>CAUJRU010000707.1:0-66946 GCA_963277665.1 Viscum album | reverse complement strand
AGGCCTTACTTATTCCATGGGTTTTGAGGTGTTCCCAAGAGGCACCATTTCTTCCAAACCTTCCCAAAGCCTCTACCAAACCTCCCAAATAGTGAAAAACCCATTTAAATAGAGTTTTTGAGTTCTAGGGTTATATAACTTTTTTAAGTGTGAAATGAAAACTCGGCCAAATATTTTGTTCCAAGTTGCACCGCATAGTTGACCTCCAAAATGAATTAATTGGCCAACCTTCTTGAATAATCATTTTTTTATAATTATGTCCCCGAGCTTCCCTCCAAATTTCGTCTCAATAAATGTCTGGATGAAGAAGATAAGGCCCAAATAGTGAAGTGGTGTCCAATCTGGATGGTTCTGTCCAACTTTGTCTTCATGGCCCATTTACTCCACTCAAATGCAAGATCCAACTCCCACATCCTAAATATAATTTGTATACTATTAAGTCAGGAACACAGTTAAAAAATTTTAACTCAAAATATTTTACATAACAATATTTATTCCCAAAATATTACAGTGAATTTTAAAAGGGTAAAACTGGAATTTTCATCAAATTTGCAAATGAATGATCTAATCCCAAATATTTCATAATTGATCATATTTAGCATAATGTGAGGAAATTATATCATTTATTATAAATAAATTATTCAATAAAATTGTTTTTTATCAGTTTTCAATAGAACTCATACATGGTGTAATACCTATTATCAAAGACTCCATATAGAATGACCCTGACTGGGTTTTAGGGATTGAAAAAGAAACTCTAGGAGAATAAAGATAACGGATTAATTTAGACTAGTGTTTCACCATAGGGAAAACCATTTTTTTACAAGAAATATGGGTCAATGTAACTTTTCATTGATTATCGATAACTTAACAAGATCACTATTAAGATCAAGTATCCCTTACCCCATATTGATGATCTATTTGATCAATTAGGAGAAGATAAATATTTTTTTCAAGATTGATCTTCGATTTGGATATTATCAGTTAAGTTACAAGGAGGAGGATATATCCAAGATAGACTTATATATGAGGTATGATCATTTTATGAAGGACCCCGGGACACCCTGAGAGGGGAGAGGTGAATCAGGGTGACAACTTTTCCTTTTAATGTGAAGGATCTTGTTCCCACATTGGTAGGAACTTGTTGAACCTGTAAGATGAATATGATCAGAAAGAAAACATTCACATGCACAGAAAAGACACAACACTTTTTACTTGGTTCACCACTAAGGTCTACGTCCAAGGAGCATATGCCGACAATTTGTCGGTCGTACCTAATTACACTTATCTTTACTAGCTATGGATTACAAAGATTTGGGCACAATCACTCTATCCCAGGCTCACTGCCTTTACAAAGGTTCAGGGATAGCTCACTGCTAACCTCGGGTCACTCCCATTGACTCCCCCTGACTCACTGCCCTTAGGTGAAGTCCCACTCAGTTTATAGATGTGAATGTCTCTTCATCATTGCATAAGAATGCATCCTATGTCGTATGTAGATGCCCTATTGAAGTACAACTCTTACCAGAAGACAAATCTCACTTTGCGCTGAGGGTACCAGGCGATCTTCTAGCTTTCGTACAACTTCAGAATGACAGATGCACTTTAACAACCCTGACGCACTTATCCAAGCCCGGCGCGCAAGTTTCAATCCTGGCGCGCAAGTCACTTGCACGGTAAAAATTCGGCGCGTAGGTGACACCAAAACTACTTGCACGACACTACCTCCTTCAACACCAAACTTGCGCGACGTTGCGCCTTTAACTCCCCAACTGCCTTGGTCACGCATCCAACAATCGGCGCGTAGCCTCTACTTGCGCGACCCAAAAACCACTTGCGCGACTCAACCACTTGCATGACGAGAGCTCAAAAAATCTCTAAGTATTGAACTTCATTACAAATGAGGGGGGGGGGGTCCTCTATTTATAGGCAAACTGGACCCCCTGCGCGGTGGTGTGCAAGTCTTCCCTCGACGCGCAGGTTCCAGCGCGCAGCTCATCCTCCCTAGCCTCTGTCGCGCCACTCACTTGCGTGACCTACACAAATACTTGAGCGACCTTATTTACTTTACCATATTTTGAAGTTATGATATTGAAAAACAATAGGCGCTCAAGTTTCCAGTCCTCCTAGACATCGGCGCCCAAGTCTCTTCACGGCGCGCAGGTCACTTGCGCGACCAGCCCAAAACTTGCACGACCCTTATCCCTTTTCCATTTTCCCATGTTCTGATCTTGAGAAACATATGGCGCGCAAGTTTACTCTTCATCTGGTACACGACATGCAAGTCTCTTTGCCAAAAACACTTTTCTCCATTTGTCGATTTTCCGGCCCAAAAAATTGGCAAACACTGGGAAATGGCACCACCTTCAATACTATTGTCTGCTTGAACTGTATGATATATTTGCGGGTACACATTCTGAACTTCCACTGATGATTGACAAAAAACACAAACCATATTCCAAATCATGCATAGAAGACCATGGTTCCAACATTTTAAATGTATAGTCATTCTATATAGACTTACCAATGCCACTGCTATCATCATGGATTTAATGAACACGGTATTTATTTCAATCCCCTATTTTTATTTTCTTTTTTTTTTATTTCAGATTATCTTTTTTATCTTGGTTTCTCTCTCGATTTTTGAGTGCTCTGGATTTAAATTCTAAGTTTCAGGTTGTTTTTCTCCTGTTGCATGGTTTAAGTGCATGGTTAAGGGGAAACCATGTTACCTCCTAAGGATGGGTCTCTTTTTAGTTCATTTTGAACTTGTGTGGTTTGAGTTTCATGGGTTGTGCATGGTTTGATCAAAACTGTGAATCTCTAAGGAGAAATAGTGTGAGTCTTTTGATGTATCCTTTTAGTTCATTTTAAACTTTTATGGTTTGAGTTTCATGGGTTGTGCATGGTTTGATCTAAACCATGCACCATGTGGAAGGCGTACACATGTTTCTGTAGTTTTTGACAGAACCATGTCGTAGGGTTGGAATACAGTTTCCCAAAATGTGTGGGTGCCCAATGTGTCCAATAAGGGGTGCATGGTTGGTGCATAGTTTGAGAAACCATGTGGACTAACCATGCATAGTTCCCAGGTGTCTTAAAAATGTGAAATAACCTTTCTACCCTCTTAGTATTTAACCCAAAAAAACCTCCTTTCCTCCCCTCTTGGTTTTTGTGACACCAGGGAGCCTTATTACTTCTTCTTTATGCCTCCTCTCCTCTTACAAGTGTTGAATCACGGGGTTTCTTCATGTTTTGGGCCAAATCTTCAAGGTATTATCCTCCTCTCTTCCTCCTTTCCCTTATTCCATTTTCTCCATGGTTCCCCTTCTCCCTTGGTCTTTTGGTTCTAGGATTCATGTTTATTTGGGTTTAAATTAAGGGTTTTTGTGTTGTTAAGGTTCCTCGTGGGTTCTCTTGTCTTCTTGGACCCTTGTGGTGTTGTTTTGGGTTGTATTTGTTGAAGCCTTTGCGGTTTGAGGTAGGGTTCCCTTTGCAATTATTCTTTAAATTGAAGAAATATTGATTGCTTGCTTTTTTCACCTCTCTTTAATTCCAAGTAGTGATCTATGATTTTTAGAATAATTTTTTGATAAGAAATAAAGGTGATTTCTTTCTTGTTTTGCAGTGCATGGAATTGTTTTTTTAATCTATACATGACATGTGTTTTTCAAAATGCCTATTTGGATTTTATATATGATTCATGTTTCCGGAAGTGTGGTTTTGGATTTGAAAATGTATTTGGATTCTATGATGATGTTTTGGGTTTCTTAAATGAATTTATAAGTGTTTTTGGATTTGAAAATAATGTGTTGGATTCCATTTAGAAGTAGGTGGTTTATCAAAGAGTTTTTAGGCCTGTTTGGCACTTTTATAAAATCGATTCTCTTGAAAGCTCTACTTGGATGATCTTCTTGCCTTGGTTATATTGAATGGGATGGGAGGTCCTTGGTATAACTCTCTTGTGAACTATTGGTTGAAAGGAAAGGGATTGTTCCTTGGGGCGATTCAGGGTGATGCTTTTGTATGATGCTTGTGTGTGTGATACATGTATATGTGGTTGGTTGCTTGTTTGGTTTTGATTGGATCACTATATTTTAGACATGACATGGGAATCTGGAATATATATTGAATTTTACAATAATGGTTGCTCCACTAGTTTAGATTATTCACTGGCTAGTGGCCCTTTGTATGGACCTTGCTTTTCTTTGGGATTGTTCCCCTCGGTTAGGCCAGGTAGGGTAAGAATGAGTGTGTCGGCTAATTGATTCCATAAGGTGTTGAATGCCTATGGGATGAGTTAGGTGTTAGTATTTTCTAGGTTATCCACCGATCTCTTAGGTTCTCCCATGTTATTCAGCACTTAGTTGTCTGTAGTGGAAGATTGAGGTGCCTTGTTGGTTAGTTACTCATATGTGCTGTATTCCATTTCCCTTGTTATGTGATCATTGATTCTGATCTCTTGTATGGTGTACCTATTTTTTTTAAAAGTGATAGTGAGTTTTGAAATGTTTTATTGAAATGTTTTAAGAATGTGTTACACCCTATTTTCATTTTTAAATAAAAATGATATCCCTTATTCTCTTCTTATCTTCCTTTAAAATGTTAAAGCTCCCATTCTAGAAAAGAATTTAGTTTTAAATAAAAATTAAAATTGACCGTGTTTTGTTTTAATTTTTTTTGAAAAATTATATTTTATATATTGTATTTCAAACCTAAAATTAATTTATCTTTTATTTACAGGAAATTCATTGGAAATAGATTGTCCGGGACTGTTGAGTTTTAATAATCACACCTATACTTTGTTATTTTTAGCTTTTGGTGTAGGTTCCATATTGGTTTTGATTTCCATGGGTGATGTTGGATTTTGGGATCAGAGAGTGACCCTCAGAGCCACATAGAGACTTATTGGTCATCAGGTTTAGTTTGGTTTTTGATGTTCGACTTGTTGCATTTTCAGTTTATGTATAGATGTTGTTCAGTTGTTTTGTTTATTGTATCAGGTTGATCTGTTTATTTTTGCTGCTTCAGTTTGTTTATCTTGTGAGAAATCATTCCCTTCAGTTCTCTTTTATGCCTTTGGAACTTGTCACCATCCCAAGAGGATCTGGAATGCCTCTCCGGACTTGTCATAGGTTGACTCGGGTGACCGGTTTTGGGTCGACTCGGGTTGGATTGTGAAAAAATGGTATTAGAGCATAGGTTATTTAGTGGACCAAGCTTTTAGAGAACCTTTTGTTATTTGGGATGTCAAGGTAGATGGACTAGGACTTTCGGAACTTGGGGTGTAGGTATGAGGGAGTTTCTAGGCAATAATTTCTATGTCAAACCTTGGTTTACCATAGGAAGTAGGGTTCAATTTAGGATATAGTTCCTTATCTTTCGAAGTGGGCTGAGGACAATTCCATAAAGGCTTAATAATTTGACAATAGGCTTTTTCTAGAACTGAAGTTAAAGGCATCAGAGTTCGGTCTAACCTTATTTTCCGTCGTGGTAAGACAATATGTTTGGGTTGAATATATGTTGGTAGGGGTGCTTTAGGTAGCTAACCTTCCCCAATTCTCTAGAAATAGTGAAGGGAATTTTAGAGAATAGGTTGGAAAGTATCCTAGTGTGGGTGATACTGGTATTGTAATTAAGAGTCCTCCTGATCTTTCATCGGTTTCTTTTGGGAATATGACTCTAGTATGTCACCAATGTGGTAAAAAGGGTCACAAGAAGTCATTTTGTGTAACACCCCAAGCTTCTACGGTACATTTCTCTTTAAATATGCAATAGCGTGTGTTGTATGCAACATCGAGTTCCAACACACCACAATCAATCAAACTAGCCGTTATGAATAGTAATACCCACTTTTTGAAATTTATAGATTTTATTTTTCAAAATGGACTTCATTTTTGGATTCGGAATATCGAAATTAGCCTAGGGTGAATTTTTGGTATATTTCTGGAAACTTTCATTTTTTGATGAATAGTGAAACCACTAAGTGGTAGTTAAAAAACTGAATTTTTCATAAAACATAATTTTACCGCTTCTATGAGTGGAATTTAGAAAATCTGAGAGACACATTTAATATCAAGGAGTAAAATTTGGTTCATTGAGATGAAAATAATTTTTGGTGAATAATAACTTTTTACTTTTATTTACCATGGTTAAAAGTAAATAGGGTAATTAAGGGTAAAAATGATATTAATATTACCCTAAAACATGTCCTAATTCTACTGGATAAGATTATTTCGACCAAAAACAACCTTAGGAATAAAATATTATCATTTACGTCCACTTGGATTAGATTAGGACATTTATTATTATTTAATTCAAAGAAGAGTTAAAAGAGTTAAAATCAAGGTTTATTTACTAAAACATTTTTAATATAGGGTTATAAATAAGGTAAATTCGATTGTAAATATTCATTAGAAATATAAAAAGATTTTCCTACATAATGGTATTTTATTTATAATTTTTAGACCTTAAATAATTTAATTTATTTATGACACAATGATGATGCATTAATTACCATAATAGTGAAAAATTAAAATAATTGATATTATAAATACCCAAATAAATATAATTTGAGACTTTTTATGAATTAAAATAATTTTATAGGTTAATATGACATGTTATTAATTATTTAATTAACTTTGTTCGAAGTAATCATTCTGTTATGATTTTCACAAAAATCAATTTTCCAAATAGTGTCAAAATTGACATAAAAGAGTTTTTAAAACAAATATTATATTATTAATTGATATTCAATTTCTAAAAATCTAAGGTTCGGCCAAGAGACTTATACCATGATAGTTTTATCATTAATGGACCACTTGGGGGTCTCTTGGAGGTATATAGTAAGTTTATTAACTATATAATATAAAAATACAAAGTGACATGGTAAGTGTCAAACTAATTAACTAAGAGTTAAAACTAAAAGATAAGGTTAATATAATGACCCAAACCTGTCTAAATTATATTGGTTGAGTGGTTTTAGACCCATACTCACCTTAACCTTTAAATAATACACTTTTGAGCCATTAGAAACCGAATATGAATTTATTATAAATAATATTTCTAGCTTTTCCAAAGGTACCCCTCACCCCTCTTATAAAAGGGAACTCCCCCTTCTCATTAATTCACACCTTCAAAGCCATTTGGCTTGGACAAAATATGCCCAAATACTCTCTCAACTTCCCTCAATTCATCCTATATGCCTTACTTTAGTCGTAAAGCCATCCTAAGGAGCCCTTTTTATCAAATCAAAAGGAAGAACCTGAAGAAGAGGTAATGATTTCACCACCCATTTTCAAATTCATTTCTTCTTAAACTTATTCTTTCTTTGTTATTACCATTCTAAAATAATGAATCCAGTATCTCCTATATACTGTAATATTATTATAAATATGGTACAACCATATTCAGTATTCTATCCATCCTTTGAATAACATATCACCATACGTGCGTACGTACGACTTACCGTCTCCATGTCGTGGTGTAATTGTTATTCAATAAATTATTATTTTGGATGGGTATAATAATGATGTGTAATTCATGTAAATAATAAATATAACATTATAATGATTCTGTATATATGATATACCATCCAATTATATATTATTTTAATATCAAAATAATGATATTGTCGCTCGTGCGTACATACGGACTACCGTCTCCACGAACGCGATGAGATTCATTCTCCATCGTATCCATTCAAGTATAATTCTCATTTGATGATTAATAATAGTATATAAGGACTTGATATAATTATGGATATGATTAAGATACAACCTATCCATGACAAACACGGCTTACATAACAAAACATATAAAATAAAACGAGTAAGTTAACACCCGAAACAACGATAATACTAAGATATTATTAACAAATCAATGTTAAAAGATCATATATGATATCATATTAATGTATATGATTCTTGTATAATTTAATAACAATTATTTCACCATTATACAGGAGGTTAACCTACCCTCAACAAAGGAAAAGTACAAGGTAAGAGTTTATTTTGCAATCTCTTCATTATCCGAGGTTGTTTATACGTAATAGTCTACTGATATCTCTTCATCATCCACATCCATGTTTCTTAAAAATGTATTTCAAATTTTTTTTACTATTTACAAGAATGTGAGTTAAAGTCATTTATACCTTTTTTTGACTTTTTATAAGAGGTTTATAAAGGAATCTTTCCGTCGTTTTCCAAACAAGGTGCTTTTTAACCTTTTCGACAGAATTAAGGTAAGAATTTTTTTTAACTTATACGGAGGGTGCGTCTATTTTCCGCCGTTATAAAATCATCAAAGTTTTCCTTAAAAGCTTATAATAATATTTTCAAAGAAAATGTTTTATTTTATAAATATATTACTCTTAAATGATTTCAAAATATAAAGAGATATTTCTTTAAAAAGAGTTTTGATTTCATCTATGTCAACATCCTTTGATGGATTTTACGCTTATTTAAAGTTGATTTATTATGATACAAAACTTCTACATTGTATTGAAGGTTTTGTGATATGTTTGTCTGTGAATGTGTTATTTTTATACCATTCATGGTTTATGGATGAAGTATTTACATTTCATATGCAAGTTTTAATACGAATTTTTATGTTATGTTTAAACCTTTTCATATGGGAATGCATTGGACTTAATATGTGACTGGTGGATCTCACTATAGATCCTCGATGCATCGGTAGGTCTCATGAGACAAACTAGTGTCTTGGCACAAGGCCTTGGCAAAATCTTATTTGTAGTCTTGGCATGAGGCCTTGGATATGTGGTTATAATAGTTTGACATTATGCATTCCATCATTATGAAAGTGGTTATTGATATTGTATGTGATTATTCGATTAGTAGAATATCCATGTGAATAAGTAAATGGAATTATTTCATTTTATTTTTGCCATACTATGTTGAAGTTCAAGTTTAAAAGGCTTTTGTTTTAGTTATACATTTCCTTAAATTTTTATTCTTATTTATGAAAGTTTCCGCTATATTGTTATCCTTACTGGGAATTTGAGCTCACCCCTTTTCTATGTTTTATTTTTCCCAGTATGTGAAGAAGTAAATTATGAATGACCTGCATGGATAGTATGAGGGGATAAGAGTGTAGACTATGGAGACTATTTTGTTGTAGTTTTCATTTTTATGATGTAATGTAAAACTTTATGAATATATCTAGTGTTTCCAAGGCTACTAAACTAATCAGTTTTTCGAGATTTGATATTTCTTATGATCATGACAATGTTATGTAATAATGCACCGAATCTAGGTAAATGAGGTAGGGGTGTTACAGTTGGTATCAGAGGAAGTTTAGTACAAACCTTGGAAGCTAGATTTAGATAAACTCTGATTAGAGCACATAGATTTAAGATAGACTTTGAGGATTAGTATAGAAGAACTTCCTAGAATTTTGGTATTGTAGAGATTTTGTGAGTTTTTCGAGCAGCACATCCCTGTCTGGATACGAGCAGGTAGAGGCAGCTCTGACACAGATGTACCTAGGGGTAAAACCCGAAAACACTGCTTTGAGATAGACTCGAACAGGAACTGGTGCACGACAATGGGTCTTGCTGCACTCTTGGTTACGACACTCCCGGGGGATATGCTTAGGATAACTCTCATTTTATTTACAAGTCATTATGAAGGGTTTATGAGTATATACTTCCTCAAAGAAAACATTTTTATGATTATGGATTATATCCATAAATAGTTCAATTTATGTTGAGTGTTTTATAAGTATGGAATTATGTATTTTGATGCATAAACTGATCTAGTTTATGCCATTGTTTAGAAATGGCGCCTAGTGGAAGAAATGGAAACCATATCAATACGCACACTCCATGTAGGGATTTCCCTCCTGCTCAAGATAATTATAGTGGAGCTGGTGATGCAACTGGTTCTGATCAGCTAATCACCATACTGGGACAACTCACTCAGGTTATGAATAATAATCTTACCCGTATGGAGCACCCTAATCTGCAGCATGGAGGATCAATGTTAGATCACTTTATGAGGCAACAACCACCAACGTTCAATGGGAGTACAAATCCCTTAGTATCTGAGAAATGGATAAATTCCCTAGAGAAAATATTTCAGGCTTTGGGGAGTAGTGAAAGGGAAAAATTTATCATGGCAGTTTACCGCCTCACTGGAGATGCTGATCAATGGTGGTCATTGATTCAAAACATGAAGGAAGATGATGAAGTATAAAATATGGAATGGAGGGAGTTCAAAGATCTATTTTTAGAAAAATACTTTCCTCGTGACCATCGAGCAGATATGGAAAGAAAATTTCTGAGTCTGAGACAAAAGGTGGATGAGAATGTCGCAAAGTATGAGGATAACTTTACAAGGTTAGAAATGTATGCTGGAGATTATATACATAACCCAAGAAGTAAGATTGAACATTTATTTGATGGGTTAAAACCATTTCTCCGTCGAGCATTAGTCTCACAATCCTTCTCGTCGTACGAAGACATTGTCTCATGTGCTATCAAGACAGAAAAAAAATTCTCTAAGTCATATGACTTTAAAGTAAAGAAAGAAAAGAAGATATCTTCTGATGAATCTGGGAATGGAAATAAAGGGAAGAAGGGAAAGTATTAATATCCATCCTGTGGTAAATGTAGGAAGAAACACCCCGGTACTTTCTTTAAGGGAATGGGTGTCTGTTACAAGTGTGGTGAAAAAAGGCCACCAAGCTCGTGATTGCAATGGGAAGAAGGAAGCTACTGATGTTCAGTTCTACAATTGTAGGGAGATGGGTTATTATGCAAATGAATGTCCTAAGCGTCAGTGTAACTTACCTCAGAAAAGGACAAGGGATCAAGGCCAAGCTTATGCTATCACTACTGCTGAGGTAGAATCTCCAAAAGACGTGGTGGCAGGTAATTTAATGGTTTCCTCAAGTTTAGAAAATGCATTATTTGATTCTGGATCATCGCATTGTTTCATATCTTCCCAGTTTTCTAAGAAAATTAGATATTTCCAATTTGATTTAACAAGGGAGTTGTCAGTTAAAAATACTAAGGGAAGTATCATTGCAACAAAGTTTTGTGAATCAGTCCCCATTAGAGCACATAAATGTTCTTTATCCACTGATCTCATCGTCATACCTATGATTGAGTTTGATATAATCCTTGGTATGGATTGGATTTCGGACCATGATGTGAAGATTTATTGTAGGAAGAAGGAGGTTACGATTTTTGATGATGATGATAAGGAACACCTTATCTTTAGATCAGAATCATCACCACCTAATTATTATCTAGATCCACCCCCAGTAGCTCAACTAAATTCAATTATTGGGGAGGAAGAGGATGAAATGACTATGGGTGAGGAAAGGAATGTTCAAATAAAGGATGTACCTATTGTGAAAGAATATTTAGATGTGTTTCCGGAATATTTACCAAGACATCCTCCAGATCGAGAAGTTGAGTTTTCCATTGATTTAATTCCTGGATCAAGGCCTATGTTGAAGACCCCTTATAGAATGGCCACTGTAGAATTAGTTGAACTAAAGAAACAACTAGAGTAATTGAGTAATAAAGGATCTATTCACACTAGTGTTTCTCCATGGGGAGCCCCTATTCTTTTTGTTAAAAATAAAGATGGATCTATGAGGTTATGTATCGACTACAGGGAGATAAATGCTATAATAATAAAGAACAAGTATCCCCTACCTCGCATTGATGATTTATTTGACCAACTGCATGGAGATCAATACTTTTCAAAGATTGACCTTCGATCTAGATACCATCAGTTGTGTGTGAAGAAGGAAGACATTCCAAAGACAGCATTTCGAACCAGGCACGGGCATTACGAGTTTACAGTAATGCCTTTTGGATTGACTAATGCACCCTCTGTATTAATGGATCTAATGAATAGAGTTTTCAAGGAATATCTTGATGAATTTGTGGTGGTATTTATTGATGATATCTTGGTATACTCCAAAAGCTATGAAGATCATGAAAATCACTTGCGCATTATCATGAAGACTCTGAGAAGACATGAATTATATGGGAAGTTTAGCAAGTGTGAATTCTGGCTTCATTATATTTCTTTTCTTGTCCATATTGTCTCTAAAGATGGAATCTCTATTGATCCTTCTAAGACCAAGGCAATCCAAGAATGGCCAGCACCTACGAGTATAACTGAGGTACGCAATTTTATTGGTTTGGCAGGTTATTATCGACGTTTCGTCCAGAATTTTTCCCGGTTGGCTAACCCATTAACGAAGGTCACACGTAAAGGGGTTAAATTTTTTGGAAAAAAGAGCGTGAATAATGTTTCGAAGAACTGAAGAGAAGATTATTCAATGCTCCTATATTGACTCTACCATCAGGGAATGATGAGTTCGTTATTTATAGTGATGTATCAAAGAAAGGACTTGGTTGTGTCCTTATGCAGAATGATAGGGTTATTGCCTATGCATCACGACAGTTGAAAATTCATGAACAAAACTATCCTACTCATGATCTCGAGTTAGCAGCTGTGATCTTTTCTTTGAAGATATGGAGGCACTACCTCTATGGTGAAAAATGTGAGATTTATACTGATCACAAGAGTTTGAAGTATATTTTCTCACAAAAAGAACTCAACATGAGGAAAAGGAGATGGCTTGAATTACTCAAGGATTATGATTGCACGATACACTACCACCCGGGGAAGGAAAAAAAGGTGGTAGATGCTTTGAGTAGAAAAGATCATGGAGTTTTGAACAATATGAGAATTGAAAGGGATCCAATTTTCATGGATGTAGTGAAGATGGACATGGGAATAACCAGGTAAGGTGAAACATCAATGCTTTTTCAAATGGTTGCCAAACCATCTTTACTAGAATGGATTAAGAGTTATCAGACCGATGATGAAGAATTTAAAAATAAGATTAAAGATGTGAATGATGGGAGATTGAGAGACTTTGTGTATGAAGAAAGAATTTTGAAATTCGGGAAGAGGCTTTGTGTTCCCGATATACCTGATCTAAAAAGGGAATTGGTGGATGATGATAATAGTTCCAATTTCTCTATACACCCTGGGAGCACCAAAATGTATAGAGATTTGAAGGAACATTTTTGGTGGGACAACATGAAGAGGGAGATTGCTAATTTTGTGTCAAGATGTATGGTTTGTCAACAAGTGAAAGCTGGAAGGCAACAGCCTGGAGGAGTCATGCAACCTCTTCCCATACCAGAGTGGAAATGGGATCAATATTTACCTCTGGTGGAATTTTACTATAACAATAGCTTCCATTCGAGTATTCATATGGCACCATATGAAGCGTTATATGGAAGGAGATGTCGCACACCAACCTGTTGGGATGACGTTGGTGAAAGAAAACTTGTAGGCCCAGAACTGGTGGAGGAAACGATGGAAAAGGTGAAGTTAATCCAAAACCATATCAAAGCAGCTCAAAGTAGGAAGAAGAGCTATGCTGATAATTGAAGGAAGTATTTGGAATTTCAAGTCAGTGATCATGTTTTCCTGAAGGTATCTCCATGGAAGGGAGTCATACGTTTTGGTAAGAAAGGTAAATTGAGTCCCAGGTACATCGGACCTTTCAAAATTCTAGAACTAATTGGGGTTGTAGCTTACCTATTGGCAATGCCTCCAAGTCTCTCCAAAGTTCACAATGTGTTCCACATATCTCTGTTGAGGAAATACATGCATGACCCAACGCATGTACTCACCTATGAGGAATTAGAACAGGAACTTGATCTGTCTTATTGCGAAGAGCCCGTCAAGATTCTTGATATGAGAGAACAAGTACTGAGAAACCGGACGACTCGTCTGGTAAAAGTCTTGTGGAGAAACCATAAGATGGAAGAGGCAACGTGGGAACCTGAGGAACTTATGATGAAGAACCACCCGAGTCTTTTCATGTGGTAGTATTCTAGAAATTTCGAGGACGGAATTATTTGAAGGAGGGTAGAATGTAACACCCCAAGCTTCTACAGTATGTTTCTCTTTGAATAATGCAATAGCGTGTGTTGTACGCAACACCGAGTTCTAACACACCACAACCAATCAAACTAGCCGTTACGAATAGTAATACCCAATTTTTGAAATTTATAAATTTTATTTTTTAAAATGGACTTCATTTTTGTATTCGGAATATCGAAATTAGCCTAGGGTGAATTTTTGGTATTTTTCTGGAAACTTTCATTTTTTGATGAATAGTGAAAACACTAAGTGGTAGTTAAAAAACTGAATTTTTCATAAAACTTAATTTTACAGCTTCTATGAGTGGAATTTCTAAAATCCGAGAGACACGGTTAATATCAAGGAGTAAAATGTGGTTCATTGAGATGGAAATAATTTTTGGTGAATAGTAACTTTGTACTTTTATTTACCATGGTTAAAAGTAAATAGGGTAATTAAGGGTAAAAATGATATTAATATTACCCTAACACATATCCTAATTCTATTGGATAAGCTTAATTCGACCAAAAACAACCTTATGAATAAAATATTATCATTTAGGTCCACTTGGATTATATTAGGACATTTATTATTATCTAATTCAAAGAAGAGTTAAAAGAGTTAAAATCAAAGTTTATTTACTAAAACATTTTTAATATAGGGTTATACATAAGATAAATTCGATTGTAAATATTCATTAGAAAGATAAAAAGATTTTATGCATAATGGTATTTTATTTATAATTTTTAGACATTAAATAATTTAATTTATTTATGACACAATGATGATTCAGTAATTACCATAATAGTGAAAAATTAAAATAATTGATATTATAAATACCCAAATAAATATAATTTGAGACTTTTTATGAATTTCACTAATTTTATAGGTTAATATGACATGTTATTAATGATTTAATTAACGTTTTTCTAAGTAATCATTTTTTTATGATTTTCACAAAAATCAATTTTCCAAATAGTGTCAAAATTGACATAAAAGAGTTTTTAAAAAAAATATTATATTATTAATTGACATTCAATTCCTAAAAATCTAAGGTTCGGCCAAGATACTTATAATATTATAGGTGTATCATTAATGGACCACTTGGGGGTCTTTTGGAGGTATATAGTAAGTTTATTAACTATATAATATAAAAATACAAAGTGACATGGTAAGTGTCAAACTAATTAACTAAGAGTTAAAACTAAAAGATAAGGTTAATATAATGACCCAAACATGTCTAAATTCTATTTGTTGAGTGGTTTTCGACCCATCCCCACCTTAACATTTAAATAATCCACTTTGGAGCCATTATAAACCGAATATGAATTTATTATAAAATAATATTTCTAGCTTTTCCAAAGGTGCCCCTCACCCCTCTTATAAAAGGGCACTCCCCCTTCTCATTAATTCACACATTCAAAGCCATTTGGATCGGCCAAACTCTGCCCAAATACTCTATCAACTTCCCTCACTTCATCCTAGAGGCCTTACTTTAGTCATAAATCCAACCTAAGGAGCCCTTTTGATCAAATCAAAAGGAAGAACCCGAAGAAGAGGTAATGTTTTCACCACCCTTTTTCAAATTCATTTATTATTAAAATTATTCTTTCTTTTTTATTCCCATTCTAAAATAATGAATCCAGTATCTCCTATATACAGTAATATTATTATAAATATGGTACAACCATATTCAGTATTCTATCCATCCTTTGAATAACATGTCACCATACGTGTGTACGTACGGCTTACCGTCTCCACGTCGTGGTGTAATTGTTATTCAATAAATTATTATTTGGATGGGTATAATAATGATGTGTAATTCATTTAAATAATAAATATAACATTATAATGATTCTGTATATATGATATACCATCCAATTATATATTATTTTAATATCAAAAGAATGATATTGTCGCTCGTGCATACGTACGAACTACTGTCTCCACGAACGCGATGAGATTCATTCTCCATCATATCCATTCAAGTATGATTCTCATTTGATGATTAATAATACTATAAAAGGACTTGATATCATTCTGGATATGATTAAGATACAACCTATCCATGACAATCAGGGCTTACGTAACAAAACATATAAAATAAAACGAGTAAGTTAACTCCTGAAACAACGATAATACTAAGATATTATTAACAAATCAATGTTAAAAGATCATATATGATATCATATTAATGTATATGATTCTTGTATAATTTAATAACAATTATTTCACCATTATACAGGAGGTTAACCTACCCTAAACCAAGGAAAAGTACATGGTAAGGGTTTATTTCGCAATCTTTTCATTATCCGAGGTTGTTTATACGTAATAATATACTGGGATATCTTTATCATCCACATCCATGTTTCTTAAAAATGTATTTCAAAACATTTTTACTATTTACAAGAATATGAGTTAAAGTCATTTATACCCTTGTTTGACTTTTTATAAGAGGTTTTTAAAGGAATCTTTTCGTCGTTTTCCAAACAAGGTGCTTTTTAACCTTTTCGACAGAATTAAGGTAAGAACGTTTTTTTAACTTATACGGAGGGTGCGGCTATTTTCTGCCATTATAAAATCTTCAAAGCTTCCCTTACAAGATTATAAGAATATTTTCAAATAAAATGTTTTATTTTATAAATATATGACTCTTAAATTATTTCAAAATAGAAAGAGATATTTCTCTAAAAAGAGTTTTGATTTCATCTATGTCAACATCCTTTGATGGATTTTACGCTTATTTGAAGTTGATTTATTATGATACAAAACTTCTACATTGTATTGAAGGTTTTGTGATATGTTTGACTGTGGATGTGTTATTTTTATACCATTCATGGTTTATGGATGAAGTATTTACATTTTGTATGCTAGTTTTAATAAGAATGTTTATGTTATGTTTAAACCTTTTCATATGGGAATGCATTGGACTTAATATGTGACGGGTGGAGCCCGCTATATCTCCTCGATGCATCAGTAGGTCTCATGAGACAAACTAGTGTCTTGGAACAAGGCCTTGGAAAAATCTTATTTGTAGTCTTGGCACGAGGCCTTGGCTATGTGGTTATGATAGTCTGGCATTATGCATTCCATCATTATGAAAGTGGTTATTGATATTGCATGTGATTATTAGATTAATAGAATATCCATGTGAATAAGTAAATGACATTATTTAATTTTATTTTTTCCATACTATGTTGAAGTTCAAGTTTAAAAGGTTTTTTTTAGTTATACGTTGCCTTAAATTTTTATTCTTATTTATGAAAGTTTCCGCTATATTATTATCCTTATTGGGAATTTTAGCTGACCCCTTTTCTATGTTTTATTTTTCCCAGGATGTGAAGAAGTAAATTATGAATGACCTGTAGGGATAGTATGAGGGGATAAGAGTGTAGACTATGGAGACTATGTTTTTGTAGTTTTCATTTTTATGATGTAATGTAAAAATTTATGAATATATCTAGTGTTTCCAAGGATACTAAACTAATCGGTCTTTAGAGATTTGATCTTTCTTGTGATCATGCAAATGTTATGTAATAATGCACCGACTCTAGGTAACTGGGGTCTTGGAGTTACATTTTGTCCAGATTCTCCAAAGACATATCATACCTATGGATTCCTAGGTCACTCTTAGTGGTTATATTGGGGTATTTCTAGGAAGTGATATGGATCCAGATCCACCCCTTTAGAAGACACCCAATCCCATTTACAGAAGTGGGGTTCTGGTCTAGGCCTAGTTTAAAGTTCCTTTTGTTGTAAGGGTTCTTTTTGTTGTAATGGTTGTATCGAACCTTGAACCTCTATTTTGAATGGAAGCATGTCTTTTTAGAATTATGAATTTTTTCATCTTGGATGGAGGTGTATTCCGTTCTGTTCCTTATTCTTGATTCTTTTCATTTGGGGTGAAAGGGGATGATGTGTGTATATTTTATAATATTCTAAAGCCCTTTTCTGGGGGAAGTGACTTGTTGGAGTAAATAAAGTCTCATGGTGTGTCGTTTTTGTTTGGTTATTCTCAGGGGTTGTGTGTGGTCATTCCAGTTTAGGATGTCAGTATTTGTTGAGTGATGTCAATTGGGTGCCCGACTAGAACTCTAAATTGGTGAGGAGTCCATTCAGACCTCCCATGTTGCTAATATGATTAAGTCTCTGGTGTTGACTTGTAAATATGTGGTTTCCCTTAGAGTTTTACGATTTTGAGTCCTTTCCATATGGGCGGATTTTGGGCTTTTGGACTATGCCCAATGGTTTTGTTTATGGTAAGGTTGTGTGGTTTGAAGTTTGAGTTTTTCATCATTTCTCAAGAATGGTTTGTTTTGGGTAGAAGTGTGTTTTTTCTTCTTGGTGGTGGTTAAGGTGCTTTTTTCTTTGAGGGATCAGATCCTATAGGTGATTGAGTCCTTGTCACTTCTTTGATCAACTAGATATGTTGTGGCTTTATGGTGGAAGAAATCATGATGGTGGGTAGAATTGACACACCCATGTTTTTTTTCTTCATTTATTTCAGTTTATATTTTTTATCTTGGTTTCTCTCTCGAGTTTTGGGTGTTCCAGATTTAAATTCTGAGTTTCAGGCTATTTTTCTTCTATTGCATGGTTTAGGTGCACGATTAATGGGAAACCATGTGACCTCTTATGGATGGGTATCTTTTTAGTTCATTTTAAACTTGCATGATTTATGTTTCATGGGTTACACATGGTTTGATCCAAACCATGAAGCTCTAAGGAAAAACCATGTGATTCCTTGGATGTCTCTTGTTGAGGTCACACAACCTAAGATTAGTTAGTCAAACTATGTAGAAGGTGTGTGCATGGTTCTATATTTTTTGATAGAACTATGTCGTGCGGTTGGTGCAAAGTTTCCCAAACCATGTGGCCAAACCATGCGGGTTCCCAATGTGTCTATTAAGGGGTTCACAATTGGTGCACAGTATGGGAAACCATGTGGACTAATCAAGAACATTTCCTAGGAGTCTTAAAATTGTGAAATGAACTTTCTATCCTCTTTGTATTTTAACCCCAAAACACTACTTTTCCTACCTTCTTGGTTCGTGAAACACTAGGGAGCCTCCTCTCTTTTTATCCATGCATCTTATTCTCTTTTAAGGGTGGAATCAAGGGTTTTATTTAAGTTTTGGGTCAAAAATTCAAGGTATTATCCTCCTCACTTTCATCCTCTCCCTTCTTCTTCCATTTTCTTTGTGGTTCCTTTTCTACCTTGGTTTTTTGGTTCTAGGTTTCATGTTTCTTTGGGTTTAAATTAGTATTTTTTTGATGTTAAGGTTACTTTCAGGTGTTCATGCGTTCTTGGACCCTTATGGTGTTGTTTCGGGTTTCCTTCATTGAATTTATTACGGTTTGAGGTAGGTTTCCCTTTTCAATTTTACTTTAAATTGAATAAATGTTTATTTCTTTCTTTTTTCACCTATCTTTAATTCAAAGTAGTTATGTATGATTTTTAGAATAATTTTTTGATAAGAAATGAGTCACTTTCCTTCTTGTTTTAAGGTGTAAGGAATTTTTTTGTTAATCTATGCATGCCAAGTGTTTTTCAAAATTCATGTTTGTCTTTTGTACATGATTCATGGTTTCTAAAGTGTGGTTTTGGATTTGAAAATGTATTTGTCTTCTAATATTATGGTTTGGTTTTATTAAATTAATTTTTAAGTGGTTTTGGATTTGTAAATAATGTGCTGTATTTCTTTTGAAAGTGGGTGGTTTCTCAAAGAGTGTTTGAGGACTATTTGGAACTTTTATAAAATTTGTTCTCTTAAAAACTCTCCTAGGATAATCCTCTTGCCTTGTTTATGTTGAATGGTATGTGAGGTCCTTGGTATGGGACTCTATCATGAACTATTGGTTGAAAGGCAAGGGATTGTTCCTTTGGGTGATTCAGGGTGATGCTTGTGTGTGATGCTTGTGTGTGTGATACATGTATATATGGTTGGTTTCTTATTTAGTTTTGATTGGATCACCCCACTTTATATATGAAATGGGAACCTGGAATAACTAGTATATTTTCTAGGAACGGTTGTTGCACTAGTTTAGATTATGCACTGGATAGTGGCCCTTAGTATGGATCTTACTCTGCTTTGGTATTTTTCCCCTCTGTTAGGCCATATAGGGTAAGACTGAGGGTTCAGGTGAATTGATTTCATCGAGAGATGTATGAATATGGGATGATTCAGCTGTTAGTATGTTCTAGATTATCCACTAGGCTCCTAGGTTCTCCCATGTTCTTTGACACTTAGTTGTCTGCAGTAGATGATTGAGGTGCCTTGTTGTTTAGTTACTTATATGTACTATATTTCATTTTCCTTGTTATATGATCATTGATTATTCTCTATTGTATGGTGAACCAATTTATTAAAAAGTGATAGTGAGTTTTGAACTGATTTATGGAAATGTTTTAAGAGTTTTTTACACCCTCTTTTCCTTTCTAAATAAAAACACCATCCCTTCTTCTCTTCCTATCTTACTTTAAAATGCTAAAGCTCCCATTCTTGAAAAGAATTTGGTTTTAAATAAAAAGGGAAATGGATAGTGTTTTGTTTTAAATAGAAAATGTGTGAAAACCTATATTTTATATATTGTATTTCAAACATGAAATTAATGTTTCTTTTGTTTAAAGGAAATTAATTTGGAATAGATTGTTCGGACATACCTACTGGGTTTTAATACTCACACCTATACTTCTTTCATGTTTTTATCTTCTGGTGTAGGTTCCATATTGGTTTTTATCATCGTGGGAGATGTTGGGTTTTGAGATTAGAGAGTGACCCTTGGGATCACATGGAGACTTAGTGGTATTCACATTTAGTTTGGGTTTTTATGTTTGGCTAGTTTCATTTTTAGTTTATGTATAGATGTTGTTCAATTGTTTTTTATGATATCGGGATATTCTATTTATTAAAATTGCTTCAGCTTGTTTATTTTGGGTGAAATCATTTTCTTTAGTTCACGTTGATTCCCTTGACACTTGTGACCAGCCCAAAAGGATCAGGAACACCTTTCAGGCCTTGTCATAGGCTGACTTGGGTGACTGATTCAGGGTCGACTCAAGTTGGTTCATAAAACTTTAGATATTAACTTGATTAGTTTTTGGTAGTATTTATAGATAATATTATTATTTATTTGAAGTGAAAGGAATAGAATAAATAAAAATTAAGGATTTTATTAATGAATCTAGGAAGGAGAAACTATATGCCAAATTTACCAAGTGTGAATTTTGGATACAAAATCCTCATGTCATATAATTTCTAGTGAGGGTATTTTGATAGATCCTTAAAATATAGAAGTTACTAAGAAGTGGACTAAACTAACCATGGTAACTAAGATCTATAGTTCTCATGGGTTGGCTGGATATAACTGATGATTTGTGATAGATTTATCGTGACTATTAGTCCCACTCACTAAGTTGAATTGGAAGGGGGTTAAGTTCTTGTGGAAAATTAATGTGATGATAATTTCAAAGAACTGAATAGAAACTGACCCAAGATACCCACACAAACTAGCACCTGACCTAATGTGTCACATACATGAAGGGAATTCCCGATCCCCATGGGTTGGTGACTAACACCTAGGCATCAATAATAACTTGAACAAATTATTTCACCAACATGAAGTTGATGACATGGAATATATATATAAGAAAGAAAAAGTGGAATACAAATCAGAAGAAATATATATTCCATAACTAAAGAAAGATAGCAGAAGTGATAAAACTCAATGGAGTTAGAACAAAACCAAAGTAAAAGTCCAACAACAAAGGAAAAATAAAACAAAGACAACTACTCCATGTGATAGTGTGGGAAACATCCCACTATATCACCACCATCTACCAATATATAGTTGATAGAAAATTCGCCACCTCACTATGAAACCTTGCCTTTTCCAATATCAAAATACATAACCAGTTCTACACACCACCGAAGGGGTGTTTACGGTGTTAGGTTAATAGGAACAGTAGGATCCCAATCAAGTTTTCCATATCAAGCCTCTATACAAACAATACCAGCATTCTCATTTTAAAGAAAACATGACATGATAAATGATAAAGTAGTTTATATTAGAATAATGTTAAACATTTACCTATTTCCATAGTTCCAAAATAAGCTAGGAAAAATAGTTTAAAATAATAATTTCTATAAATATTTTTCAAATTAAAATAAGGTATATCAAAGATAGAATAATGAAAATCCAAATCATAATGGTAAATAGACCAGGGATTACAATAGGTTAGACTAGTAGACTAATCATACCAAAATCAATGACTAGTGTGCACTCAAGCCCCAAGAACAAAAAATATAAGGAGTAGAGGAACACCTCATGAGTGAACCCCCCAATTATGTCAATATGAAGTCCCTAGAATAACAGGCCTAGGGAGTAGAGGAACACCCCATGAGTGAACCCCTTGGCAGTAAAATGGATGATGACCCTAAGTTACGCCTTCCACCTAGGTACCCAAGGCTTCCCATGTGTTTTATTTTCCTAAATCATTTCGAAAGGGATTTTCACTATTAATTTCAAACAACCCTTTTCCTTTATCAAACCTTATTTGAAAATAATCTTCACAACCCATTTCACAATAATTTTAAAACACCCATTTTCCTTTTCCCAAAACCAAGGTAAAACCATATTTTATAGAAAATACATTTACACACACACAAAAATCATGCCAATTAATTTATAAAATAGTTTATAAAATAGGAGCAATCAAGGTTCATTCAACAAAGTCTAGAGACAGAACCACCTACCACAAACTCAAGTCGCAAATACTCACAAAGGGATCCACCCACATTGAAAGGAATGAAAAGACAACAATGGATACCATAGAATTAATTCTCATATCTTAGAATCACATTAAATAAAGAACATATGATGGAGATGATAGATCACAATATACCCCAAAGAACATGCACCCGCCACACCAAAACCAACAAAGGAATGGACCTTGGAAGATGATTGCACAACAAATCTAGAATAAATAAGTAAGCATCATCAACACATGATCAACACCACATGATTTGAGATCCTCAAATTTATCCAATATGAATTTCACAACCAATGACAATGAAGAATAAAAAATTTTGCTTTCCAAGGAGAGGTGACACAACCAATCCAGAGATCATGTGTTGAACAAAGTGATCTGTAAGGAGTGAAGAACACCCAAATTGGACCTGGAATCACCTAGGGTTCAAGGGAGGAAGCTTCATGATGGATGATAAAATAGTTATGAACGCATCATGATAAAAACCTATAAGTCACACATGATTCATGATGTGAAATACATATTTGTGATGTGAATCCCATAAGTTATATATATGGGGGGAAATACATCACCTTAACTTAAAAAACCAATAGACTATTTCACGATGTGTAAATATTTCACAACCTATAAATTTTTCATACTCTGAATTGGTTTCATAGATTTTACCCATCAACAAATTCATAACATGAACTAGATTCATGATGTGAATTGGATCTGTAGTCAAAAACAAACAACATCCCCATATAAAGTTCCTTGAATAACGCCAACACCCTTTAAAACCAAATAAATAATCTTAAAAAACAAAAAGTGCATACCTTAAACCATGATGTTAAAATATCCCCACTATAAGGCTTTCCATCCATGATAATTCATGTGGAAGAAGGGTGCTATGAAAAAGGTGAGGCCACTACCCCCTCACTAGAAATTCACATTCCCAAGTCTCATGAGAATCTGATCCGTGTCACCGTAACACTATAACCAACAGGATATACTTCCCACGTAAGAATTTCATATGAGAATCAATGATTTCCATTGGATTATCTACAACTAAAACTTTGTCTCTTAATCAATATCATCCCAACTCCGAACATGAGAGGGATCAGGATGGTACTTCCTAAGCTAAGATATTTGGAAAACATCATGAATACATATTAATTAAGTTGGTAGTTCCAACCGATATGCAACCTTCCCAAGATGATTAGTGACCTTAATTGGTCCAAAATATCTCAAAGCCAATTTTCCCTATTTCCTAACCTAATGTTGACCCAATTGGGGAGAAACTTTTAGGAAAACCCATTCACCTACAGAAATCTTCAAAGGATGGGGTTAATAATTCACATGTTGTCTCTACTGACTCTACACTATAACTAGAAAATGATGAATATCTTAAATCCACTCTGACATCTATTGAATGAGACTTAGTCCCATAAGAGAGGACTCTCCAAAATATTCCTAACAAAGAGGTGATATGTATGGGAGACCATACAAAGCCTCAAAGGGGGTTATTTTGATCGATGAATGATAAATTTTTTTATACATAAACTCAACCTGTCATAGATGGATATACCATAATCCCTTAAAATCCAAAATTCTGGCATGGAGAATATCCTTCAGGATCTCAATAGCATTCTAAACTTGACTATCACGAACCGTCCCCCGGGGCCCATACATGACCACCCCAAGCCCACCTCCCGATGGCCAGGGGCTAGTAACTAGCGTCGAAGGAATTATCCCACAAGTGGGAGGCATTTTCCTAAGTTACTATATGCACACACACACAACCACATCCCATAATGCTTAAAAGTAGACAAGCATGCCACTAAAAACCCACTAAGAGTAAAGGTACAAGCTGAAAGTAAAATGGGCCAGAATACAAACCCAAAAAAAAAGCTGTAAACAAGAGAGTACAAAGGTCTCTGAAAACCCTTCCATAGAAAACCCTACCTGAAGGGTAGGTGAAGAGTAGATAATAAAAGCTGTAGGAGTAAACCTCACCTATCTAACCTCACTAGGCGTCACCTGGTCCTAGGCTACCATGGTCTCTGTCAAAACATCAGTCGTCTGCACAAGACACAACACGTGTGTGCGAAGCCTGTGTAGGGGTGAGTAACACAATACTCAGTAGGGACCCCAAAACACAAAGAAAATACCAGAAAGAAAAGTACAAATGAAGTAGTGGACATATCACATAGGTATAACCTAAATTATGGAAAGAAAGACTATTAGTCATAATGGTGAACAATTTATACCATTGAGGGACTCAACTCTGATGAGTCACTGAGGTTTGTTGGGCCGCTGAGCTCCACTCATCACTAAGGTCTATTTGGCCACTAAGGTCTGCTTGTCGACTGGGAAACTGAGGTTCGATCATCTACTGAGACACTGAGGTTTTCTCGTCTATTAGTCCACTAAGGTCTGCTCGTCTGCTGGGCCACTGAGCTCCGCTCGTCACTTCCTTCTCGTCACAACAAGCCAGAGGATTCCCGCTTGCAGCGTGCTTGATTCTAGGAGAATTTGATCCTCAATCAATCATTCATATCTCAACATCCTTGAAAACTCACTTAGATTATTTCAAAAGCACCACCTCGTCGCAAGGGTCCCATATCCACAAAAGTCTCATCAATTAGATGCACAGTTTAGAAGTTATGAGAATTTTAGTAAAAAGGGTCTGATTGGAAGAAGGGAGTACACGACGCGTAGATGGGACACACGTCGTGTCCCTTAAATCCAAGTACTGATCAAGTGCAATGACTCGAGTTAGAATACGTATCATGTAGAAGACTCTATACATGGTGTGTTAGAGCATGAAATGTCATGTCCTATTAACTGGGTTCCTTTTCGTGTACGCTGGTCATGTGCCCGTACACAGCTAAAACCCATGTTCTCTAGGACGTGGATTGGTACATGGGGTAACCCGTTTATCCAACCTAGTCTGGCCGTATAGTAGAGTAAATTCTATGTACTCCACCTCATGTCGGTGTATCGCCCGAGATACATCTCGAGCCCCGCGTGAGGAACCACACACTGTGTGACTACTGTCACATGCCATGTTCAACCTTTTTGTTGCCCAAAAACCTAGTCGTCACTGAGATGGCCCCACATGTTGTGTTCTTCATGATTTTCCAAAATCATTGGTTCTTCGACTGGCACTTTGGTTGATCTTTCAATTCTCGATTTTGTTGTTCATTTTACATGAAAATGAAGTTCTGAAGTAGCCCCACCATGGTAACACCGAATCAATAGTTTTCAGGTATTTGATCGGTCTTGAAAACTTGTTTCGATCATACACAAGAAGAACGGTCAAAGGATGATTTCTCTTGAGTTGTGTCGATTCTTCCACCACCATCTTTGTCCCACCTTCGCTGGGTCGTCATGATGCTAGATCTATGTTTTGGGATCATTGCGGCAAGAAACGGGTGTGTAAAGATCATCCATTCATCATTCCATGAAGAATGTGAATAATGAGAAGGGGGAAGAGTGAACAAGAGAAAACAAAGGAAAAAAAACTCAACCGTTGTTCGTTATGGACTATATCCACTCCCGTTATAAGGTTCAATCAAGACAAAACAACACGAATAAATCCCCCAAACCAAAACCTGAAAAAAAAACCCTCCTGTAAGAATGATTGAACTACAGGTCAACCTATTCATGGGTTAATCCACGTTCGTCATTTAAATTCAAGAATGGGGAA
Organism: Viscum album; assembly: GCA_963277665.1. NCBI lineage: Eukaryota > Viridiplantae > Streptophyta > Magnoliopsida > Santalales > Viscaceae > Viscum > Viscum album. Next base: position 40,561 of record CAUJRU010000707.1, on the reverse strand, counting down.
GAAAAGAATCGAAAATTACAACCCCTAATTGGGTTTGGATCAATCACTGATGAAGGGTGAATCCTAATTTCTTCATTCATCAAACCACCAACATCTGGTCCAAATTTATTTGTTGATCCTTTGTCATTCGTCATTCTTTGTCACTCGTCATTTGACAATGAATTTCCTCCCAATCTTTTGAGAAAATTCCAGGATCCTCCAACGACCTTATATCCTTGCGAAGTTATTAAGTGGAGAATGCATTTCAGAATTTTTGTTACACTGAGTTATCGCTTTGTTACACTTCCATTTCAGTGATGTTATGCTATTTTATTTATTAAATGAAACAACCTATTTGACATTACGTCATAGTGAAATGAAATTTGAATAAAATAAACTCTTTAAGTTTATTTTATTTTTTTTCTTCAAAATTCCTGAAAATTAACTTTTTCTATTGACACTTTTCGATCAAGGTTAATTCCTTTCTTAGGTAATGTTATCATTTTGGACGTAACGATGCCCTTGTATTTTTAATCTAGGAACCCATTTAGAAGATGCCAAAACCGTGCACGCGTGTTATTTTAATTAACTTAAAAAAAGTTCAAACAACTATTACAGGCTCACTGGTCCAAAAAATTATGTGTTGTATCAAAAACTAGTATCTAAATAGTCCCATATAATTTAAAAAATGGAATTTCCAGGACATTAAAGTTATCACCTGCTCTGCCAGGAATCTCTCCATGAGTAGGTCTTTCTCTAGCACCCCAACCTAAGTAGGGATGCTAAGCGACGCCATAGACGCCCTTACCTCTCAGCATAGTCCCTCCCCAAAATCCTGAGACCAGAAGAACGGGTCTTGTACCATGTTTGTAGAGTAGTGAGAAAGATCAGTGAATCTCATTGAGTACTCTGATACTATCATGCTACCCTGTTGTAGGCGTAGTAGCTCCTATATGTGCACTGAGTGCAACGTCGTTGGAAATAAATCCCACCTAAGGAGGCACTCAATGTCTGTCCAGGTGAGGTTCACCTGATCATGTGTCTAGATCATAAAGCTCCACCATATCCCTATCGATCCTAGAATAAGGCTCGCGGATAAGATTTCCATCTGGCCGAGAGGCGTCCTCACTAGGCGGAAGACTCATGTAACTACCTCAAGCCAATCCTCAGTGTAATGACACAATGTTTTATTAATGGAATTCCCTTCTTATAATTATGCCCTATAGTATAATAACATTAGGAATAATAATGAAATATCATGATACTAAATACTATGTGACCATTAAACATAGTTTTGCCACTTCTATGTTTTGAATTTCAAAAATCCGATATACACAGTTGTGTTCAAGATGATTTTTTTGAGTATAATAAAACAAAAATAATTTTTAATGAATAGTAACCTACCCTTATGAATAGTAATATGAACCTTATGAATAGTAAATCATCCAAAATAACAGTAACCTTACATAATTAATTAAATAAAATTAAGGCATCTTATAAGTGACAATTTGACCATAGTAAAAGTAATGATATTTTTTGTAAGTCATAAATAATTAATTATAATTAATTAATTAAAAAGAAAATGTGTTTTATTAAAATGTGTTCATAAATTAACAAATATATTTCTTCTAGATTTAAGATATTTTTATAAGACCTCAAGTAATTTTTGAAAGCATTATAAAATCAGTTTTAATTTTAAAAGCTGTATTTTTCAAGTAAATTGTGATTTTAATTATATATTAAATTAATCATATTTAGAAATTTATTTTTGAAAAATATACATCATTTTTGGATTGTACAGGTTGAAAAATGATAGGGGTGAATTTTTGGGTTTTTTCTGAAAAACTTGAATTTTTGATGAATAGTGAAATACCATAATTTACAAAATAAGATAAATAAGCTAATTATAGAGTCATATATGATGTTCTGCTGATGTAAGACCACTTGGTTCGGGATCAAATTATAAAATTACTATTCTTGGTCATGGAAGACTCACTATTCCTTGTCTTGTGGGGAAATAATAAATTAATGAATTCTATATTGAGAAATCCCCTCTCCCCTCCACTATAAATACCACCCTTCACACCCTCATTTCCTCACACCTCTCAAGCTTCAATACTTGTCTAAAATCTACCCAAGAATATTCCCTATCCCCTCCCCCACATCCAAGAGCTTCTGGTCTCATCAAAAGACCAATCCTAGGCCCCTTAAGGAGGATCTCAAGAGGAGGATTCAAGAGGTAATTTCTCTCTCTCTTCTCCTTTAATTCCGTTTCAATTTCAAGTTCTTTTCTCATTATCTCCCCACCTATATTTGTAAAAATGGTATGGTAACTCTAGTATCATACATATACTATAATTTTATGATAATAATGAGATATTATACCATCCAACCCCCTTCACCTCTTCCTTTTATTTTATAAAAAAACATTGTTCATGAGGTGTTAATCTATCACCTTCAAGAATGACATGTTTTCTTTTTTTCATTTATACCTTCAGATCTGGTCATGAAACCATTTTTATGGTTGATACAGAATATTTTTTATGTATTAATTCCTATTTAAAGTAATTTAACTAAATTATGTACATATTACTAAATAATTAATCAAAATAAGTTCATTGTGGTCGAAAAACCGCCCAAATTAACTCAAACAATCATCATTTAATTTTTATCTAATGATTCATCCACATGGAATAAAATGTAATTAATTATAAGATCTTTTTAAATTATGTATTATCATTAGTAACATGGAATATATGTTCTGGATGTTATCCATGTTCTACACGAACTTCAATTCATGAATACATGTGAAACGCTCAAGAAAACCCTAAAAACGAACATTCCCGAACAATGTTTTTAAACTCTATAACTTATAAAAAGGCCCATAAAATAACATAATGACACCAAAATGACCCCTATTAATGTATAAAAGGTTCTATAATTTCTAATTAATGAATATAATGTCATTATACAGGACATTAAAGTGAAGGAACCGTTCAGATTTAAGGTAAGACGAAATTCTCGAACCCAACTTTCATCCTTCAGATTCTCCCTCTTTCACTCCTTTTTGATATGGTTACTCCTTAAAAATCTATTTTTCATAATTTAATTTCCTTTTCTAGGAGATACATGTTTTTCACTAGTATTTATGTCAAACCAAATGTTTTCCAAAAGAACTATTCTTTAAATAACACACCTTTTACTTCTCAATCAAGATTGACGGTTCTTGTAACATGTATGTTATTCCCTCTTTCTTTTGGGAACCCAATGTTTTTGAATGTGTTATTATGAGATGAAACCCATTAATTTTCATGGGTTAGTTATTTTCATTTTTGTTATATGTTCATTTTGGCATGCATGATAAATGATAATGTTATGATGTGATGGGTGCGCCTGGAATTATATAGCGCAATATGAATGTTTCAATGTGATGGGTGCGCCCGAAATTATACAACGCTCCAATGCATTGGGTAAAGTGATGAATATCATGAGTACATATTAAAATATGTGTGAACATGATGATATATTTTTTCAGAAGTATGTGTGGTAGTTAACCACTAATACATGATGTTTCATTTTTATGCATTTCCACATTTCAAGTCTTTTATTAATGATTCCCTCATGTTCATGATTCTTTGCCTATGTTATGATTATGATCACCCCATGATATATTTTTCTTATCTGCCTAATTACTGGTATTCTAGATCACCCCTTTTTATGTATATCCTTAGGTGGATACCTGTACTAAGGAGAGGTCAAGTGCCAGTAGAAGCTAGAGAAGAAGAAATTGAATACATGTTTATGCTTGATGTTGTAATTGTTATGTATGGTCCTAGTTTTCCCAAGACACTAAACCTTTTGATCCTCTATGTGTAATACTATTATGTTATTTATCTTTGAAATGATGTAATAGTAATTTAAGAAATGTATGGGTCACTATAGTTGGTATCAGAGGCAAGGTTTAGTTAATTTGGGAATTTGGATTAGTGAACCCTAGAGAAAACATCTTGTATGAGACTAAGTACAAATATGCACACAAGAATCCTTACAAAGGGATCCCATATGTCATGATTTTAGTATAAATTGTTTAAATGAATAATTTATTCATGAATTGTTGACTTATTTTTTGTTCTAGCCTTCTCTATTTTAGTTAATGGTGGGAACCCTGAGAAACCAGGCCAACAACTCATGTGAGGGCCAATGAAATGATTTCCCGAACGTCATACCCAATGATTTGGGAGGTGGAGATCAGAACTTCATGGAGTTTCTTACCCAAATATCTCAGGTTATAAACAATAACCATAATAATGGGGAACATCCTCCTTCACCAAAGAGGGAGCAACTTTCTATCGAATGTTTTATGAGGCAACGACCACTGATGTTTAGTGGATATTCCGATCCACTAGTTTTGGAGAAGTGGGTCAACTCCATGGAGAATATATTTTCTGTGCTTCACTATTCTAATATGGAGAAGGTGCCTCTATCCGTTTATCGTCTATATGGAGAGGCTGATCAATGGTGGGCTTTGATTAAGAACACCAAGCCAAGGAAGGAAATTGAAGAGATGGAATGAGAGGACTTTAAGATCATGTTTCTTAATAAATATTTCCCACGAACTCTTTGCACAAAGATGGAGAGAGAATTCATAGAGCTCAAGAAAAAAGAAAGAGAATCTGTCACAGCCTATGAAGTGAATTTCACTAAGCTTGCAAGGTACACTTTGGGTTTTGTTATAAAAAATGATAGAAAAATTGATAGATTCTTTAGTGGATTAAAACCACACCTTCTAAAGGTTATTTCAATTCAAGACTTTGGGATTTATGAAGAAGTTGTTCAGTGTGATCTCAAAGTGGATATGGAGTTTGGATAATGGTCCCACAACTATGGTGATAAGAAATGAAATATGGAGTTTCAATCCAGAGGATCTAATGACAAAGGTGGGAAGAAAACTCAATGACCCACATGCCAAAAATGTGGAATGTTGCACCATGGGAACTGCCTCAAAGGGATGGGGAAATTATTTAAGCATGGTAAAGAAGGACATCATGATCAAGAGTGTCAAAAAGACATGAAAAGGAAGAATAATGTTGCCGAATAAAGGAGAGAACCACCCATGGTTCAATGCTACAACTGTAGTGATCTAGGGAACTATGCCGACCAGTGCACTAAACCCAGAGTTCTTGAGGGTAATCAGCATCAGTATCCACCAAAGCCAAAGGAACAAGGAAAGGCTTATGCAATCACTACCATAGAAGTGGATCAAGATAATGAAGTCATACAAGGTACACTTCCTATTCACTAAAGAATGGAAAAAGTCTTATTTTATTCTGGTTGTAAGAATTCCTTTATATCTTTCATGTTTTATAGAACTATAGAATCGAAGCCCCGAAACCTTGAAGTAGAGATATCTGTAAAAACACCAAGTGGTGAAATCATTGTAACCTAAGTGTTCTAATCTTCTCATGTTGGCGTATGTGGGAAGATTCTTCTAGAAAATATTTTAATACTCACCTTGGTGGAATTTGATGTTATAATGGGAATGGATTGGCTCTCGTTATATAGAGAACATATCAACTGTCAGGAAAAGAAAATATCTTTTCATATTACGAACCATCACATGATCCTCTACAAATTCAAGGAAGATAATGAATCTCCTTTGAAAAATCCTTCAATGGTGTGGGTGTTGATTCCCTATGATAAAGAATACCTCTCCAAAATGGTTGGGTCAAATGAAAGTTCCAACCTTGTAGAAATACCCATCATGAGGGAATATGGTGATGTATTTCCTGAACAGTTACCCAGAATTCTCCCAGATTGTAAGGTAGAGTTCTCAATTGAACTTATACCCGGAGCTTCTCCTATCTCAAAGTTTCCCTATAGGATGGCTCCTATCGAATTGATGGAGTTAAAGAAACAACTGCAAGAGCATCTGGAAAAAGGGTTCATACACCCTAGTGCATCACCTTGGGGTGCACCAGTGCTCTTTGTAAAGAAGAAGGATGGAACAATGCGGCTATGTATTGATTATTGGGAACTCAAAAAGATCACCATAAAGAACAAGTATCCTCTTCCAAGGATTGATGACTTGTTCGACTGGTTAAGAGGAGATCAATACTTCTCAAAGGTGGATATTCATTCTAGATATCATTAACTAAAGGTGAAGAAGGAAGATATTTAGAAGAATGACTTTCGTACAAGGTATGGGCACTATGAGTTTCTGGTTATTCCCTTATAACTTACTAATTCCCCTGAAATCTTCATGGATTTGATGAATAGATTCTTTAGACATTACCTCGACAAATTTGTGTTAGTGTTTATTAATGATATTCTCATCAACTCCAAGAGTAAGGTGGAACATGAAGAACATCTAAGACTTGTGTTGGAGACATTGAGAAAGGAGAAGTTGTACACCAAGTTTAGAAAGTGTGACTTTTGGATGAAGCAAGTCACGTTCTTGGGACATGTGATCACAAGTGAGGGAATTTATTTGGATCCTTAAAAAAGGTGATTAAGGAATGAACCAGGCCCTCTAGTGTCACAAAAATCTGTAGTTTTCTTGGATTATCTGGGTACTACCGACGTTTTGTGAGAAAATTCTCACGATTTTCAAGCCTGCTAACTAAGTTAACAAGGAAAGGGGTAAAGTATGTCTGGATGGAAGAATGTGAGGGAATCTTCAAGGAGCTAAAGAGAAGGATGATCACTGCACCTATACTCACACTACCAAAAAGTGGAGAAATTTTTGTGATATACAGTGATGCTTCAAAGAAAGGATTGGGTTGTGTACTCATGAAAAATAATAATGTGATAGCCTACGCCTCATGAATTTTGAAGATCCATGAGCAGAACTATCCAATGCATGATCTAGAGTTGGCAGCCATGATTTTTTCCTTGAAAATCTGGCGACACTACCTTTATGGAGAGAAGTGTGACATATACACCGACCACAAGAGCCTAAAGTATATATTCACACAAAATGATCTCACCATGAATCAAAGGATATGGTTAGAGATAATCAAGGATTACAATTTCTCTATTCACTGTCATCTTGGAAAGGCGAACAAGGTAGCTGATGCTCTAAGAAGAAAAGAACCGCTACTCTATCCATGTTATAGATTGAGAAAGACCCTATATTCTTGGATATGAAAAGGATGGATTTATAAATCATAAGGGAATGTGATACATTCTACCTTCACCAAATGATTGTGCAACCATCCATCCAAGAGAAGATTAAGGAAGCACAAAGGGATGATGTGAATATACAAAAGAGGGTGAATGCAGTAAAGGAAGGGAAGATAAAAGAGTTCCATATCGACGATGATGGTGTGATTCAGTTTGGAACACAACTTTGTGTGCATTCATCACCCGAGATAAAGAAGTAGATATTGTAAAATGCACATAGCTCAACATTCTCTATCCATCTCAGGAGTACCAAGATATACCGTGATCTTTGAGAACACTTCTGGTGGGATAACATGAAAAAGGAGATTGCAGAATATATCTCAAGGTTCTTGGTATGTCAGTAAGTTAAAGTAGAGTGACAAAAGTCTAAAGGGTTGATGCAGCCATTGCCTATACCCATGTGGAAATGGGAGAATGTTGCTATGGACTTTGTCATGGGTCTCTTGAAGACATACAAGGTAAATAATGCAATATGGGTTGTGGTTGACCGACTCACCAAGACTGACCATTTTATCGCTATTTTGGAAGACCTCTCACTTGAAATACTTGCAAAGATATATGTTAAGAAAGTGGTGAGACTGCATAGAGTTCCACACTCGATTTTCTCTGATCATGATCCAAGGTTCACATCTAAATTCTGGAGGAGCCTTCAACAAGATTTGAGTAATGAATTAAATTTCAGCACGGCCTATCACCCCCAAACTAATGGCCAATTTGAAAGGACTATTCAAATGCTTGAAGATATACTAAGAGCCTGCTCTCTAGAATTAAAAGGTGGATGGGATCAGTATAACCCATTGGCTGAGTTATCATATAATAATAGCTTCCACTTGAGTATTCAGATGGCTCCATATGAATCTTTGTATGGAAAGCGATGTATAACTCCAACCTGTTGGGATGAAGTTGGAGAAAGAAAGCTACTTGGACCCAATCTTGTGGAAGAGATGACAGATAAGGTTCAAGTTATCCAGAAAAACTTCAAATCTGCACAGAGTCAAAAAAAATAGCTACACTGACAACCGTCGAAGGGACTTGGAGTTCGACGTTGGAGATAAAGTATTCCTTTGAATATCACCATGGAAGAGAGTCACGCGGTTTGGAAAGAAAGGGAGGTTAATCCCAAGGTACATTGGCCCCTTTGAGATCCTTGACCGCATAGGAGCTGTGGCCTATTAGCTTGCACTTCCACCAAATATGGCTCAATTTCATGATGTGTTTCATTTATCACTCCTAAGAAAGTACATACATGATCCCTCACTTGTACTGAACTCAGAGGTGGTACAGTTGGAAGATGATCTCACCTATGAGGAGCAGCCAGTAGAGATTCTAGACAGGAGAGATAAGGTTCTATGAAACAAGACAACCCACCTTGTCAAAGTGCTATGGAGGAACCATAATTTTGAAGAAGCTACATGGGAACTGAAGGAGGTGATGAAGAACAAGTAGCCTCACCTGTTTGTGTAAAACAAAATTTCAAGGGAGAAATTTCATAAGGGGGGAAGAATGTAATGACCCAAAGTTTTATTAATGGAATTCCCTTCTTATAATTATGCCCTATAGTATAATCTCATTAGGAATAACAATGAAATATCATGATACTAAATACTATGTGACCATTAAACAAAGTTTTTCCACTTTTATGTTTTGAATTTTGAAAATCCGACAAACACGGTTGTGTTCAAGATGATTTTTTTGAGAATAATAAAACAAAAATAGTTTTTGGTGAATAGTAACCTACCCTTATAAATATTAATATGACCCTTATGAATAGTAAATCATCCAAAATAATAGTAACCTTACCTATAAATAATTAAATAAAATTATGGCATCTTATAAGTGATAATTTGACCATAGTAAAAGTAATGGTATTTTTGTAAGTCATAAATAATTAATTATAATTAATTAATTAAAAAGAAAATTTATTTTCATAAATTTTTTTCATAAATTAACAAATCTATTTCTTCTAGATTTAAGATAATTTTATAAGACCTCAAGTAAATTTTGAAAGCATTATAAAATCAGTTTTAATTTTAAAAACTGTTTTTTCAAGTAAATTGTGATTTTAATTAAATATTAAATTAATCATATTTAGAAATTTATTTTTGAAAAATGGATATCATTTTTTGATTCTACACGCCAAAAAATGGTAGGGGTTAATTTTTGGGATTTTTCTAAAAAACTTGAATTTTTTATGAATAGTGAAATACCATAATTTACAAAATAAGCTAAATAAGCTAATTATAAAGTCATGTATGATGTTCTGCTGATGTAAGCCCACTTGGTTCGGAATCAAATTATAAAATTACTATTCTTAGTCATGGAATACTCACTATTCATTATCTTGTGGGGAAATAATAATGTAATGAATTCTATATTGAGAAATCCCCTCTCCCCTCCACTATAAATACCACCCTTCATACCCTCGTTTCCTCACACCTCTCAAGCTTCAAGCCTTGTCTAAACTCTGCCCAAGAATCTTCCCTAGCCCCTCCCCCATGTACAGGAGATTCCGGTCTCATCAAAAGACCAAGCCTAAGCCCCTTAAGGAGGATCTCAAGAGGATAATTCAAGAGGTAATTTCTCTCCCTCTTCCCCTTTATTTCCCTTTCAATTTCAAGTTATTTTCTCATTATATCCCCACCTATCTTTGTCCAAATGGTATGTTAAATCCAGTATCATACATATACTAGAATGTTATGATACTAATGGGATATTATACCATCCAACCCCCTTATCCTCTTCATTTTATTTTATAAAAGAAAACATTGTTCGTGAGGTGTTAGTCTATCACCTTCAAGAATGACATGTTTTCTTTTTTTCATTTATACCTTTAGATCTGGTCATGAAACCATTTTTATGGTTGAAAAATAATATTTTATATTTATTAAGTCCTTTTTAAAGTTATTTAACTAACTTATGTACATATTACTAAATAATTAATCAAAACAAGTTCGTTGTGGTCGAAAAACCACCCAAATTAACTCAAACAATCATCATTTAATTTTTATCTAATGATTCATCCACATGGAATAAAATATAATTCCTTATAAGATCATTTTAACTTCATTATTATCATTTTTAACATGGAATATATGTTCTGGATGTTTATTCATGTTCTACATGAACTTCAATTCATGAAAACATGTGAAACTCTCAAGAAAACCTTAAAAACAAACATTCCCGAACAATGTGTTTAAACTATATAACTTATCAAAAGGCCCATAAAATAACATAATGAAACCAAAATGACCCCTATTAATTTATAAAAGGTTCTAGAATTTCTAATTAATGAATATAATGTCATTATACAGGACATTAAAGTGAAGGAAGCGTTCGGATATAAGGTAAGGGGAAATTCTCGAACCCAACTTTCATCCATCAGGTTCTCCTTATTTCACTCCTTTTTGATATGGTTACTTCTTAAAAATATTTTTTTCATCATTTTCTTTCCTTTTCTAGGATATAAATGTTTTTCACTGGTATTTATGTCAAACCAAATGTTTTTCAAAAGAACTCTTCTTTAAAGAACACACCTTTTACTTCTCATTCAAGATTGATGGTTCTTGTAACATGTATATTATTCCCTCTTTCTTTTGGAAATCCAATGTTTATGAATGTGTTCTTATGAGATAAAAACCATTACTTTTCATGGGTTAGTTATGTTCATTTTTGTTATATGTTCATTGTGGCATGCATGATAAATGATAATGTTACGATGTAACGGGTGCGCCCGGAATTATATAGCGCAATATGAATGTTTCAATGTGACGGGTGTGCCCAGAATTATACAGCGCTCCAATGAATTGGTTAAATTGATTAATCTCATGAGTAAATGTGAAATTATGTGTGAACAAGATTCTATATTTTTTCACAAGTATGTGTGGTTGTTAACCACTAAGACATGATGTTTCATTTTTATGCATTGCCACATTTCAAGTCTTTTATTAATGATTCCCTCATGTCCATGATTATTTGCTTATGTTATGATTATTCTCACCCCATGATATATTGTTCTTATATGTCCCCTTATTGGTCTTCTAGATCACCCCTTTTGATGTATATCCTCAGGTGGCTACCTGTAATAAGGAGAGGTCAAGTGCTAGTAAGAAGCTAGAGAAGAAGAAATTGAATAAATGTTTACGCTTGATGTTGTAATTTTTATGTATAGTCCTAGTTTTCCCAAGACACTAAACCTTTGGATCCTCTATGTATAATACTATTATGTTATTTATCTTTAAAATGATGTAATAGCAGTGGAAAAAATGGCTAGGTCACTATACTCAGCCACCTGTGGGTTAATCTCACCCCTGATCCTGGGAGGACTCTACCTCTAGAACTTGTGTAAGGCACTGAGCCTACGTGCATACTCTACTAGTAACACTGGTAGGAACTGTTTTACGGGTTGTGGGAACACTGGTTCACCACTCAGTGGGCCCATCTCCAGTACTGGTTCCTGAACTGATGCCTGGTCACTATGTGTACCATCCTCGCAGTCATGTACTGGAATCCTGTATGGATTTATGCATGGAGAAATCCTGAAATAGGTCAAGATGAACCACAGTCAATAGATTATACCTGGAGAGCTGACTCTAACTCAAAAGGACATGAGAACACTCTAAATTTCTATATGATGAATGCAACCAATGTTTTCATTTACCAAGTCGATAAGCAGAATTTAGGGTCCTGGTGTATGGGTACATTGTCCTCCGCACCAACACTGGGCTCCCCAAGTCTAAAAATTGAACACAAAACATTCAACACTGTTTCTGCAATACAAAACTGTAGATTCCCTATCTTTAAGGTAGAACCAACCTCCCTTTAATACCACTTTGTTACAACATGTCCCCCGGGGCCTGTGTCGTGACCACCCCAAGCCCGCCTCTCAATGGCTAGGGGATGGTGATGAGTGCCGAAGGCATTATCACTCAAGTGGGAGGCATTTTACTGAGTACCTGTACACACGCACACATGACCAAACCCCAAAATGATGAAAAGTAAACAAGCATTCCACTAAAAAACCATTGAGATTAAAGGTACAAGATGAAAGTAAAATGGACTAGAATATAAACCCAAAAAAAGACAAGCTGTAAAAAAGAGAGTACAAAGGTATCTGAAAACCCATCTGCAGAAAACCCTACCTAAAGGGTAGATGAAGAGTAGCTGCTAGAAGCTGTAGAAGTACGCCTCACCTGTATAACCTCACTAGGAACCGCCTGGTCCTGGGCCACCATAGTCTCCATGAAAATGTCATTCATCAACATAAGACACGACACCTACCGGGGAAGCCTGTATAGGGGTGAGTAAAACAATACTTAGTAGGGACCCCAAACCACAAAGAAAAGACCACAAATAAAAGTACGCACAGTGTAGTGGAAAAATCACATAGGTATAACCTAAAGTATGGAAACCAAGACTATCATTTGTAATGATAAATATCTTTTACCACTGAGGGACTCATCCTTGATGAGTCACTGAGGTTTTCTGGGACACTAAGTTCCGCTCTTCATTGAGGTATGTTGGGCTACTAAGGTTTGATCATCTTCTGGGACACTAAGGTTCACTCGTTTGTTGGGCCACTGAGGTCCACTTATCTGTTGGGCCACTGAGGTCTGCTTGTCTGCTGGGCCAATGAGGTCCGCTCGTCTGTTAGGCCACTAAGGTCTTCTCGTTACTTCCTTCTCATCACAGCCAGCTGCTGGATTCCCACTCATAGCACGCTTGATTCTGGGAGAATCTACTCCTCAATCCATTGGTCTTATCTCAACTTCTTCAAACACTCACTTGGGGTATTTAAAAAGGACCACCTCATCGTGATGGTCTCAGCGCTGCAAATGACTCGTCAATCGGATACACGGTTCGGAAGTTATTCCCATTTTAGTAAAAAGGGGTCGATTGGTATAAGGGAGTACATGATGTGTAGATGGGCCACATGCCGTGTCCCTTGATTCCAAGAACTTCCCGAGTGCAACAGCCCGAGTCATAACACATGTCATATAGAAGACACGATACATGACATGTAATAGTGTGATACACCACGTCCTATTAACTGAGGTCTTCTCTATGTACACTGGCCATGTGCCTGTACACAGCTTCAACCCATATTTGCCAGGCCGTGTACCAGTACACGGGGTAACCTGTGTATCCATCTTGGTCTAACTGTGTGGTGGAGTACATGTCATGTACTCCACCCCATGTCCTTGTATCACCCTAGATACACGCTAATCCCCACATGAGGACCCACAAACCATGTGATGGATTTCACACATCGTGTTCAACCTTTATGTCACCCAAAACCCTAGCCGTTGTTGGGCCGGCCCAACACGCCGTGTTCTTCGGGATACACGTCGTGTTCTTTGTGATTTTCTATAATCGTTGGTTCTTCATATAGCGCTTCGTTTGATCCTCCAATTCTCGATCCAACCATTCATTTTCCCAGAAAATGATGTTTCAAAGTCACCCCTCCATGGTAACACTGAATTGGTAGGTTTCAGATGTTAGATCAGTCCTGAAAACTCATTTCGATCATCCGTACAAAGAACAGTTGAAGGAGTATTTCTCTTGATTTGTGTTGATTCATCCACCGCCATTGTCTTCCCACCTTAGATGATTCTTCATGATTCTGAATCTACTTTTGGGATCAATGCACTAAGAAACAGGAATGCAACAATCATCTGTTCTTCATTCCATGAAGAACATGAAGAACGAGAAGGGGGAAGAATGTACAAGAGGAAATCGAGGAACAAACCCTGACCGTTGTTCATTACGACCTCGATCTTCTCCTTTTATAAGGGTCAAACGAGGAAAAACAACACGAATAAATCCCCCAAACCAAAACTTATAAAACAACACTCCCATAAGAATGATCGAATCGTAGGTCAACTTGTTCATGGATTGATCCATGCTCGTCGTTTAAATATAAGAATGAGGAAGAATAGAATTGAAAATTACAACCCCTAACTAAGTTTAGATTGATCGTTGATGAAGTTTGAATCTTGAATTTGTCATTTTTTGAAATCACCAACATATGGTCCAAATTCATTCGTTGATCCATCATCATTCATTGTTCGTTGCCGCTCGTTGTTTGCAAAAAAACATTTCCTCCTAGGATTCCGATCAAATTCCATGATCCATCAATGAACTTGCATCCTTGCTAAGTTATTAAGTGGAGAACTCATTTTAGCATTTATGTTACATTGAGTCACCGAGTAACTGCCTCAAGACAATCCTTAGCAACCTGGGGGTCAGTCTCACCCCTGAGCCTGGAAGGCCTCTGCCTTTGGAACTCGTGTAAGGCACTGAGCCTGTGTGTATCCGCCACTAGTAATGATGGTAGGTACTAATGATCAATGGGTAGTGGGAACACTGGTGCACCATCTGGTGGGTCCATCTCCAGTATTGGTCCCTGAACTAATGCCTCATCACTAGGTGTACCATCCTCATGGTCAAGTACCAGAAACTTGGCTAGCTATACATGTGGAGGCATGTTGAAATAGATCAAGATAAATCACAATCAATAGATTATACTTGGTGAGATGAATCTGAATCAAATAGACATGAGAACACTCTCAATTACTATATGATGCATGATACCAGTGTTTTCATGTACTAAGACCATAAGCAGAATTCAGGGTCCTGGTGTATGGATATGTTGGCCGCCGCACCAACACTGTCCTCCCTGAGTCTGAAAATCAAACTTGAAACATTCAACACTATTGCCACAATTAAAAACCACTAACTCTGGATCTTTAAGGTAGAACCAATATCCCTTTGATACCACTTTGTCACGACCCATCCCCTAGGTCCTGTGTCATGACCACCCTAATCCCACCTCCCAATGGCTAGAGGATGGAGACAAGCGCTGAAGGAATTATCCTTCAAGTGGGAGGCATTTTCCTGAGTACCTATAAGCACTCACACACAATCACAACCCACAATGCTGAAAAGTAAACAAGCATGCCACTAAACAACCACTGAGAGTAAAGATATAAAATGAAAGTAAAATGGGATAGAATACAAACCCAACAAAAGACAAGCTGTAAACAAGAGAGTACAAAGGTCTCTGAAAACTAGTCCATAGAATACTCTACCTGAAGGTTAGGAAAAGATTAGCTTCCAGAAGAAGTATGAGTACACATCGCCTATCTAAAATCACTGGGTTCCGCCTCGTCCTGGGCCACCACGGTCTCTGTCAAAATGTCGGTCGTCTGCACAAGACACGACACATGAGAGAGAATCCCATACAGGGGTGAGTAACACAATACTCAGTAGGGATACCAAACCACAATGAAAATACCATAAAGAAAAGTAAACATGAATTAGTGGATAGATGACAAATGTATTACCTAAATTATGGAAAGCAAGACTATCATTCGTAATGATGAAAATCTTGTACCACTGAGTGACTCATCCCTGATGGGTCACTGAGGTCTGCTGGGCCACTGAGTTTCACTCATCACTGAGGTCTTCTGGGATACTAAGGTCCTCTTGTCTGCTTTTCCATTGAGGTTCGCTCATCTACTGTGCCACTGAGGTTTTCTCATCTACTAGGCCACTGAGTTCCACTTGTCTTTTGGGCCACTGAGGTCTACTCATAACTTCCTTCTCATCATAACCAACCACATGATTCCCACTCATAGTGTTCTTGATTTTGAGATAATCTACTCCTCATTCCATTAGTTGTATCTCAACTTCCTCAAAAACTCACTTGAATTATGTCAAAAGGACCGCCTCATCATGAGGGTCCCAACACCAAACAAATCGTCAATCAGATGCACAATTTGGAAGTTATTCCCAGTTTAGTAAAAAGGGGTTGATTGGTAGAAGTGAGTACATGGTGTGTAGATGGGCCGCACACTGTGTCCTTAGACTCAAGGTACTACCTGAGTGCAATTCGAGTCAGAAGACATGCCGTGTAGAAGAATCTATACATGGTGTGTAAGAGCATGACATGTTTTGTCCTTTTAACCAGGGTATGATCCATGTATGTTGTCCATATAACCGTACATATCTTCAATCCGTGTTCTCTAGGCCATGTACTAGTACATGAGGTAACCCACGTATATGGACTGGTCGGGCCATGTGGTGGAGTACATGCTGTGTAGTCCTCCCTGTGTCTATGTATCGCCTGAGATACATGTCGAGCCCCATGTGAGGACCCACACACCATGTGATGGATTTCACATTTTGTGTTTAACCTTTCTATCACCCGAAAACCTAGACACCAACGATCTGTCCCTACACATTGTGTTGTTAGCAATATACACCGTGTTCTTTGCGATTTTATAGAATCATTGCTTCTTCGTCCAACGCTTCAGTTGATACTCCGATTCTCAATCTAGCTATTTGTTTTCCATGAAAATTAAGGTCTGAAGTCGCCCCACAATGGTAACATAAAATCGGTAGGTTTCAGGTGTTCAATCAGTCCCAATAACTAATTTCGATCATCTGCACGAAGAATGATTGAAGGAGGATTTCTCCCGAGTTGTGTCGATTCATCTACTACCATTATTGTCTCACCTTTTTTGGTTCATCATGATTGTTGATCTACATTTTGGGGTCATTTCACCAAAAAATGGGCTTGTAACGATCATTCATTTTTCATTCCATGAAGAATGTGAAGAATAAGAAGGGGGAAGAACATACAAGAGAAAAATGAGGAAGGAACCCTGGATGTTGTTCATTATGGCCTTGATCCAATCCTGTTATAAGGGATAAGCAAGAAAAAAAACACGAATCAATCCCCCAAACCAAAACCCACAAAACAAACCTCTTGTAAGAATGATCGAACCGTGGGTCAACCCATCCGTTGGTTGCTCTGTGTTCATCGTTTAAATCCAAGAACAAGGAAGAACATAATAAAAAATTACAACACCTACCTAGGTTTGAATCAATCAATAATGAAGGGTGAATTCTGCATTTGTCGTTTGTCAAACCACTGATGTATAGTTTGAATCCGTTTGTTGATTCGTCATCGTTCTTCATTCATCACCACGCGTTGTTTGCTAATGAATTTCATCCCAGGATTACGAGAAAATCCCAGGATCCTATAATGACCTTGTATACTTGATAATTTATTAAGTGGAGAACGCATTTTAGCATTTTTGTTACACTGATTCACCATGTTTTTATGCTTCTGTTTCAGTGACGTTATGTTGTTTCATTTATTAAATAAAACAGGCAGCTTGGCGTTGTGTCGCGGTGAAACAAAATTCTAATAAAATAAACACTATAAGTTTATTTTATTTTATTTTCTTAAAAATTCCCAAAAATTTACTTTTTCTCTCGACCCTTACCGATCGAGGTTAAATCCTTTCTTAGGTAATATCGTCGTTCCAGACAGAACAATTCCCTCAGATTTTTAATCCGGGCACCTATTTAGATGCTGCCAAAACCACGCATATGAACTATTTTAATTAAATTAAAAAAAATTCAAACAACTATTTTAGGCTCACCGGGCCACAGAATTATGTTCCGTCTCAGCTCTTGGTCTCAAAATAATCCCATATAAATTTAAAAAAATACATGTAATTTCTAGGATATTACAGCTAGCACCTGATCCATTAGGAAGATCTCAAGTAGGGCTCTCTATAGCATCCTAGCCTGAGTAGGGATGGTAAGAGACACCATAGACGCCCTGATCTCTCGGTGTAGTCCCTGCTCAAAAGCCTGAGCCTAAAATAATGGGTCTCGTACCATGTATTTAGAGTAGTGATAAAGCTCAATGAATATCACTGAGTACTCCGCTACTGTCATGCTACCTTGATATAGGTGAAGTAGCTCCTGTATGCACACTAAGTGCAACATCACTGGAAAGAAGTCCTCCCTAAAGAGGTGCTCAAAGTCTATCTAGGTGAGGGTTACCTCATCGCGTGTCTGGATAATCAAGCTCCACCATCTCCCTACTGATCCCTGATGAAGGCTCGCAGATAAGATCAGTATCTGGTCTAGAGGCCCCCTCACTAGTCAGAAGACTCACATAACTGACTCAAGCCAATCCTCAGACACCTGGGGGTCAATATCACCCTTGAACCTATGAGTCCTCTGCCTCTAGAACTCATGTAAGGTACTGAGCCTGCCTGCATCCTCTACTGGCAACGCTGGTGGGAACTACTAATCGATGGGTGAAGGGAACACTAGTGCACCACATAGTGGGGCCATCTCCATTACTCATCCCTGAACTGACGCCTCGTTTCTAGGAGTACCATCCTTGTGGTCATATTCTAGAATCCTGGATAGCTGTACGCGTGGAGGCATTATGAAATACATAAAAACGAACCACATTCAATAGATTATACTTCGTGAGCTAACTTAGACTCAAAAGGACATGAGAACACTCTCAATTACTATATGATTCATACAACCAATGTTTTCATGTACCGAGTCGATAAGAAAAATTCAGGGTCCTAGTGTATGGATATGTCAGCCACTGTACCAACACTGGGCTCCCTGAGTCAAAAAATAAAACTCAAAACATTCAACACTATTTTCCCAAAACCAAACCACATACTCCTAGTCTTTAAGGTAGAAACAACCTCCCTTTGATACAACTTTGTCATGATCCGTACCCCGGGGCCCATGCTATGACCACCCCAAGCCCGCCTCCCAATGTTTTGGGGCTGTTGACTAGTTCCAAAGGAATTATCTCGCAAGTGGGACGAATTTTCCTAAGTACCTGTATGCACACACACACAACCACAACCCACAATGCTGAAAAGTAAGAAATCATTCCACTAGACAACCAATGATAGTAAAGGTACAAGTTGAAAGTAAAATGGGCCAAAATACAAACCCAACAATAGACAAGCTGTAAAAAAGAGAGTATAAAGGTCTCTAAAAACCCGTCTATAGAAAACCCTACCTAAAGGGTAGGCGAAGATTAGATACCAGAAGCTATAGGAGTATACCTTACCTGTCTAACCTCACTGAGCATCGCCTAGTCCTGGGCCACCATGGTCTCCATCAAAACTTCGATCGTCTTCACAAGACGGACACATGCGGGCGAAGCCCATGCAGGGGTGAGTAACACAATACTCAGTAGGGACCCCAAACCACAAAGAAAATACCACAAATAAAAGTACACACAAAGTAGTGGAAAACTAACAGAGGTATAAACTAATTATGGAAATCAAGACTATCAGTTGTAATGATGAACATCTTGTACTGCTGAGGGACTCATCCCCGATGAGTCACTATGGTCAGCCACTAACGTCCACTCATCATTGAGGTCTGCTAGGCCACTAAGGTCCGCTCCTCTACTGGGCCACTGAGGTCCACTCATTTGATCGACCACTAAGATCTGCTCGTCTACTAGGACACTGAGGTCCACTTGTCTACTAGGCCACTGAGGTCTTCTCGTCACTTTTTTCTTATCACAGCTGACCACAGGATTCCCACTCATAAAACGCTTGATTTTGGGAAAATATCCACCTCAAGACCTCAGTCGTATCTTAAATTCCTCGAAAACTCACTTGGAGTATTTCAAAGGGACCACCTCATCACGAGGGTCTTGACGCTACAAACGGCTTGTCAATAAGACACACGATTTGGAAGTTATTCCCATTTTAGTAAAAAAATATGGCTAATTGGTAGAAGGGAGTACACAACTTGTAGATGGGCCACATGTCGTGTCCCTTGACTCTAGGTGCTGCCTGAGTGAAATGGACCGAGTCAGAAGACATGTCGTGCAGAAGATGTTATACACGACGTGTAAGATCCTGACATGTCATGTCCTATTAACCAGGGTCTGCTCCATGTACACTGGACATGTGCCCATACACGGCTTCAACCCATGTTCGTGAGGCCGTGTACTGGTACACGGGGTAACCCATGTATCCAGCCTGGTCTGGCCGTGGGTGGAGTACATGCCATGTACTCTACCCCGT
The DNA here is from genome assembly GCA_963277665.1 of Viscum album. Classification (NCBI taxonomy): domain Eukaryota; kingdom Viridiplantae; phylum Streptophyta; class Magnoliopsida; order Santalales; family Viscaceae; genus Viscum; species Viscum album. Next base: position 20,519 of record CAUJRU010000707.1, on the reverse strand, counting down.
GTCTGTGTATCTCCTGAGATACACACTGAGCCTCGCATGAGGACCCATATGCCACATGATGTCTATCACACACCGTGTTCAATATTTCTATCACCTGAAACCCTAGCCGCTGCTAAGACAGCCCCACATTCCATATTCTTCATGATACACACCATGTTCTTTGCGATTTTACAGAATCACTGGTTCTTTGTCTGGAACTTCAGTTGATCCTCTTATTCTCAATATAGCCATTCATTTTCCATGAAAATGATGTTTTGAAGTCACCCCACCATGGTAACACCGAATCGGTAGGTTTTGGGTCTTCGATTGGTCCCGAAAACTCGTTTCATCATCCACATGAAGAACAATTGAAGGATAATTTCTCCCGAGTTATATCGATTCATCAACTGCCATCATCTTTGTAGCTCTACTGTGTCATCATGATGATGGATCTACATTTTGGGATCATTTCTCCAAGAAACGATCACACAACGATCATCTGCTCTCCATTCCACAAAGAACACGAAGAACGAGAAGGGGGAAGAACGCACAAGAGAAAACCGAGGATCGAACTCCAACCTTTGTTCGATATAGCCTCGATCCACTCCTGTTATTAGGGTCAAGCAAGTGAAAACAACACAAATCAATCCCCAAACAAAAACCTACAAAATAACCCCCATAATAATGATCAAACCGCTGGTCAACCTGTTCGTGGGTTGATCCACATTCTTTTTTAAATCCAAGAACAGGGAAGAATATAATTGAAAATTAAAACCCCTACCTAGGTTTGGATTGATTGTTGACGAATGGTGAATCCTTCATTATTTTTTCATCATACCTCCAACAAAAATGAAGGTTCAAAGTCACCCCACTGTGGTATCACCGAATCAGTAGGTTTCAGGTGTTTGATCGGTCCTGAAAAATCGTTTTGATCATCCGCACGAAGAATAGATGAAGGAGGATTTCTCTGAAGTTGTTTCAATTTGTTCACCACCATCATCGTCGCACCTCCTATGGGTTGTCATGATATAGGATCTATGTTTTGGGATCATTTCACCATGAAACGGGCACACAATGATCATCTGTTTGTCATTCCGCAAAGAACTCAAAGAACAAGAAGGGGGAAGAATGCACAAGATCAGGCCAAGGAACGAATATCATCCATTGTTTGTTACAAACTCTATCTTATCCATTTAGAAGGTTCAAGAAAGGAAAATCAACATGAATCAATCCCCCAAACCAAAAACTTACAAAACAACCCTCCCACAAAAATGATCGAACCACGGGTCAACCTGTTCATGGGTTGATCCACGTTCATCATTTAAATCCAAGAATAGGGAAGAAAATAATTGAAAATTACAACCCCTACTTGGGTTTGGATTGATATATGATAAAGGTTGAATCCTTCATTCATTTTTCATCAAACCGTCGATGTATGGTCGTTATCCATCTGTTGATCCATTGTCGTTCGTCATTCTTCGTCGCTCGTCGTTTGCCAACAAATTTCCTCCCTGGCTTCCGAAAAAATTCAAGGATACTCCAACGACCTTGTATGATTTATAATTTATTAAGTGGATAACACATTTTATCATTTCTATTAAACATAGTCACTGCATCATTATGCTTCTGTTTTAGTGACATTACACTATTTCATTTAATAATTGAAATATCCATCTTGACATTGTGTCACGGTGAAACTAAATTTGAATAAAATAAATTCTTTAAATTTATTTTATTTTTTTCTTAAAAAAACCCGAAAATTAAATTTTTCTCTCTACCCTTTCTGGTCGAGGTTAAGTCCTTTATTAGGTAATTTCATCGTTCTAGATTCAACAATGACCTCATATTTTTAATCCAGGCACCCATTGAGAAGATTCAAAAACTATACACGAGCACTATTTTAATTAACTTAAAAAAAGTTCAAACAACTATTTAGGGCTAACCCGAACTCAGAATTATGTTCCATCTTAGTTCTTGCTCTCAAAATAATCCCATATAATTTTAGAAAAAAAATTACATGGAATTTCTGGGACATTACAGCCATCTCCTGCTCCACCAGGAATCTCTCCATGAGTAGAGCTCACTCAAGCACCCCAGCCTGAGTAGGGATTCTAAGAGACACCGTAGAAACCTTGAAATCTTGATGTATTTCCTTCTCAAAATCCTGATCCCAAAATAACGAGTCTCGTACCATGTTTGTAGAGTAGCGATAAAGATCAGTGAATCTCCTTGAGTACTCTACCACTGTCATGCTACCCTGCTGTAGGTGCACTAGATCCTATATGTGCACTGTGCACAACATCATTAGAAATAAATCCTCCATAAAGAGGTGCTCAAAGTCTTTCTAGGTGAGAGTATATTCATCATGCATCTGGATCGTTAAGCTCCACTATCTCCCCGTTGAGCCCTGAAGAAGGCTCACGGCTAAGATCACCATATGGTCGAGAGGCATCCTCACTAGGCGAAAGACTCATGTAACATCCTCAAGCCAATCCTTGGCCACCTGGGGGTCAGTCACACCCTTGAAAATAAGAGTCCTCTTCCTCTAGAACTCGTGTAATGCACTGAGGCTACATGCATCCTCTATTGGTAATGATGGTAGGAATTTTTAATTAACGGGTGGTGGGAACACTGGTGCACCACCCAGTGGAGCCACTTCCAATACTAGTCCCTGAACTGATGACTCTTCCCTAGGTGTACCATCCTCACTGTCATGTATCAGAATCCTAGATGGCTGTATGGATGGATGGATCTTGAAATAGATCAAGATGAACCATAGTCAATAGGTTATACTTCATGAACTGAATCTGACTCAAAATGACATGAGAAAACTCTCAATTCCTATATGATGCATGCAACAAGTGTTTTTATTACCGAGCTGATAAGAAAAATTCAGGGTCCTGATGTATGGATACTTCGACCGATGCACCAAAACTGGGCTCCTTGAGTCTAAAAATCGAACTCAAAACATTCAACATTGTTGACCCAACACAAAACCACAGACCCATGGTCTTTAAGGTAGAACCAATCTCCATTTAATACCACTTTTTAATGAACCGTCCCTCAGGGACCATGCTAAGACCACCCCAAGCCCACCTCCTGATAGTTAGGGGATGGAGACTAGCACCGAAGGCATTATACCAAAAGTGGGAGGCATTTTTCTGAGTACCTGTACGCACACACACACAACTACAGCCCACAACGCTGAAAAGTAAACAAGAATGCCACTAAAAAATCACTGAGAGTAAAGAAACAAGCTGAAAGTAAAATGTTCTAGAATAAAAACCCAAAAAAAGACAAGCTGTAAACAAGAGAGTGCAAAGGTCTCTAAAAATACGTACGCAGAAAACCCCACCTAAAGTGTAGGAAAAGAGTAGCTGCTAGAAGCTGTAGGAGTATGCCTCACCTGTCTAACCTCATTGGGAACCGATTACGGTCTTTGTCAAAATTTCGGTTATCTTCATGAGACACGACACGTATGGGTGAAGCTCGTGAAGGGGTGAATAACACAATACTTGGTAGGGACCCCAAACCATAAAGAAAATACCACAAAGAAAAGTACACACGAAGTAGTAGATAGGTCAAATAGGTATAACCTAAAGTATAGAAAGGATAAAAATCAGTCATAATGATAAATATCTTATACCAATGAGGTATTCATCCATGATAATTCACTGAGGTATGTTGGGCCATTGAGGTCCACTCGTCACTAAGGTATGCTGGGCCACTAAGGTCCACTCATCTACTAATCTACTAAGGTCTTCTCGTCTACTGGGCCACTGAGGTCTGCTTGTCTGCTGGGCCACTGAGGTCTGCTCGTCTGCTAAGCCACTGAGGTCTACTTTTCACTTCCTTCCCCGTCACATCCATCCATAGGATTCCCACTCTTAGCGCATTTTATTTTGGTAGAATCTACTCCTCAAGCCATCAATCATATCTCAAGTTCCTTAAAAACTCACTTTGATTATTTCAAAAGGATCACCTCTTCGTAAGGGTCCCCGCACCACAAACGGATTGTAAATCAGACACACGGTTTGGATGTTATGCTCATTTTAGTAAAAAGGGTCTGATTGGTAAAAGGGAGTACACATTGTATAGATGGGCCACACGCCGTGTCCTTGGGCTCCAGGTACTGCCCAAGTGCAATGTTCTGAGTCATAAGACATGCTGTGCAGAAGATTCTATACACGGCATGTAAGAGCATGACATGATGTGTCCTATTAACCTAGGTTCGCTCCGTGTACGCTGGTCATGTGCCCGTACATAGCTTCAACCCATGTTTGTCAGGCCGTGTGCCGGTACATGGGGTAACCCGTGTATCCAACCTAGTCTAGACATGTGGTAGAGTACATGCCATGTACTCCACCCTGTGTCTGTGTATCACTTGAGATACACACTGAGCCCCGCGTGAGGACCCACACACCGTGTGAAGGCTATCAAACACTGTGTTCAACCATTCTATCACCCAAAACCCAAGTCGCCACTAAGCCGACCCCACACACCGTGTTCTTCGGGATACACTTCGTGTTCTTCTTTATTTTCTAGAATCTCTAGTTCTTCATCTGGAACTTCACTTGATCCTCTGATTCTCAATACATCTATTCATTTTCCATTAAAATTAAGGCTCTAAGTCTCCCCACCATGACAACATTTAATTGGTAGGTTTCTGGTGTTCGATCGGTCCTGAAAACTCATTTCAATCATCCGCATGAAGAACGGTTGAAGGAGTATTTCTCCGGATTTGTGTCAATTCGTCCACCTCCATCGTTGTCACACCACCACTGGGTTGTCACTATGTTAGATCTATATTTTGGGATCATTACGCTAAGAAACAAGGGTGCAACGATCATTCATTCGTCATTCCGTGAAGAACGTGAAGAATGACAAGGGGGGAAGAACACACAAGTGTAAACCGAGAAATGAACCCCAATCGATGTTTGTTACAACCTCGATCCACTACCATTAGAAGGTTCAATAAAGGAAAAACAACACAAATCAATCCCCCAATCCAAAACCCACAAAACAACCCTCCTGCAAGAACGATCGAACCACAGGTCAACCAGTTCGTGGGTTGATCCGTATTCATCGTTTAAATCCAAGAATAGGGAAGAACAAAATAAAAAATTACAACCCCTAATTGGGTTTAGATTGATCACTAACTAAGGGTGAATATTGCATTCTTCGTTCATCAAACCGCTGACGTCTGGTCCGAATCTGTTTGTTGATCCGCCGTCGTTCGTCATTCGTCGCCGCTCGTCGTTTGCCAAAGAATTTCCTCCCAGGCTTTCGAACAAATTACAGGATCCTCCCACAAACTTGTATCCTTGATAAGTTATTAAGTGGAGAATGCATTTTATCATTTCTTTTAGGATGAGTATCCACTTCGTTATGCTTCTGTTTCAATGACTTTATGTTGTTTCATTTATTAAATGAAACAGCCAGCTTGACATTGCATCGCGGTGAAATGAAATTCGAATAAAATAAATTCTTTAAGTCTATTTTATTTTTTTCTAAAAAATGCATGAAAATTAACTTTTTATCTTGACCCTTTCCGGTCGAGGTTAAGTCCTTTCTTATGTAACGTTGTCATTCCGGATGCAACAAATCCCTTGTATTTGTAATCTGGGAACCCATTTAGAATCTTCCAAAACCGCACACGTGCACTCTTTTAATTAACTTAAAAAAAAGTTGAAACAACTATTCTAGGCTCACTGAGCCTTATAATTACATTCCATCTCAGTGCCTGATCTCAAAATAACCCAATATAATTTTTTTAAAAAAATTACATGGAATTTCTGGGATATTATAACTGGCGCTTGTTCTGCCAGGAAGCTCTCCACGAGTAGGGCTCGCTCTAGGACCCCAGCCTAAGTAGGGATGCTAAGAAACACCATAGAAGGTTTGATCTCTCGGTGTAGTCCCTGGTCAAAATCTTGAGCCTAGAAGAATAGGTCTCATACCATGTCTGTAGAGAAGCGAGAAATCTCGGTGAATCTCACTGAGTACTCCATTACTATCATGCTACCCTGCTGTAGGTGCAGTAGCTTCTGTATGAACGCTGAGTGAAACGTCACTGGAAATAACTCCTCCCTTAAGAGGTGATAAAATTTTGTCCAAGTGAGGGTCACCTCATCATGCGTCTAGTTCGTCAAGCTCCACCATCTTCTGGACGAGCCCTAAAAAAGGCTTGCGGTTAAGATCGTCATCTGGTCAAGTGGTGTCCTCACAAGGCGGAAGACTCATGTAACTACCTCAAGCCAATCCTCGACCACCTAGGGGTCAGTCTCACCACAGAACCTGGAAGGAATATTTCTCTAGAACTAATTTAAGTCACTAAGCCTGCGTGCATCCTCTACCGGTAACGCTAGTTGGAACTACTGATCGAAAGGTGGCAGGAACACTGGTGCACCACCCGGTGGGGCTATCTCGAGTATTGGTCCCTGAACTGACGCCTCATCTCTAGGTGTACCGTTGATGTGGTACATTTTTATTACTCTTTGCCACACCCTTTTTATTATTTTATCTACTTTTTTTATTTCAAAATATTATTTTCTGTTAAATAATTAATAATTGCTGTGCTTTTGTTCTTAATTTGTAAAATCATCATTTCTAGTGTAAATAATGTGTTTTAATGTTCATTATTTTCATTTTAAATAATTCTTAAATTAAATAATTTTTTTGTGAATTTGACTTATTTTTATTCTTCTATTTTTTTAATACAAATTTTCATTCTTTTCATTCTTTCAATTTTTCATTTCTTTTGTTTCTTTTCAAATAAGTAGTTTATTAATTCATTAATTTAATCAATTAATTCCTTATTTTGAAATTGTAAATAAATAAATCACTTTAGTTATATGTATTTTAATAATTAATTTAGTTTTAACAATTTAATTTTATTCAATTAATATTTTTAATTTTAATTCTTTAATTAATTATTTGGTTAATTAATTTAATCAAGTGACTATAAATATTTTAATTTGTTTTAAATTAATTTGTTTATAATTTTTAATCCAATTAAACTCTTTCTCTTGAATAATGCGTAATTAATTTTATTCTATTTTTAAATCCACTGTATCCCTCTGTTTCTATCCCACCGAAACAGTTGTTGTCCCACCGTGTCCTTCTGTTGTTGTCCCACTGTTTCATCACTTTAGTGTCCCGCTATTTTCACACTGCCACCATTTCTCATCCCATCACGGTCACACTATTCCACCAATTCACTCCTAGCCTCTCATTGTGACATCGTTTCTCCATCTCCCTACTACTATTCCGCCTCCATCCATCAACAAAGAAAATCCCAATCAGCATAATAAAATCAACTCAGTATCACAACATTAGCCCCTCATTTGGAACGGGTGATTTGGGGTGAAAAGAAAATATTTGGGGTGATTGAAACGGATTTCCGTCATTTGGTTGGAGCAAAGTTGGGGAGGGAAATATCAGGTGGGGAGAAACAGGGAGAAATATTTCTCCCCAACTATAGTTTTACAATCACCCAAAAGTGGGGTGATTTGGAAAGAAACGCGCGCAATGCATCATACAATTTTTTAATTTCCTACCATGCCCCTATGGTTGTTTTATTTTACATAACATTTTATTGAATTAGTATTTATATAAATTATCATCATTGTGATTATTAATAATAAAAATTAGTATTTTTATATAAATATTTTTTTGAAAATAATTTGTAGATAATTTTTTTATAACCTCAACTTAATTTTTTTGTAATAAAATCAAACAATTATAAATAATTTTGATTATAGTTAATTTTGATTACAGTTAATTTTGATTATAAATAATTTTCATTATCTTGAGTTAATAATTTGTATAAATAATTTATAAAAAATTTAGAGTTAATATTTTTGAATTAATATTTATTTTGAATTACTAATTATTTTTAATTAATAATTTTGAATTATTAATTATTTTGAATTTATAATTTTTACCTAATTTTGATGACATGAAAAATAATGATTGATTAAAATCAAAATTATTGTGTATATAATTGGCAGGATAAAAAAAAATTAAATCATTGCTAATGTATTTTTCAAAATTAAATGTATATAATTGATATGATATAAAAAACAAAGATTCAATTTAAAATTATAATATAATATTATTTGGAATAATTAAGTATTGAAAAAACAATATTTTCTAAGAACATTACTCGAACTCGTCCGAAATAATAATCAGGTAATAATTTCAAATTTAATTTTGTTATATATATATTTATAAATATATTTATATAAAGATATTTATAAATGTATATCTAATATATTAAAAATATATATATTTATATAACTGTAAATTTATTTTGTAAATATATATATTTATGAATGCATATTTATAAAATTATATATGAATAAATATATTTAAAAATAAATAAATAAATAAATAAATATATAAAGATATTTATAAATATATATATTTATAATTATATAAATATTTATAATAAATAATTATATATATATTTGAAAATCAATGATACAATTTAAAATCATAATATTTTTTTATTTGGAATAATTGAGTATTAGAAAACTATATTTTTTAATAAGGTTATTTTTGTCATATTTCCAAAACATTTCTTTTCTTTTCTTTTAATAATTGTCACCAAACAAGATGGAGAAAAATTGAAATAATTTCTTTTATTTTACTAAAATTTTCATCCAAACTAAATGATGAGAAATGAAAATCATTTCATTTCATTTCATTTCTTTTATGAATTAGGAAATCATTTCTTTTCTTTTACTAAATCATGACTAAAAATAGGCTAACAACGTACATCAGATCAAAATCAGACCCATATCAGATTAATTTATCAAAATCATCGATTCAACATCAAATTTCAAACCCCCAATTTTAGATTTGGGCATACCGAACCTGTGCATTTTTACGGTGCAGCCCACCGCACCTGCTTCCTACTCGCTATGAACCAGACCGAACTATCATGCTTCCCTGTTCTGATTCCAAGGCTCTGGACCAGATCTGCTCTCGTGCTACTCCCTAGCCTCCTCCATCCTCGCCGCTACCCTAACCCACTCAAGCGACCACCGTTTCTCTACTCTCCTCGTTGCCATGCCACTATGCTCCGCATGCCCTACCTTCACCGCGTCACCAGAAAACTACTCTGTAGCCATCCTCCCAAGTCACCGCCTTCCTTCTCCCTCAACCCGAGCCATCACCTTCACCCTCCCCCCTCTCTATCTCCCTCGCGCACGAACCCGACCCCACATTTCATCTCTTATTTTTCTTTTTTTAATTATAATATTATACTAATTATAATAATAATAACATAATAATATAATTCACTATAGAATATATATAAAGTAAAATATAACAAATAAATATAATAATAATATCATGTTTTATAACTAATATCACTAATATAATTATTTACATAATATATTTTTGTACATAATTATTTAATAAATATAAATAATAGTAATATAAATATATATATATATATATATAGATTTATGTATGTATGTATGTATGTATGTATGTATGTATACAACAATAACAATGAAATTATATTAATAGTATTGAGTTTTTATACTTTAATTATTTTATTATGTATAATTATTTTATTATTGTATTTATGTATTTCATTAATTATTTTGTTTATTTATATATGTACATATTTTAAGTAATAAGTTGGATATTTATAATAAATTATTTCATTATTTATTTAGTTGTACTTTTATTAATTTTTCATGCATTTTCCCTTTTTATTCATTCTAACTATTTAAAATATGATATATTGTAACACATAGTTTTAAGCTCTTTTTATTTTAGTTGATTTCTGTTTTCAAGGGGAGGCTTGTGGCGTGCAATTTTTTTGCTTGTAATGAGGTTCCACTTGAGTGATGGTTGAGGAGGAGACGACATGGTGAAAGTATTATGTGGAATCCAGGGAAGACTTTCAGAAGATTCCAGAGACTTCAATTCAGGGAGTAGCGGTGACGAGCAGAACATTGCAAGGGAGGGGGGAGAGAACTTCCATCCATCCATTGACTCAATCTAGGATGACTTCCACAAAATCGATTTTTTTTAGACGATCAACAGATCAGAGAGGAGACCCCCATTGCACATCTCGATTTCCAGGGTGGGATATCGAGAGCACCTCTTCACCATCATCGGGCTGGGCAGAGAGTTGAGATATCTAGAGATCGAGCAGGGAGAGAGACTTACTCCTTTTCCTCTGTTTTCTTCACTTTTTCTATAGCATGAAATTAATTGATTTAATTTCTATTAAAATGGTGAAGTAAGTCATCATGTCTGGATAAACTCATTTGGGGGGGGGGGGGAGAAGATGATTTGGTTAGATTTGATTTGTCTTGTTCATGCATGCTTTTGTATCCCTGGATTGGCTCTCTCTCTTACTCATTTTTTTGAACAATTTTATTTCAAACCATCAAGATCAGTGGAAACTGATCTTGATCAAATATAAATTAAATTTTTTTTTTCAACTTGAAGATTTCATTGAAGAATGAATCATTCTAAAATGATAGAGACACACTAAGATCAACTGACAATTTGAGCCTAATGATTACTGACTTTTATCATTATGTGATGAAATGATTCTTTACAGTTGAAAGACTGTAAGAATTATTCTGTCAAAAGTTGTCCAGATGAAAAATCTGGTCACTTACCTTAAGTTAAATCCACATACTTAAACTTCAGTGTGTGAAAAAGAGTAAGAAGTATCAAAAATGGCCGGTGGACTTCCTCCTCTCCATCATATTAATTGTTCTAATTTCTTGTTGTCTGCTTATATGCTTGTTGTCTATTCTACCGCACCCACCCTTTAACTTTCACACTCACTCACCATTTCACTCACTTTACACTGTCACCACCAGATTTCACCTAGTTTCTTATTTTAATGTGTTTTTGTTTTGTTTTAATTTTGTTGATCACTAATAACAACTTCAGACCCCTCTATGGTTCGACCCTGTCTTACCACTGTACTAAATAGTAAGTAGGTTATAAATTTTAATTTTTTCACTCGTGATCAATGATGAACGGTGGTCAAATTTTGGAACCATTGTTAGGGAGGCCATGTTCTATCTAAAAAAACAATAATTCACATAATTTTTTTAAAATAAAACATAAAACACAAAAGAAAAAAAAAGATACAAAACTGTAAATAAAATTTGTAAATATAAAAATACTAAAAAAATTGTGAAACACTAGCTACATGATCACAAGTTCAAAGTCTGAGACCTTGGAACTTGTCAATCCAAAAATTGAGAGACACCTGAAAGACTTGAAAAATAAAAAATATAAAATAAAGATGGAAGAAGATAGGGGAGTTGAAAACCAAAATAGGAACCAACATTAAAATCTGAACCAACCTGGAAATGAGATAGCTGAGAGGCACAACCTGAGAGAATTCCTTCTACCTTATGTTTCTAGAAACCCTTCACGCATTAGGCACTCACCTAGGTCTAGTAATTATGAAATCAATAAATCCATTCTTTGTCAGCTGTCGACCTTCAAAAGGATGGCTAGTGAAGACTCTCTTGACTTCATTAGAGCCTTCTATTTCAGTGTTCAATAGCTGCCACGTAGCAGTCTTACTGAGGAAGAGCTGAAACTGAGTATTCCCCTTCTGTCTAAAGGTTAATGCTAGGACCTAGTTTCAACAATTAGAGGAGGAAATATTTATCACCTGGGATAAATTATAAAATTCTTTCACCATGAAATTCTATCCTAGGAGGTTGACATCAGATATTAGATATAAGATCATTGGCTTTTTTCAAGATGAGGGTGAGTTGTTCCATGAAGTCGGGGACAAGTTTAGGGGACTACTTAGGCAGTGTACTAAACACCAATTCACACCCCAATTCATCATGTATACTTTATAAAATAGCCTTACCCCTACCACCAAACCTTGGTGGATTAGTCTTCTAGAGGAGACTTTAGTGACAAGACTGCTAAGGAGCTCAAACAAATCTTCAATACCTTAACTCAAAAATCCTAACAAAAATGATGTAGGAGAAAAACCATTGTGATAAAGGATCCCACTCCTGCTCCTCAAGATGAATCCCAAGCTATTGGGTTCTTCAATGAGAACCCCCACAACACACTTAGGGAGTAGTTCCACCACTATGGCATGTATGGTCATTCACAGAATTGTTGTCCCAACTTTGATATTCCTATCCAGCCTCTTGAGAATGTAAAATTTGTTGGATATAGTAAAATGATGCAACATAGGTAAGTACCTTTCTCAAAAACTTATAACCATGGGTATAGGAACCACCCAAACCTATCCTGGAGGGAGAAGGGAGTCCTTCGACCTACTTCCCTCCTGGATTCTAGCAGCCTCCTAGGAAGCAGTTCCAACCCCAACCCCAACCCAAGGCTAATTTATCCAATTCCAAAGATGAGGTGAGATACATGTTCCATCAGTTGATAGGGAGATTTTATGAACAAAAAATTAATAATGATTATGATAAAGTTCAAATGGATTCCAAAATGAAGAATGTAGAAATTCAAATGGGGTAGCTAGTGAGGGATGTGGGAAATAGAGACAAGGGTAGGTTTCCCAGCACCAAAGAAGCCAATATTAGGGAAAATTCCATAGTTGTGACCACCAGAAGTGGTCTCTAAACCCACCAAGAGACTAGGAAAGAACCTCAAACTGTTGAAAATGAAAAACTGGATGAAGTTGAAAACTTGAATCTGGAAAAACCTAAATCTGGAAAACTATACAACAGTAATGAAAATCCACTGGTTCCTGATGTTCCTGCTCAAAAACCCAAATAAAATGTCTTGAAAAATAAATAAAATAAAGTGAATAACAATTTTTAAGGGTAATATATAGGGATTCCCCCAATTGTTATAAAATTTTCCCTTGTCATTCATTTCCATGAAAGAATAAAGCAACCAACTCATGATTATGAATTTATAAAATTTCTAAAAGTGATTAAGAAGCTGATCATTGATATCCCATTCCTTGAAGCTCTGATTCAAATTCCATTATATCTAAAATCACTCAAAAAAATCTGTTCAAATAAAAAGGCATTAGAATAATTTCCCACCTATAGCTTGACTAAAAAGTGTAGCGCTGTGTTGTAGAATAGGATACCTCCTAAACTTGAGGATACAAGAAGCTTTTTCACCCCCTTCACCTTTTTGGATAGAGGTGGTAAGTTCAATTTTTTGTGTGACCATGGTTATAGCATCAATCTGATCCATATTTCAATTTTCCAGCACCTGATACTAGGTGTTCCCCAACCCACCACTGTTGTGTTACATCTTGTCGATATATCCATTACTCATCAAGTGGGTAGAGTTGATGATCTGTTAGAGGGAGTAGGAAAACTCTTTTTGCCTACTAACTTTATCATCTTTGATATGGAGTGTGACTAGGAGGTTCCTATCATCCTTGTTAGGCCCTTTCTAGCCATAGAGGGAGTTGTGACAGATGTGTGTAAGGGGAATTTTATTTTCAACTTGGGTGAGAAAAAATAGGAATTTAATGTTTTTAAGAAAATCAAAGAACCCACCCATCCATTATTTCCCAAATATGATCTTTTATTTACTGAGGGTATATTTGATGAGGTGGAAGAGGAGTTTCTGAGGATTATAGATGAGATCAATAGTGAACCTGAGATCCCTGCTGCCACTTTCATGGGGATCAGTTCAAGAAAAGATAGAGCACCTGTAGATAAGTTTGAGGGAGTGTTTTTGGAGAACCTAGATGAGTTGTTTTTGGAACACATTCTTTCCCCAAGATAGGAGTCTAGGTTTGAGGAGAATTTTTCTAGAATTTCTAGTGATAAGGAGGAATCCTTCTTTACTGCCTACTTCAAGATACAACATGAAGCCCTTGGGCCACCTAGACCCAAGTTTCTTCTCTAAAGTGAGTCAGCACTCATCCTTGAACTTAATCCTCTCCCTTCCCTTATCAAATATTCATTTTTAAAAGAGAGTTCCACCCTTCCTATGATCATTTCATCTAAGATGGAGGAAAGTCAAGAGAAAAATCTACTGAGTGTTTTGAAGAAGTACAATTTTATCATATCCTAGTCGAATACTGATATGAAAGGGATAAGTCCATACTTTTGAATGAAAAAAATTCCCATGGAACCTGAGTGTAATCTTAGAGTGGAATCCAAAAGAAGAATAAATCCAAACATAAAGGAAGTTGTTAGAGAAGATGTGATTAGGCTACTTGATGGTGGAATAATTTTTCCCATTTATGATAGCCCTTGGGTAAGTCCTATCCATGTAGTACCCAAAAAAGTGGAGTGATAGTGGTCAATAATGAGAAGAATGATCAAATCCAAACAAGGGCAGTGAATAAATGGAGAGTCTGTATAGACTATATAAAGTTGAATGCTTCCACAAGAAAGGACCACTTTCCCATGCAATTCCTAGACCAAATGTTGGAGAGGTTGGCAGGCAATGAAATTTTCTACTTTATTGATGGTTATTCTGGTTATAACCAGATTTCCATTTTACCTAAGGACCAAGAGAAAACTACCTTCACTTATCCATTTGGGACATTCTCCTACCGGAGGATGACCTTTGGCTTGTGTGGTGCTCCTACCACTTTTCAGAGATGTATGATGGAAATATACTCAGACCTTATTGAAAGGATAATTGAGGTTTTCATGGATGATTTTTCTATTTTGGGGAGTTTTTTTAGAACTTCCTTGAAAATCTTGAACTTGTGTTGGAAAGTTGTCAAGAGACCAACCTGGTCTTAAACTGGGAATAGTTCCAATTTATGGATACCGAGGCATAGTTTTGGGTCACAAGGTATCTAATATGGGGTTGGAGGTCGATAATACCATATTTAAGGTCATACAAAGCTTTCCCCCACTAGAAAATGTCAAAGTAATTAGAGGTTTTTTGGGCCATGCTAGGTTCTACAGGAGATTCATTAAGGACTATTATAAGATTACTAGACCCCTGTGTTCCCTTCTAGTTAAGGGAACACCTTTTGTTTTTGATGATAAATGTCTAAAGGATTTTAATCTACTCAAGGAGAAGTTAACCACTTCACCTGTGATCACTACTATTTACTGGAAGCTCCCTTTTGAGGTAATGTGTGATGCTAGTGATTTTGCAGTAGGAGGTATTTTGGGACAAAGGAAGGATAGGAATTTTCATGTCATTTACTATGCCATCAATTTGTTGGGTAATTCCCAAAAGAATTATTCTACCACTGAAAAGGATTTGGATGTTGTGATTTTTTATTTGGAAAAGTTTAGTTAGTACTTAATAGGATCAAGATTCATTATTTTCATAGACCATGTTGCCCTTAAGTACTTCTAGATAAAAAGGATGAAAAACCTAGATTGATGCGATGGACCCTGCAACTACAGAAGTTTGATTTGGTCATTAAGTATAATAAAGGGGATGAGAATATAGTGGAAGATCATTTTTCTAGGCTATCTAACACCCAAAGTGAGGATCCAAGAGAGACCAACACTTCTTTCCCTGATGAGAAATTTTTTGCTGCTTCTGTGTAGCAGTACTCTTAGTTTTAAGACTATGCCAAATTTCTGGCAGTTGGTGTCATGCCTAAGGACCACTTACACAAACAAATAAAGACGTTCATATCTGATCTGAAATATTATTTTTGGGATGAACCTCTTATCTTTTGGAGGTGTACTGATGGGATTTTGATAAGATGTGTTACTGAGGAAGATATGATGACCATACTTGAGAGTTGTCATTCAACACATTAGGGTGGCCACCGTGGATGAGAGAGGACTGATTAGAAGGTCCTATAGTCTGGTTTCTATTTTCCCACTTTGTTCAAAGATTCTAGGAGTTTGGTAATTGGTTGTGAGAAGTGTCAAATTCCGGGAAATGTTAGATGAATGCAAGAGCTACCTCAAAAAGGAATTATGGAAGTTGAAATATTTGATGTGTGGATTAGACTTCACGGGACCATTCATATCCTCTAATGGGAATGAGTACATTTTGGTAGTCATGGAATACATGTCCAAGTGGGTTGAGGCAGTGGATCTGCCCAACAATTATACTGCATGTGTAGTCAAATTCATGAAGAAAAACATTTTTTCCAAGTTTGGTGTGCCTAGAGTGTTCATCACTGATAATGGTACTCACTCCAATAATTTTAAGTTCAAAAGTTTGATGGAGAAGTATGGGTTCACACATAGGATAGGCACCACTTACCACCCACAATCTAGTGGGAAGACATAAGTTTCTAATAGAGATCTTAAGAAGATTTTGGAGAAAACAGTTTCTAGATCTAGGAAAGACTGGTCAGTGAAGCTAGATGAGTCTCTTTGGGCTTATATAACTTCTTATAAGAATCCTATAGGGATTTCACCATACATGCTTATATTTTGGAAAACATGTCATCTACCTATTGAGTTTCAACAAAATCTTATTGGGTAGTGAAGGCCCTCAATTTTGATTTCAAGTTAGCTGGTGAGAGAATACTGTTATAGCTGAGTGAGCTGGAGGAGATAAAAAGAGAATATTATGAGAATTCTGAAATTTACAAAGAAATAACAAAGGATTTTCATGACACAATCATTCAAAATAGAAATTTAAAGGTTGGTGAGAGGGTCCTGTAGTTCAATTCTATATTGAAGCTGTTTCCAGGAAAGTTGAAGACCAAGTGGTCAGGACCCTTTACCATTGTTTGAGTGTTAGTTAATAGAGATTTGGACCTGGTTGGAGAAGATAATTGACCTTTCCTGATCAATGTTCAGAGAACAAAACACTTTTTTGAAGGGAAACCAAAGGGATTGGCTCCCATATCTCTGCTGGAGGAATGAGTTGTATTAAGTCTAACTGAGGACTATAAACTCAGTGTTTCATGGGAACTAACCCATGGTTGCTTATTTATTTTCTTTTTTATTTCTGTTTTCAATAAATTTAACTCCTACTGTTTGATTCTCTGGTCTATAATCTTGTCTGTTTGATGGTGTCTAATTACTTACTACTACTTGAGAGAGAACTGTTGCTGCCAGAAACTCAACAAAGGAAAACCAAGGGAGAAATCCACTACATTATTTGGATAAAAAAATTTCAACTCATCCCTTGGTTTATTCTTATTGAGCTTAAAACTCTAGATTCTTATGCTTATTTTTTTAACTTGAAGGATACGAAAAGGAGCAATCACTTAGTGTTACAAAATAGGAACTTTTAAATGAACAACAATGGTCAAAGCTCTAATTTTTTAGGGAAGTATTGTCCTGATGTTTTTTAGCTTAATTCACTACTCAATTTTTATCAATATATTGCATGATCTTAAGTGTGGGGGATTTCCCCTTGAATCCTTTTGTTTAAAATTATAATATTATACTAATTATAATAATAATAACATAATAATATAATACACTATAGAATTTATATAACATAAAATATAACATATAACTATAATAATAATAACATGTTTTATAAGTAATATAACTAATATAATTATTTACATAATATATTTTTGTACATAATTATTTAATAAATATAGATAATAGTAATATATATATATATATATATGTATACAACAATAAAAATAAAAGTATATTAATAGTATTGAGTTTTTATACTTTAATTATTTTATTACTATATTTATGTATTTCATTTATTATTTCATTTATTTATATATGTAAATATTTTAAGTAATAAGTTGGAAATTTATAATAAATTATTTCATTATTTATTTAATTTTACTTTTATTAAATTTTCATGTCATTTATCTTTTTATTCATTCTAACTATTTATAATATAATATATTATAACACGTAGTTTTTATCTCTTTTGATTTTAGTTGATTTCTAATTTCAGGGGGAGGCTCATGGCGCGTGTTTTTTAGTCTGTTATGAGGTTACTCTTGAGTGACGATTGAGGAGGAGGAAGCATTGTGAAAGTACTACATGGAAGCTGAGGAAGACTTTCAGGATATTCTAGAGACTTCGATTCGAGGAGTAGCGGTGATGAGAAGAACATTGCATAGGAGGGGGGAGAGTAATTCCATCCATCCATCGACTCAATCCAGGATAAATTCCACAACTTAGATTTTTTCCAAATGATCAGAAGATCAGAGCAGAGACCACCATCACACATCTCGATTCCGAGGGTGGGAGATCAAGATCATATCTTCACCATCACCAGGTAGGTAAGAGAGTTGAGATATCTAAAGATCGAGTAGGGAGAGAGACTCACTTCTTTTCCTCTATTTTCTATACTTTTTCTACTGCATGAACTCTATTGATTTAATTTATATTAAAATTTTTAATTCAATCATCATGTCTTTCTAAAATTCTTTGGGGGGGGGGGGGGTTAAGCTGAGCTGGTTATATCTGCTTCGTCTTGTTCATGAATGCTTTTGTATCCCTGGATTGGATCTCTCTCTTACTCATTTTTTAAACAATTTCATTTCAAACCATTAAGGTCGGTAGAAAATAATCTTGATTAGATATAAATTAATGTTGTTTTAAACTTGGGGATTTCATTGAAGAATGAATCAAGATCTAATGAGAGAGACACAACGAACTTGACTGACAATTTGAGCTCAGTGATTACCCACTTTTGTCATTATGTGATTGAATGATTCTTTACAGTTGAAAGACTATAAGAATTATTTTATCAAAATCTGTCCAGAAAAAAAATCTAGTCAGTTACCTTAAGTCAGATCCACATACTTAAATTTCAGTGTGTGAACAAGATCAAGTAGTATCAAAACTAGCCAGTGGACTTACTCCTCTCCATCATATTGATTGTTCTCATTTATTGTTGTCTGTATGTATGATTGTTGTATATTCTTCTTCACCCACCCTTTCACTTTCATACTCACTCACCATTTCACTCACTTCACACCGTCACCACAATATTTCACCTAGTTTCTTGTTTTCGTGTATTTTTGTTTTGTTTTATTTTTTTTATCACTAAGCACAACTTCAGACCTCCCTATGGTTTGTCCCTGTATTACCATTGTACTGAGTAGTAAGTAGGTTATACATTTTAATTTATTTGCTTGTACTCAAGGATGCGTCGCAGTCAACCATATTCATGGTCATGTACTCGAGTCCTGGCTGGATGTATGTGTGGAGACATCCTGAAATAGGTCAAGATAAACCACAATCAATAGATTATACTTGGTGAGATGACTCTGACTCAAAAACAAATGAAAACACTCTAAATTCATATATGATGCATGCAACCAGTGTTTTCATGTACTAAGTCAATAAGCAGAATTTAGGGTCATAGTGTATGGATACGTAGGAGGATTTGTAGAGGAAGGGGTTCGTGAGACCACCTTGTGATACCAATTTGTCATGACCCGTCCCCCGAGGTCCATGTAGTGACCACCCCAAGCTCGAATCCTGGTGGACAAGTGCTAGAGACTAGTGTCGAAGGCATTATCCCGCAAGTGGAAGACATTTTCCGGAGTACTTATATGCACACACACACAAACACAACCCACAATTCTGAAAATTAAACAATAATGCCACTAAAAAACCACTAAGAGTAAAGGTATAAGTTGAAAGTAAAATGGGAAAGAATACAAACCCAACATAAGGCAAGCTATAAATAAGAGAGTACAAAGGTATTTGAAAACCTATCTGCAGAAAACCCTATATGAAGGGTAGGTGAAGAGTAGCTATCAGAAGATATAGGAGTACACCCTTGCCTGTCTAACCTCACTGGGTGCCGCCTGGTCCTAGGCCACCATGGTCTCCATCAAAATGTCAATCGTCTCCACAAGACACAACACATTCTAGTTAATCCCATGCTGGGTTGAGTTACACAATACTTAGTATGGAACCCAAACCACAAAGAAAATACCACAAAGAAAAGTACACACAAAGTAGTGGAAACTCACACAAGTATAACCTAAGGTATGGAAAGAAAGACTCTCAGTCGTAATGCTGAACATCTTGTACTTTTGAGGGACTGATCCCTGATGAGTCACTGAGGTGTTTTGGGCCGCTGAAGTCCACTTGTCACTAAGGTATGATGGGCTAGTAAGGTCTGTATGTCTTCTAGGACACTAAAGTCCAATCGTTTACTGGGCCACTGAGGTATGCTCATCTACTGGTCCACTGAGGTCTCCTCATCTGCTAGGCCACTGAGGTCCGCTCGTCACTTCCTTCTCGTCATACCCAGCCATAGGATTCACGCTCATAGCATGATTTATTCTAGGATAATATAATTATCAAGACATCAACTTCCTCTAAAACTCACTTGGAGTATGTTAAAAGGACCGCCTCGTTTCAAGGGTCTTAGTGCTGTAAACGGATCCTCAATCAGGACGCGCGATTTGGAAGTTATAACCCATTTTAGTAAAAAGGGGATGATTGGTAGAAGGTAGTACACGACGTGTAGATGGGCCACATACTGTGTCCCTTGACTCCAGGTACTGCATGAGTGCAATGAACTGAGTCGAAATACATGTCGTGCAGAAGACGTTATACATGGAATATAAGAGCATGACACACTATGTCCTATTAACTGGGGTCCGCTCCATGTAACGTTGGCCATGTTCTTGTACACAGCTTCAACCCATGTTCTCCATGTCTTGTATCGGTACATGGGGTAACCCGCGT
>CAUJRU010000706.1:0-366000 GCA_963277665.1 Viscum album | reverse complement strand
GTATATTTAGTGTTGGACATTTTATAATTTATTTTTATCTTCTATTGTTCTTTATTTTTTAATATGGTTTTTTCTATTGATTGTTTCATTACCTATTTTACCATTGTGCTACTCCGATCATTATGGTGCAATTAATATCCCCACTATACCATCATTGGACCCTCACTGCTAGTCGGCAGCATCTGGAAAATATGGGAGTGCACTCAAATCCATGTTACCAACGATCTTGGGGAACTATTTTAGTAGATCTTAG
The DNA here is from genome assembly GCA_963277665.1 of Viscum album. Lineage (NCBI taxonomy): Eukaryota > Viridiplantae > Streptophyta > Magnoliopsida > Santalales > Viscaceae > Viscum > Viscum album. The sequence continues at coordinate 365,747 of CAUJRU010000706.1, read as the reverse complement.
TTTAGGATGTTACAATGTGGTGTCAATTGAGGTTATTTTTTCATCTTGTAATATTTTGGGGTGGTAGAATGGAGTCTAGGAATGTATCAATTCATGGTAAATAACTTATTCAAGGAGTGATGAACCCACACACGGGGAAGTGACCAACTATCTAAGGATGGGATTGTGTTCATGTTTTTAATTTTTATAGTTTATTATTATTTTAAATTCATTGATTTGTGTACATTTGTTACATGCTAAATTATGAGGAAATGGAATTTTACCTCTTATCCATTTATGGAAAGGAAGTATTTATCCTTATAGGCATATAGAGAGTCACATGACATGCATATTCTATGCTATGTAGGATACATTTCATGACCTTCTAATAACATGTTAGATATTCCTAATGTGTTTTAGTATCATTCTTATTTGTATATCATGTTTAGGGGATTATTTAGAATGATATTCTTATATAACATTATTTTTTTGTTTTTCTATTTATATGTATGTATTATTTGATTCCATGTGATATCATTCCTTGTTAAAATTGTTATATATGATTGCTTATTAAATATTCATAATCAACCTAATTTTTTTTTCACCATATAGCTTGATGGTGACACCTACCTAAAAATCCTAACATGTTTGATCTATAAACCATTAGTCATAGAAGCTAAAACATTTAGGTTTGTGGTTAAATGGGTTCCAATAAAAATTTATAAAGTGTGTTGGCATTTATAAATTAGGAACAATAACCCATATAATCAAAACATTATAAATGGAATTACTATATTCTGATGTCAATGATTATAACCTCATTGCAACTACATGCATTCCAATAGTGACTTATACAGGAATGTACCTCTATTATTATGGAATGGTATGGAATCTAACTGAACCATGTTATATACTAAAATTAAATTCTTATAGATAATGGTTTCCTTTATAAATTATAATAGCTATATAATTTGGGAATGATGACCCATGTTATTAAATACCTAAATGCTCAACGATACCCAAGTAGGTCTGTTGTGGAATGTTTCTTATGAAATAACCCATTAAGGATTTTTGGAAACTTTAATAGTTAAATGAACTACTATTGGGTATCATGTAGATGGACCCAGATAGGACCCACATAGGTCACCTTTATTTTGATATGCCTTAGTACTTAACCCGATGGGGGTATGTTTATGCCATGTTGTGATGGTTATTTGAAGTTTCAACTACCACTTATATGATTCCATGTATAAATTTATGGTGTCATCTTGCTGATTGAGTTCTTTAAAATAAATAAAACACCTTTTAGCTATTTCAAGATGTATTATTATGAGGCATAATATTATTCATATTCTAATTAAAACCTAAATTATGTTTTCCTCTATAGCTTGAAATTGAAATTTTCTTCAACTAAGCCTGATATTATAATATTATGAATGAATAAAATGGATGAAATTAATTTATTCAACAAATTTCCTAAAATTTGAAATAATGTCCCTTTAATAAATAATTTTTAGAAGGACGTTTGGTATAACCTATATGAGTTCCTTGTATAATTACCAAAAAATCATTTTCAATAAATGTAATGACTTAAAATAAACCTTAATTTGGTGTAATTAGTTTATAACTTTTTGTAAGGTGTAATAATAATGTTTCTTTCTTTTGTTTCCCAAGAATGGGAACATGAGTGTTTCTGAGAGAATTCATCATCTTTTTCGTGAATCTAAATGTTTGTTCAATAAGCCTAGTGACCTTTCAATCGAGAAATTATTATAGGATCAATTCTTTAAACATTAGTAAGGTACTATCCCGATGTATGTAGAACTATTAGAACATAAAGCATTGATAAATAATATGATGGTCTTTTAGGATTTAGGAGCCATCTGGGTGATATCTTTCCTCTGTAGGACTTTTATTTTCTAAAACAACACTAGGGTGTGAGTGGTGGTGATTCTGTAATTAGAACCTTCTTAAATGGAATGAGAATCATGTAATACATTGTTTCAATGGGTTATGAATGCCTAGGGTAGGTTTGGACCCTAATTTGTTCATATGACCCTACTTATTCATCTGTATTGGATGATTTAAGAGATCATTATCCCAATTAATAGTCTTAAAGAATAATATGAATCTAGGTTGAATATCTTGTACAATCCATTAAATAATAGATTTCACAGGGCTGATGATCCTATGGATAGTATCTGGTGATGTGACGTTTTGTTAATGAAATATCGGGGCAGTATGTGTCAATACACATAATACATGTCTAGTTGATAAAATAGTAAAATGAAGTGTATGATTTTGGTGGTAATCATTTAATCCATGAGTTGTTATGCTTTGAGCACCGATCATCTCTGAGGTTGAGTGACCTAGGCATTATGGAAACTCTAACTCATCACCAATGCTCGAGATGGAATTTTAAAGAGTATTGAGTGTTGTGACATTCCAGTAATCTTGTTTTGGCTTGTATATATGGTACTAACGGCGTGCGTGAGTATAACCCATGGGGGCATTACAGGTACATCTAAAGTGAAACTAACCTATTGAACTTGTATATTTCATGTTGTTTTCTATTTTTAGTTGGTTCTGGTTAAATTTGTGTTGGCCACATCCAAGACCTATAGTCAGTGGTTGATGGATTTTGTTTCGTTGGATGAGTTCCCATTTCGGTGTAAGACAACATGGATACTACTAAAATTCGATGCATCATATAGGTCATTGGAAAGTGTTTCCTTACATGTTGAAGGTACACAACCAAGGATGGAAATTTGTAAATGGTTGGTATTAATTAAAATACCCTTGGGTGTAGTAATTTTTGAAATATGTTGGTGCCTTCATGAAAGCGCGACAATGATATGGTTGGAAGTACATGAAATCCTTGAAAATATCATTAGTCGGGTTGAACCACACTCGCTATGTTTGAGAGTTCAAGGGACAGATGTGGTGGTAAATTCATCATGGCCAGTTAAACATGATTTGTGGCAGGATTAGTGAATATTTTTTAAATGGAATCATCCAGAGGTGGTTTGACAATTCTTTTTTAGCGTAGTTGGGTAATGGTTGGTTAAAAATCATGTCAGGAACATCATCTTGGATATTATGGGAATGTTTCAAGTCCTATTAATAATATTTTATGTCCTCTTGGTGTAATCTAGGATCAGTGATGATCATACCCCTCGTCTTGAAATCATCAATAGTGCACTAAGAGAGAACTGATTATATGGTGAGTTAAATTAAAATTCCCATAAATTTTGATAAAATGAATATAGGGGAGTTTCACTCCGGAAATCGGGTTGTTCATAACGGTATGGTTTGTCCTGAGTGATACTTGAGTTATTGAGTAGGAACACCTTGGATATACTAATGGATAGAAACTGAATATTGACTTCACTTCCATTGGGCTCGGTCAGTGTTTTGATGTGTATACTTTTCGACTATGTACTAATGTCTCACTTATAGACATCGAATTATGATCTACCTTTGATGAGATACATGAACTCATGTTGATGATTTGGTGGTTACCGCATACTTCATTAAATCTCGATTGATATTTGTTTATGGTGATGATATGAGAGTGTTGGATCAGGTATACACCCATGTTCGTTTTGGGGCATGCCAATATGAATGAAAATTTTTTCTGGACATTCCACCAGATTCCAAATACAGGACTTAGTGAATATGATTAAATCAATCTTGACGAACCTTCATTAATTGGCACTAGGATATAGTTTTTGAAATTCATCATTTATCTATGTCAAGGGTTATTGAATTTATTTGACCAGAGTCGGTTTGACTTAAGGTATTTTTTTCTTATATTTTGTGAGAGACCATTTCTGGAATGTTTTTAGGATAAGGAATGTATAGTGAAAGTTGGATGAGGATTTTCAAGAAAATATAGATTGACCAGGATATATTAATTCAATTGGGAATTGACAGTTTGATCTAATTTTGGATCTTGATGGGAGCATCGTTAGAGCACTAAGGATGCATAAATATGAAATTATGATGGTGGAAGTACTATATACTGGAGTTGGTTTATATATGTTAAAATCAATTTTGGGGAGTTCCATTGTCCAGATGATTAAAGAGAAGATGACGCGATCATGTCTCCAATTTGATGGTCTCAGGTAAGCACTATCGGGGTGTTTTAGTTTTTATCATGTTTTAACAGCTCGTGTACTATATGTTAAAAGAAATGTTTGAGGTTTGTTGGTTGTATGGAAAAAAAACTGAATGGTTTACACAAAAATTCATTACCATAGTAAGTCAGGTGACTATTTTTCTATTCCAAAAGGATTCGCAGGAATGTGAAATTCTAATGTGGCAAGACTGTAATATCCTATGTTTTGAACCAAATGATGTTTCTGGGGGAATTCGAATATTTTTCCAATTACTGAATGGGTCTTTTTTTAAAATAGGATTTCAAGTGAGGTTCCATGGTTTCAGACAAATCTATGTGTTATTTTCATACATAGTTTATGATTCAGTTGAATCTCCAAAGGTTTAGATGAACACCAAAGGAATAATGGAAGACTTGGGCTACTGAAGACTTTTGCATCTAGTCATTCAAATCATGAATTAATTTCAAAAAGTGAATGTGTTAATTGGGTTTCATCCAAGGAGGATTCAATAATTGAAATCATGGGGGGTTTACATGGAGAAATTCATGATTTGAATCTAGTTCATTTAATAAGATAATGTTTACCTATTTTCAAGACATTTTTTGATTCTTCCATTTTCTATTGATTCATCTTGAGTTAATGGTTGATAATGGATGAGTAGAACTCCTTGGTGTAAGGTATGTGTTCTATATATTTTCCTTTAATGTATAAATTAACCCATTAGGTTGTGTGTTGTTGTTTCCAAGAAATTCCTCATAAATTAGAAATTAAATATGGAGGACTTGATGTTTTAACTGAATTGTCCTAATGAATTAAATTTAACCATTGAAGGTGCTCACGTCAACATGAGAAACCCCTTTAGGATTGCTTATTTAATGACTGTGACCTATGATTCATCTATTAGATTAGAACACAATCTTTTAGTGATTTTCCCAATGCTTGTAATTATAATTACTTTCACACCTTGATCATTATTTTTGGTGTGATGATAAATCTCTCGTATAAGGGACTATTAAGTAGAACTAAGAGATTTTGGAATGATAACCAACATGACCTATTTTTTAATAGAACCGTTATTGATGTGTACTACTTTCTTAAATAACAAGGGGCTTCTATGTGGGAATATTTGAATAATTAATGGCATGAAACTTCCCATGGAATTATTTATTTTCTTATAAATGAAACAACCAAAATGATATGTTTGATTTGTGATGTGTCATGATTAAGTTCACAATGTCCCTTATAAATTGTGATAGTAAGGCATGGTTTCCCTTATACATCATGATAATCATGAATGAAATACATTATACACTATGATACTCTGGCATGCCATCCCTTATACATCGTGATACTCGGGCATGGTGTCACTTATACATCGAGATACTCGTAAATGGATTCTCTTATACATTGTGATACTCAAGAATGACATCCCATATACACCATGATACTAGATAATTTCATCCATTATAAATTTTGATACTCAAGCATGGTGTACCTCAGACATTGTGATAATCAGGCAAGGTATCCCTTATACATCGTCATGCTTGAGCATGGTTTACCTTAAACATTATGATCCTTAGGAATGGTATCTAATAATCATTGAGATACTTGTTCATGGTGTCACTTTAACATTGTAATACTCATTCATAGAGTCCATAATACATTGCGATATGTTTTCATGACATCCCTTTATACCAACTTATGAGATTCTTGTGACTTGACATTGATGCTTGAGTTACACCTAATGTCTTGACTAGGACTATGTATCTATATTTATGGATATAAATATTCCAATATATATAGACCATATATAACTACATAATTATTTATATTTACATATTTATGCACTTTGTGACATCATTTCATAGATATTCTGTCATGGGATGAAGCAGGTATTATCGGGCAGACATCCCATGAGAATCCTAAGCATGACATGGTTTATGTATTTACATTTTTCACTAAATTACTTGTCATACCAGTAAACTAATTTACATTATACCCAAAGACATGATAGATTTAAAAACCATTTGTGGTGTCCTACTGACTTTTTATCACACCATGTTCGGGCCACCATTACACTTGGGTACCCAAACCTAACTCATGGTTGCTAGATGAGGTTTTATATTTAGTTTTCCTGATGTTATTCTTGGATATGGGAGTTAAATGAAATGAACTAATCCAGAGATCAAGATTCTTAAGGAGTTATTATTTTTGGATATTTCTCACTTATATTATACAAATACTATACTAAATTGTACCTACTATTGTAAGTTTACTATTTTGATTATATATCCTCATATGGACATGTATGTAGGGTTGTATATTTAGTATTGGCCATTATGTCAATTAATATTACCTTCCATTATTCGGTGTTTTTTTATTCTATTGAATATTTCATTACCTCTTATATCTCTATGCTACTCTAATCATGAGGTTATTGTCTCCCCACAATACCATCATTGGACCCCTATTTCTATTCGGTAGCCTCCGGCATACGGGGAGGTGCGCATACGGCCTTGTGACTGGATAACTTGAGGAACTATTTAAGTGGCTCCCGGGTTGGTGTGTTAGATTTACAATAAATGTTTGTTCAATTATATCATATAATAGTGTTTCTTTTAAATGTGTATTAAGAAAAAAAATATTATTGGGTTAGGATTGCTATTATTTTTAAAAATGGGTTTGGAAAAACATAATCCTTTTTAATGCTTCTATGTTAAATATTAATATTTATTATGGTTCAAATTTCCTTTTCCACTCCATGTGAATCATAAACCATATTTCTACCTCCTATGTAATTACCACACAATAGGTGTGAAGGAAATTCACACCTCCTTTTGGCCAATATCTATAAAAGTGACCCACTAATTTTTCTCATCACCCACCCACTATTTTTGTAGTGAGTCTATGGATAATTTAAATCCCTTTCAAAAATTATTATTATTGCTCATCATGAACGTAAAATTCCATAAAAGAGAATTTAATTTTTTTTAGTTTCTTTATTTTTTTTACTCCAACAGTTCATCCATGAATTCAGAAAAACCAAATCTATGAGACCAAAAATTATTAATAAAAATAAATGTAAAAGACATGGGGGAGGAAAGTCAAAAATAAATGTGATGCCTATAATAAGAAAAAATAAATAGTTTATTTAGATCATTCTAGGTTATAGATTCCCCAGATTTCACACTCTACCTTTTTGGTGTCGACCACGCTGCTACTTCCTATCCCTTTTAGGGGCTACACGTTCATCATATGATGATGTTGAGTCCTCAAAAATGGAGAACGTCCTAAATTCCCAAGAAAATTATCAAAATTCAATTTCATGATTATAGAGGAGTCTATCTTCAAATTTAATAGACAACAAAATTTGCACCTCTATATAGTCGTTGACACCAAAAACCTTCAGCTCCATTGAGGATAAAATTACATCAAGCTGTGAGAAATACCAATCTTCGACTTCATTATTGATACCTCCAATGGGCCTTTCAACTTAATAGTAATTTGGGGTTTTGATACATGTTTTTTCCCTATAAAGTGGAAAATTCTTCAATATAGGACTTTCCAAAGGAAATAAATGCATTTTTCATTAAATTAGTAAAATGGGATGGGAAGACCACCCCACATTCTCATAGAAATCATAATTCCTTCCCGAGGGAGAAAAAATTGAATTCTCAACCTACAAATGAATATCCTACTCCTCAATCATATTCATATTTTTTGATAAAGAGGGGGTATCTCCCAAAGGGGATCCTATAGGGTCCTTTACTATTAGGTCAACTTGGATATCATTGAGATCTGCATTGGCCACATGTTCCTCTTAACGCTGATCAGAATACACAATTAGAAGAACCCTCATCATTATATTAATGACCGACTGGAATACATCATCCTAAAAAAACGTTTCCTTACACATTATATTTGTAGAAACCAATGAATCATGCCCCATATCAGAGTTAACTTTCATTAATTGTATCCTCACAATCAGATTGATTCTCCTAATTGTTAGTAGCCACACAAACCCATGATTTCTTTAAACCATCTACACCACCATTTAAACCACCACCAGCCTCATTGAAATCCATAATACCACCACATTCATTAAGCATTCAATGTTACTTGGTGTTCTGAATAGTAGATATTGTTCCATGCACTAGTAGTGTGTGCTAATACATATTATAATGGGACATCATAAGTGTACTATCATGATCATTCACTCTAGGAAGAAACATTAACATTTTATATTTGAAACCCTCACCAATGGAGGATCTCTTTACAACATTAGGGGAAACACCATACTTCTTCTTAAAAACCTACTTACATCCCTTGGGGTTATCAGCAGGTTGTTTCCTCCTGTACTGATTAGATACATAGCCAAATTTTTTCTTTGAGAACATTTAAGGTTCCAATGAGATTTCAAAAAATAATTCCAAATGAATAATCAAGATATAAAAAACCTAGGTAGGTACTCAAATTGGATGGATAATTCTAACATGAAATCACCTGCAACAAAAAACGGTTTCAATAAGATCATTAGAAATGTAAATATCTACTAGTACATGAAATAAATGGACATACCTTGATCACCCAGTCTCCTGGACAATATTTATCGAAATCCCTATAGTGGAAGAAACATCCCACAAGATCAATGGATTCCAAAAAAAACCCAGCTTAGACCCTTGGTTCTAATCCAGGTTTTCATAGAGGATCTCCTAATTGTGAAAGGATTTGACAGAGGATCCCATTGTTGGAGTGTATGAATCCCATGATTCAGGGGGATCAGCCCAAATATCCAAGAAAAGTTTTAAAAATCCAACAATGGCAAAACAATTTGACACAAACATTTCCCAATTTAGATCAATCGAAAATCACTAAATCCACAACATTGATACATTTTACTCCCGAAATCATTCATCTTCCAAGGGGAATCCTTCCAAGATATTGAGATCTAGGCAAGAAGGCAGAATCTGCATTCTTCAAGATGGTCTTGAAAGATCTAAGGATTCGCTTCCACGAAGGAAATAGATCCATTCCTGGTAATCCACTTATGCAAGGATGTAGACACATATTGAAATTTAGTAAAAAACTTGTTCATTAAGGAAATTATTTTCAATGCATTGAAGTTCCTTATAGGGTTCTCTACATCTTTCTTCCCCACATCAGCCAGATCCGAGGGAGCACCACATCCCGTAACCACCGCCTTCAAGCGAGGAATGAAAACTTCTTTCAGTTTGAGATTTATATTTTATGTTATTTGTTTGATTAAAATTTTTGTTAAATGATGTTTGGATTATTTAAGTTGTGTTGAATTATTATTAATTTTGTAAAAAAAAATTATTTATATTTGGAAAATATAATTAATTACAATATATATATATATATATATAATTATATATAAAAATATTAATATGTATATTTAAATATAATTATAAATATTAGTATATTATTTATTATATTTAAAATTAATTAACTTTATAATATATTATTGGTTATATATATAGTATTATTTTAGTTAATTATATTTTTAAAATATATCATTAATAATTTTTTAAAAATCTTATTAATTACACATGTATGTATTTAATGTTATGTGTAATTGTGTATAAAATGATATTATTTATATTCTGGAGAACATAATTAGTTACCAAAAGCGTATATATATAATTGTATTTAAAAATAGGAATAATTATATTTGAATATAATTATATATATATATATATTATTTAAATTTAATTAAATTTACAATATATAATTGGTTATATATATAAAAAATATTATTTTAATAAATTAAATTGAAAAAATCACTATTAATTGTATTTAAAAATAATAATTATATATATAATATTATGAGTAGTTATGTAAAATATGATATTATTTATATTAAATAAAATATAATTAGTTACAAAAATGTGTGTGTATATATAATTGTATTTAACAATATTAATACATATATTTGAACATAAATGTAAATAAATATATATATATCTATATATATTATTAAATATATTTAAATTGAATTAAAATTAAAATATTGTTTTAGGTTTAAAAATAATATTACTTCAGATAATTAAATTAAAAAAATGAATATTAAAAATATCAATTTTAACATATTAATTATATACATAATATTACAAGTAATTATGTAAAAAATAATATTACTTAAATTTTGAAAAATATAATTACTTACAAGTAGGTATATATATATAATTATATTTCAAAATATAAATAACCATATCTGAATAAAATTATATATATATGTGTGTATATATATTATTTATTAAATATAAATTTAATTAAATTAAAAAAATATTATTGGTTATATATAAAATATTATTGTTGTTAATTAAAATAAGAAAATTGAATAATAATAATAAATTTCAAATAATTACACATATATATATATATAAATTAGAAAAATTTTATTATCTATATTTAAATAACATCATTAATTATAGAACTGTATAGTAATATATATAATTATATTTAAAAATATTATTAGTAGAAATTTATTATCAATATAAAATAAGAACTATCCATAAAAAACATAGTTTGCAAATTGACTGAGGAATGGTATTGAGATGACCGACCAATGTTTGATTGGAATTATATATTGCAATTATTTTTCATTTGGTTATATAGTTCTTCATGATTACATTTACTTTCTTCATTGATGGCCTATGTGTTGAGGGTTGATCATTATTTCCTCAGAAGTAATAAATTTTAGATTACCGAAAGGATAAAATTTGGTAACATTATTTCTGACAATCAGCTGAAGATGGGGCAGAAGTAGAATAATTTCAGTATAATGAATGATATAGACTGGTATGGGGGTGGGTCCTTTATAATTTCAGTCAATGGTAGATATATAGGATTCCATATCGGTGATATCTTCAGAAGGGGGGCATGGTGGGAGGTGAAGTCTGTTTTAGTTCACCAGTTGTTTGTTCATCAGATTCAGGTTACATTAATTAAAATCACTGAAAGGTAGAGTAGTGTAGTGTGGAGACAGTGAATGTAGGTCAAATCCATGGGATAAAATACTATCATATGTTTTAATCTTCTGATGATGTTATGATAGAGTGCTGGAGGTTCTGAAGGTCATCAAAGTTGAACTGTTACCAGGTTGGTAATCGAGCTAAGGAGGTTCTGATTAGTTATCTGTGTTTTTAGTGGAGTAGATATGACTTGTTGAATTGAGGTAACTTTTTATATTCACTAGTATAGAAAATATTTGAAATGACACTATTTATAATAATGGTTTTTAAAAACTGGCTTTTTAAACACCCTTTTACATTTGTTATATAATAAATAATGTAAAAGATATGAGTTGAAATTCTAATATACCAATTATTATATAAACAATGTAAAAGAATTAATTTTAATTTCATTTTAAAAATAACCAATGTTTAAGATCCTTATAAATTTTAATATACAGAGAAGGACCACTTATTTCATTTCAATCACTCAAACTCTCTAGGTTTTTTTCTCTCAAACAAAGGCCTAAACCAAAATTCGACAATCATCTTTATTTTCATCATCGTCGCCAATCACTGGAGTCGTCTTATGTTTTCACTACCGCATTTTTTCACTGTTGATTGTTCATGAACTATCATTGACACTCTTTTATCATAGATTTTTTTATTTATTTTCAATTTTTTCTTTTGTTAAAATCTTATCATTTTGTGTACATGAATTTTCTGTTTAGTATTATTTTTATTGTGGTTCATTGTATTTATTTTATTCATAAACCTACATGTATTTATCAATTTAATACAATTTGATATTGGGATCTAACCTCATATGGCCTTTTTATGAGGGTTTATGTGTCTAGTTCACATTGATTTGATATATTTTATTTTTATTTTTATTTTATTCATCACTAGCTATCTATTAGACATTTTTCATATTTTACTTAGCATACATGATACCATTATTTGGGTTTTGTTACATGAAAATTATTTATATAATAATTTATGCTCATTTATTTTATTTTTCATAGATTAGTTTTTAAGAATTAAAATTTTTATTATTAAATGCTTTATATTATCCAAAATTAATATTCTGTAATAAGGAATATATATTTTATAAGATTTATAAACATGTTTATTGATTATTATATTTTATTAATTTTAATAATTTATGTTTGGTTTCTTATTTTATGTATTTTATCATATCAATTCATTTTATTTGATAATTTATTTGATATCGAGTTTTTCAAATTTTTAAATATTTAATTTCATTATAATATTTTTTGTATGAAATATGAAAATAAATTTATTTCTAAATTAATTTATATTTATATTTAGTAAACAAATATTCTTTTTTTTACATTCGCATTCTTCAAAATAAATATAAAATACATTAAATAAATATATAACATTTTTTAAATGGATAATAAATAATTTTAGAATTTATTTTAAAAAATTATGAATTTTTTTTAATGAATCATTTTGATAAATACAAAATGTAATTTCACTTTTTTTTAAATAATTTTTTTTCATAATAATATTTAATTAAATAATTATTAGTGATATGTCAAAAATATATATTTTTTGTTTGTATTATTATTTATAAAATTAAATTTAAATTTAAATTTAAAAATAAAGTAACTAATTTTTAATATATGAAATTTCTTATTTGTGATAATGAATCATATCTGGATTTTTGATATGTAAACATGTGATGGACATGAGGAAGTGGTTGATTCATTTTTGGAATTTTCAAACAAAATGTACTAAATAGTGGACTCTTTCTCTATCCATGCTTGAAATGTTTAAATATGAGAAAGATTCAAATAATTGAAGTCAAATGCCGTTTAATTTTCAATTGTTATAATATGAGTTAAAATCTTTTTATTTGTCATGGATAAATAAGAATTTATTCAAGAATTAATGATGATAGTAATTTTAATAATGACACTTTTAATCAAATTTTAGAAATGATTCATGATATTGTAGTTGATGAAATTATGAAAACACCCTTGGTTAACAGATTATATTGTGACGCTAAAAACCTGTTATATCCATATTATTTGAAATTCAATGTTTTATCAATAGTTTCATGATTTTTGAAATTGAAATTCCGGAATATATGGTGTGACAAGAGTTTCATAGAATTTTATAACTATTGAAAGAAGTACTTCTTTGAGACAATTATCAACCAGATTTAAATTATAATGTTAAAAAATGTCATTCCATGTGAGATTGGGGTATAAGAATATACATGTCCGCCATAATTACTATGTGTTATATTAGAAAGAATAGAGAGGTCATTCTGAGTGTCCAAAATATGGGACATCATGGTATAAGTTGAAAGAAAAAAATAGAAATTGATTAATCTATTATTCCAAGTACCAAGACTCCTACTAAAGGAATGTGGTATCTTCTTATAATTAATCTTCTAAAACATTTATTTTCCAATTAAAATAATACAAAAAAGGAGAGGATTAAAATAATATGAGTGACTATCTGATGGAAAATTACTCCATCCTGATGGTTATCAACAATGAAAGAAAATTTATCCTCAATTTAATAATTTTGGAAATGAATTTAGAAATCTTGTACTTGGGTTGTGAACGGATATTGAAAATATATATCGTAGCCTTAGTAAAAAACATGCATTTGTTCCTCTTTTGTTGTTAATGTGAAACTTATCTCCTGAATTTTATATGAAGTGGAATTATATAATGATTAGTTTAATGATTTACTGACAAAAACAAAAAAAATGATATTGATGTTTACTTGCACAGTTAATTAATGATTATAAACACTCGTGAGAGGAAGGAATCAGTGTTTATAATTAATAAAAAAATTAATAAATTTAATTATATCTAATGATTAGGTCCACTATAAAATACTTCCCCTGTATAAATTTTTATGGAAACAATGTTATTTTTCATAAAGTATTTCATATTTTTGAATAAAGTTCTTCATAATGTCAACTACCATGTGGGAGTAAAATGGAGTACATGGGTCAAAAAATGTTTTTTTTCTATGCATCACTCTTATTGAAGTTTAAAAAATTCATTCAATTGTTTTTAATAATTTAATATCGCTCCATATCCTTTTTCAAGTAATCAATATTTTAATAGAGAGAAAAACATTGATGTTATATTTGTAAAGACAGAAAGATCTATCAATGATAGAAATATATAGAATAAATTATCAATATTTTTTTTGATTCCATAATAGAGATAACATCAGATCAAATTTGAAAATGATGTTATGAATGTTGATAATAATATATGTGATAGTTTTATTGTAACATTGTTTGATATTGAAGGTAATATAAAGGATGGTTTGAGTGAAATTTTGTATTTTCTATCAGTAGGGATGTGTTTTGAGTTATCTCCCACTTCTAAAGGAAAATAAACATATTTTCTGTTTAATTTGCATACATTATCCAAGAGGGAGAAAATAGGTTTTTTTTCAATGCCTCTATATTATTGGACTACCTCAGGATTATTCATAAAATTTAAAAAAATCCACTAAAATATTTGAATATTATAGGAATAGAATCTCTTAATTTTCATGTCATGATGCAATATTTCCAAAAAATTTCACTCTCTAAAATACTACCCATCCATTATATAATTATTATCATGATGGTGTGTTATTTTTTTGAATTCAAAGTAGAATAAACTGGTAGATGTCAATTCGTTGAAAAACTTTGTGAACAGATTAGTTTATATACATTTGGAATTGAAAATATTTTTTCCAACAATTTTTTTTGATATAATGGTGTATTTAATGGTTCATTTGGTGGATGATATAAATATTTTTTGTCCCATATGTCTCCATTGTATATATTCATTAACAAGAAATATTAATATATTAAAGGGGTGTGTTAAGAATTCATATCAACCAGAAGAATCTATTTTTTATTAATATATTTCTAAGGGCATTGTATCATTTTTTATAGGCTACTTGTTTATAGTGGAGCACATAGGTTTTATTATATCTCCCCATGAACAAGTCGAGGTTGGGGGAAAGGGGATTCAAGTTTTCAAAATAAAATCATGGATTGGTGAAACAATAAATCAAGAAAACATTTAAATAATGAATAACATATATGATGCTCAACAGTATATAACAACACATATTAATGAGTTAAAATAGCTTTAACAAAACAATACATATATATGGGTATTGAATGAGAATAAAATATTAAGGGTTTGAAGATACATTCCATGGTAGATCAGATGAATCAAAAACATTGGAATATTTAGCAAGAGGCCCAAGTGTAAATTTGATAACATTTTCAGGATATGAAATTAAAAATTAAACATTCAATACCAAACACCAAGAAAATGGAGGTTAAGTTTAGAATATTAGGGTATTTTTTTATTGATGAAACACATTTTTCATGTTAAAAAATTCAAAAAACCAATTTCCATATCATGTTATTATCATGGAGTTGTTAATGAAATATGAAATATTTATTATATTAATTTTTGAGTTCATGTGTTCAACTATATATGGGTTTTTGGTAACAAAAATATTAAAAACAATGCAGTTTTTATGACACTAGTAAATCTAAAAAGATCAGAATACACATATAACCCTTTAATCATTGAAATAGATGAAAAACATATTCTTTATGATCTTTATTAATCAAATTTTAAGTGGGTTATTTTTTTACCAGTAAAAAAATGGTATTTTTGTGATATAAAACATTACAAAAGAGATGAATTATTAGAGATCCCAATATAAATGGAATGATTATAAATGTATATTGAAGATCATGATGTAGAAATGGTTTTCACTATATAGAACAATAACGATGAAGGTATATGGGAGAAAATCCTTTAGTTACCTACATATATTTGTGGTAAAATATATTTATTTCTTTTTAAAATTTTATATTTTTAAAATTGTGAGAAACACTATTTGAATTTTTTTACTTAAGATGTATATTTTAAAAAATATGTATTTTTAAGATTAGTATAGTTTTTTTATATCACGTTCTAATTATTCAATTTCATATGTAATAGTTAGATTTCAATAAATTTATACTTAATCTTTATTTTCACCGGTCTATATCATTTCATGTTTAATAAATGTTTATACTATTTTTTATCATTGTTGTTAATTGACTTAACAAATATGAAATTTGTTTGTTTATTTTAGTTAATTTTATTTTATTTTTATCATTTTAACAATGATATTAGAATTTATGTAGAACTTTTGAATTTATAAAATATTTTTTCTATGTTTTTTCCTTATGTAGGAATCATTTCATGTCTCATAAATTTTTTCATAATTTTTTTTTAGAATTTTACCTAACTATATTAATGAATATGAATGAATTTTTTTTTCTTATTTTAGTTTTTATTGGATAATTTTCTTTGTTTATATCTAGTTTTATATCTAATAATTGTATTTATATATTATTTTACTAATTTTTTGTCAATTTTATTTTAGGATAATTTATGATTAAATTGATGATTCACCTATCTCTTCTAGGGAGGATCCTATACTCACTCCTATTGAGGAGTTTCCTCATACATCAATATAGGATCCTTATACATCCATAGGTATAGAGAATACATTTAGGTTGGTAAACATGGTGTCTCATGATTACCAAGACTATGAATTTCTTATAACTAGGACCATAGGATATTTATTGAGTCTCATGATAATGTTGATCCTATGAGTTGAAATTAAAAATAATTTCAGGGTTTTGTGGAAATGAAATCTAAATAAAATATGTAAATCTTGATTTATGATTGGAGATGTGTCGAAAAAAGACAGTATTTAAGCTATGGGATACAATTTTGGAAGGCTCGTTTATTATTATTTTACTTATGATGACATGTTTGTTATAATATATTTTATTTTTTCATTATAATTAAATTAAATATTATTTAACTAATATTAAAGAATTTAGAATGATTATTTTAGGTTTTTTATTTAAGATATAGAGGAATTTTAAATCAATCCTAACATTGGATTTTATTTTTTATGTAAGATAGAATAAAAATTCAAGTGATATGTAACCTTTTCTTGATGAAGGTATATTGAATAAATTTATGTAATTTTTATTTAAATAAACATTTTTAGTAATTGAAATGTCAACTTTTGGAATATTTTTTTAAAATTACTAAAAATGATCATTTAAAGGTTTTATTTGTCCTTATTTAAGAGGAATTGAGAAGAAAACCACAACTTATCTGATTTAAAAACCTATACCCCAGTACTTTATCCCCATAAAGGGTATCCATTTTTAAAAGAAAAAATGATGGATGAAATTTTTTAAAAATTTAGAGCCGCGTCTTGAGGTTTAATAGAGATTGATCCCCCCCCCCACGTAGAAAAGGAAAATGGAAGAGGTCTGAGATGAATTAAAATGAAAAATATCATATAGAAAATTTTAGGTTATTATCTGGGAACATTGTTAGGATTTATTTAAGTTATTTTTAAATTATTTATAATTTGTAATTCACTAATATAATTTTCAAATATTCTACAAAATAATCCCAAGAGGAGAAGTTCACATGAGTAACCTCCATACTAGAGGTTAGGAAGGATAATTTATTTACAGTATTAGGAAATCCTAAATACCCAGGTCGTGTAAAAGGATACAAGGTGGGTGTATAAATTAAAAAATGTTTTGGTTATAATTTAACTTCATCAATAAAGTACGTATACAAAAAGAAATATAATATTTAAAATAATAAGTATAGGAGTTGGGTGAGATGATGGAGGACATGATATGAGCTTCAGTACCATCTATGTTTGTCGACCAGAAGAGACAACATCATGGTGCATATACCACTTCGTCTCTTCTTACATATCTTGCTTCTCCACCACCACCTAAATATACCAATCATACACGTCCTCCTCCACAACTTCCCATATACAATGATATATTAGTTAAAGATCACCAGAATCATATTATAATATATGGATCTATATACTATATTGAGGATACCCTATATCATTAGTATATGATGATGGATCGAGGTACGGTAATTATACATGATATTTTAGATGCATAAACTGGAGTACAATTCCCTGTAGATTTTGTTTCAATAGTAGGATAATGTGTTATGAATTTTTTTCATTCCCTATCATGACTTATCTAGAAACTTACCACTGAGGTATGCATATATTGAAAACATTATTTACCTTTATATTTCATATTGGTGTTAAATTTATTTTAATATTTATATATATATATTTATATATAGGTGTACCTTAAAGTTAAGGAAATTTTGAATGGAAATCAAAAACATGTTGATGGTGCTTTAACTTTGAATACTACTTTTTATTATGGGGTTTTTAAATAATCAATATATAACCCCATGTTATTGTATGTTTATGAGATTATAATAGATGAAGAAATTTTCAGGAAATTTTTTTTTTAATTATTTGTAAGCGAGATATCATGTTGCTTAAATAATTAAAATTGTTGGGACTGAAGATGATATAATTATTTTAATATAAGTTTTTGATCATATTTCATTCAATTATATCAATTCGATTTATTTAACTTAGTACTTATAATTATTATTTGATATCTTTATAATCCTTATATTCATTATGATATGAAAATGGTGTATGGATTATTGGACACCCAATTTCATTCTCTAGTAATGAATGTGGTTGAGGATAATGAAAAAATAATATTTATTTCTAAAAGATTTCAGAATGATGCAATTCATTGTTAGAGTTTCCTTATCTTGATAGTTATAAAAAAATATATTTCATAAAGTGGTGTTTATTTTAATTAAATAACAACTAACATTGTATATTAATATATCAGTGTTCTTTGGATGTAGTGTGGTTTCTGGCTAAAAGAAAAGACAACTTACTAATTATGCAGCATATATAGTGAAATGTGTGAAAACATTAAAGAATTATTGAAGACAAAAGATTCATTATTTGAATAAATTTTTTATTATAATAACTTCTAATTATATTTCACACATATCATTTTAAAACATGGCATGAGATTATTATTGAGATACAATAGGAAAGATGAAGATAAAATTCAAATATGTGTGTACAATGGTAACTATATTTCTAATTACTATAATTTAATTGATACTTAAAATTTAACTTTCAAATGAAAAATTATTATCAAATATAATTTTATTCTTCAATAAGAAATAAAATAATGTGGAAATTGTTATTTAATATTTATGAATGAAATAATTTCAACAAGAACAGTTTCAAAATTAAACATGGTTAGATTTTATTATAATATTTCATTTTATTTATTTTATAACTATTCAGAAAAAACATGTTTAATACTTTCATATTAATTTTTAACTTTTTAATGAATCTCACCCTTATAATGGAAAATATTTAAATCTTATATAGGGGTAATGAGTGGATTATTTTATAAGCCTAATTCAAATTTATTTTATCTCCATTTATAATATAGATTTTGAAGTTTAAATTTTAAATTCTAATGTTTTTATAACATGAAAAAAGATGTAACGTAAATAATTATTATGTGGGTGTATTTGTGCTATTTTTTATACTAATGTTTTTTCTAGTTTTTAATCTATTATAGGTTGGGTATACCATATTTTATAAAATATTTAATAAAAATTAATTTTTTATATCTACTATTCTAAAATACTGATATAAAAAACATGTTTTTACATTGGTTTTTTGTTAACAATGTAGAAATAAGCTCTATTTTACATTTTATTTAGGGTTTTTATAATGGTTTTTATAATAAATAACATAATAAATTTATCAATTAAAATAATTTAATTAAAAAATATATTACTAGTTTCCCTAACAAAGACACAGTTAATTAAATAATTTTAAAAACTAAATAAAACTGACATGGAAAACTCTTTTTGACACTAGTGATAAGTGGGTGGAACATTAAGAGAAAAGGAAACCAAATGAGATTAATACTCACTTTTTTATATTACTTATACCTAGTAATCTTGTTCATAGTCTCTTATACATTCTGATGTTAATAATGGAAATCAATAATGTTTCTTCTATGTATGTTGAACTCGTTTCTTGAAAAACATTAATATCTTGTTTTGATTTATTTCTTTCAATATTTCTATTAAATTTATATATATTTTTCTTGAATGATCGTGAGTTTTCATGAGTGATGTAAGAATTAATTTATGCGGTGAGTAGGGTGTTGAGTCTACCAACTTCCGTTACACTTAGATGTTGGGAAAGGAACTTCCCAAGGTTTCATTTCCATTGCGTAGAGTCTCTAGTTTGTGATGTTTTGACAGACTAGTGATCCCACTTTTGGTGGTTTTTTCATAATCATGATGGAATAATGAATCCCTAAAAAGTGGTATCAATGATTTTGGTCTAATTCAGGTAGATCAAGTTTCTTCTCACATTCCTTGATGTTATCTTGATTCCAATGAGATTTTACTAGATTCTAAAGATGTGATGTTAGATTATAGAAGGTTCTAAGTGTACATATTTTATGGGATGTATTTTTTATTATATAGAATGAAAATATAGGAAAATATGATTTAAATAGACCTTGATTCTCTACTGATTTTTGGTTTTCATGAGAAGATATAAATGGAGGAATGGGAATGTATGGAAAAGAAATCATTGGAACTGGTTAGGATGTATTTGGTGGTGAATTTTGTATTTGAAATTCATGAAATAAAGACAATGGAAGAAGTGATGAAGGGGTTAGTTGATATGTATGAGAAACCTAGAACATTGAACAAAGTTTTCTTGATATAGAGGTCAGTAAGAATAAGTTCATCAAAAGGAAATCGAGTGGTATATCACATAAATGATTTCCATATGACTTTAGGGCATCTCAAATTATTGATGGTGATGTTTATGGATAATGTGTGGAACTTCCTACAACTTACATTAATTTTGGAGTGTCGGGATGTGATGGTGATTGTCATAAATAAATCCAATGAAAATAATTTTTTTTATGATATCGATAAAATGATACTGAATGAGGAACTCAAATAGAGTGAAGAAAAATAACAATTCGATAATTCTCTTAAGAATGATGGATGAGTTTGGTCACCTAAATAGAAGAAATTATTTCATAATAAATAAATGGAAGAAATTCAATTTTATAAGAGAAAAGGAATGTCATCGGGTCCAATACCTATATGTTGGAATTTTTGTAAAATATGATAATTCTATAACGAATGATGGATTCATAAGTAAAGATACAGAATAACATTAACTTCTGGAAGTGCAAGTTATGTTGTTTCAATAGATTATGGTGATAAATTATTATGAAGTGTCAACATTCTAGTGGATCCATGTGTGGTTGAATTAGGGAAATCATTAAATTCAGTATTAGAGTATATTTTCTTTGAAAATAATGTATATATAAGTTTTAGTAAATTTTATTTTGTGGATGAAAAAGCTTTGATGAAAATTGAAAAATGACATGTGAATATATGGATGAATAATGAGGCATCATGAAATTAAAGAATTTTATACATATCCCAATTCTTTGTAAGAACATAATTTTTGGTGAAAAAATACCCGAGGTACGGTATGTAAATAATTTTTCCAATAGATTATTGAACGTTACTCAAGGATCTATAGTGGTTGTAAAATGAGTAAATTATGTGACATATATTTGACGAAAAATTAAGATAAATTGCTTTGGCCAGATTTTTTGTAAATCTTGTGGATTGGAATTGTGGACATGTTCATCTCAGTGAAAATATCATAAAGGTTATCACTACAAAAGGAATACTAGAGTTTGATCATATGGGTATAAGAAGATGTGAATGTAGTGTGTTAGGGAAACAAATAAGGTAGTCTTTCAAATTAGTTGAATGAAATTCTATGAATGAGAAGTTATAACTTCTTTATACTGATGTTTGGGGACTAACCCAAACTTAGCCCTCAGGGGTTCACTTTACATTGTATCCTTTATTGAGGATGCTACATGAAAATAATTTATTCACCTTTTGAAGCATGGTTCTGATTTTTTCAGGAGTTTATTCAATAGAAGGTCATGGTAGAATGGGAGTATAGTTAGAATATCAATTTCCTACAATATGGTAATGATGGTGAGTATACAAAATACAACTTTTAAATCTTCTATGAGAATAATGGGATAAGACATGAGAAAGAGGTTCCTAGAACTTCAAAATAGAATGGAGTGGCTGATTGAATGACTAAAATTATGAAAAGGGATTCTATAAGTATATGTTTTAAATTAGGTATCTTCAAGTGAATTTGGGAAATTGAACCCAATACAACCTCATATCTCTCTAATAGAATTATATGATTTACAGTTGGGTAGGAAATTATAGAGGATCTATGGTCTAATAACAACCATATGGTCACCATATTAAGGTATTTAAAAGCATGAAATATATGCATAATGATTATAATGGTATGGGAGATCTTTTTTGTGAGTCTAAAGTTTGTTTTTTCATTAGTTATAGTGATGTGAATTTTGGATTCCTATTATGGGATGATGGAAAAATACAATTCATCCTGAGTTGAGATCTTCACATTAAAGAAGTGATTTTTTATATGGACAAAAAATTAGGGAGGGTATTATAGAATGATCTAGATAACTACGATGGAAGAACAATATGTCCATTATTGATAACAACTTAAAATATGCTAAAACAGCTCTACGGTGGGATATGCTCGAATGAGGGAACTGAATGTTAGGTCATCAAAAGTTAGAGAAAATCCAATAAGATGTGTACTTCCAACTATGTCGAGGAGATAAATCAATCAAGGAAATATTATTTAGGGATTTGGGGATGAAATGAATTTTATTTATCTAAAATATGTAGTAGTTATATATATAACAAAATAGGTAGCCACACTTAGTGATTCCAAGTAGTGGAAGTCAACGATGAGTGAATAAATGCATTCAATAAAGTTTAACATAGCCTAGAAATGAACTGAGTTACTGGAAGGTAATAAATCACCTAAAAACTAGTGTTTATTCGAGATGAATGAAGATTCTGATGGCCATAAGAAATATGTGGTATGGAAATAGGAAATTTAATGTCAAAATAATGAAGGTGTTGATTTCTCAAAAATAATCTCATTCATAGTTAGATAAAAAAAATATTAGAACATTTATGAGAATGTCTTCAATAGAATATCTATACTACGAACAAATGGATGAAATTATATCTTCTATAATGGTGTATTAGATTAATAAATTTTCATGAAGTAACCAATGAGTTTCATGGAAGAAGAAGGCGTAAATTTCTTACATAAATTGAATCAAAGCCTTTATAGTATAAAGTAAGAACCATGAAAATGGAATATGAAATTTGATTCATTTATATTAGTTGAAGGGTTTTAGATAGATAATGAATAAAATTTTTCATTAAAATAAAAAAAAATTGACTAATTAATCATATTTCTATTATATATTTATGACATGATGATTTCTGGGATGGATGTTGGAAGAATATGGTAGCTGAAACACGATTTGTATAGAATATTGAAAGTTAAGGATCTAAGAAAAGACAATATTATTTTGGGGATTAAGATCAAGAGATATTGTAGAGCCAAAAAATTTCTTATATCTACTACATTTGAATGTTGGTCCAAGGATTTAGAATGACTATAATTAAGTTGGTATTGACTCTATTGGTTGGACACTTTTAGTTATCCAAGTAACAAACACATAAAACATAAGTAGATTCTAAATACATTGAGAAATTTTTATATACATCAATTATAATATTTTTTATGTATGAAATGATTTCACATAGTTTTACATTACTTTTTTAGTGGGATTTCATAAGTCAATTCATGTAGAATCTAGGGAAGACACACAGGGTGGTTATCAAATGGATTTTTCAGTATTTGAAATGAATGGAATATCTATCCTTGTACTATGGGATGAATCAATCTTTTTATATAATTATTTATGTTGATTTTTTCATAGTTCCATACACCTAGAAGGTTAGAATAGGCTTTGTGTTTACCTATAGATGAATAATGGTCATCCAGATGTTATGAATTCAAAATCATATTACGTTAATTACAATAGAAGATGAGTATATAGTTAAAATGGAAGATAGGAAGGGAATTATTTGGTGGAAGATATCATTGAATGATATTGAAATGAGTTAATAGGGATTATTTATTTTAAATGATTTCCAAATTTCAATCCACTTGGATAAAATTCAAGTATACCATAAAAGAAATAACATATTTATCTATACAATCATTTCATTTTTAATTCACAAAGACAGTATTTCTAGAAATTATGAGGTGGCCCTATGAACCAGTGGGACTTGGGTGAATTCAATTAAGGTTGAGAAACACATGCATTATTAATATAAACGTGGATGGTGTTTTAATAAATTTTGTAGAGTTAACAAGGTAACATGAAACAAGTTGTTATCTGGGAAATTTTTGGGAGGTGAATTTTATTTTAGTTTATAAAAAGCTCATTCATCAGATCCAGGTTACTATAATAATGTTAATGATAATTTAGATTAGTGTAGTTTGTACATATTAGCAGCATAATAATATTATGGGTAATAGTATCATCAAAATATCACATCGTCTGATCATGTTGTGGTGGAGAATGGGAGTTCTGGAAATTCATTAAAGCTAAAGGATTACAGTTAGTAATCAAGAAAAGGAGATTGTGATTAATGATCTATGTTTTCAAGGTAGTACGTATAACTTATTTAATGGATGGAACATATCATATAGGTGGTTGGACCATTCAAATAAAATATGATAGAGTGATATTAATATTGGATTATGTAGATTACTTATACTTGGTAATATTTGTTGTAATCTATTATTACATTCAATAGTAATACAGGAATGTGTCAGTATTTATCCCATGAATTTAAGACTCATTTTCTAAAGAATATTAATCTCTTTTGTTAATTTGTTTAATTTTTTATTTCTATTGAATGTATTCTATTGTCCTTTAATACTTTTCATATTTCGTGAGTGATCGCAGGAAAAACAATTGGGTGAGTAGGGTGTTAATTCAACCTTCTTCCAGTACACTCAATTATGGGGAATATAACATATATAGGTTGTATTTCCACTGTGTTGAGCCTCTGTTTTGTGAAGTTATGATGAATCAGTGATACTCTGTCTATTTATTTTATCAAAATCATGAATATCTAGAGCATCCAAACAAGACAATCGACTGGCTGGGAATGTTTTTTTGGTGGGAAGATTCGACCAGGAAGAGGGTTCTTTCGTTGATCTTAGTGGAGGTAGACTCTATATCATGTTTGTTTGATAGTAGTTGAAACTGGAATAACTATAAAAACACTATTATATATAACAAGTTGGATCACTTGTGAAATTGAAATCTCTTATGAATGATTAGTGAGATCATGTTCATTGTAAACATCTTACTTCTTGATACATTATATAGAGTGAAGTCATATTCACCCATGGATTAGGGTGAAAGCCTAAACCACAAAATCTCTTTGTATTTATGTTTTCCTTATTTTCAATTATTATTTCGAATATTATTTCCAACATTATTCTAGTGGTTTTATGTTTAAATGAGTTTGATTTGAGCTACTTTTTAGTTATATAAATTATGTGAGGGGTTCATTCTAGTAATTTTTCTTCCACATGAAATTTTTGGTGGAGTTTATTTTGATTGTTTAATAAATAAAATTATGTGATCCCAATAATTATTATCAAGGATTTCAGATGGATTATTTCATTAGGATCAGGCCCTGGAGAAGATGTTTTAGATATTGGTTTAGTATATTAATTATTCCCTTTTTCATGTAGAAATTTATTTGTAAGAAGTTTCTAAAAACATGTTTTACATTGATCGGAGGTAGTGTGGGTTCAATATTTATGGTGGGATAGTGTTATAAGAGAGAAGGGACCTTCTATAGAAGTTCAATGAAATGGATTTTGGGTTTTTTAAAATGCGGATAGAGGATTTTCCTCTATAGAAAGATATTCATCTGTTGTGACTAGAGCTAAGTTGGAATTGATGAAAAATTATGGATGAGGGAGTAAGAATATGAAATAACTTGAGGTTATGTATATGTAACTTTCCTAAAATGTGGAATTCTACATCTGAGAAGTGATGTCCACATCAGATGTCTTAATGACCTTAGTTTATATGTATGAGAATATAATAGAAGATAAAATGGCGTTTTCACTATGGAGAATACTAGGTGTGTGAATGTCATAATAAATCATATGATCATTTTAATGAAATAAATTTATTTAAATTTAGAATGGAATTAATAAAGTTAGACTTTAAAGAATCAATGTTTTCAATGTTATTACTCTCCTCCCTACTAGATTCTTAGGATGTAGTGGTTATGGTAGTGATTAATTAAAATAGAAATATATATTTAAAGTTTATAGGCGTACAGAGACTAATCATGAATAAATAAATTCATCAAAATGATATCAGGGTATCATTTGGTAACACTTATAAAAATGAAAAAAGAGAGCATATAATTGGATGGAAAATTCATTAAAAGGGGAATTGTCAAAGGATTTGGAGTAAGAAAAATAGGTGGAAGGTGCTCCCCTTTGACAGAATTTTGGGGATAAAGGACACATAAAAATTTATTATGTTTCAATAAGAGGTTTGGAATAGTGGTTCCATCTCTCGAGGCTCTGTGATGGTGGTGGGGGTGGGAGGTTTTTAATTTTAAGTATCCCTTCATGACACTCAATTTCACAAACACTTTGAAACCTATATCATTTCAAAAATTATTTAAAAAAACTTATTTTAAAAAATTACTGCATATAAAATTCAAGAAATTATTATAATTTTGATTATTAAAATGAAACATTATCTTAGTACATAGTAATGTAAAAAATAACATGGCACATGGTAAAAACATTGAATCCCCAAACTCGCAATTCACTCGCTCACACATTTATTTATCTAACACCTTTTGTAACTATTAAATCTGCCCCTAATGTTACACTTCCCATCACCATGATGATCTCCACCCCTCTAATGTCTCTCTTAGTATTTGAAATAATTTTCCCTATGGTACAACGATAATTTTATGATAAAAATAAAGTACAAAAGTGTTTAATAAAAAGAAAACCAAATGTAACATTAGCCTCCCCTAATAAAATGGGTAAACGACCGTGGGAAAATAGAAGGATTTAACTATAGTAAAATTCAAATAAAAACTCTCCTAATTAAAAGTAGAAAAAACTCAAGAAATTATCTCTTTAATATGTGGAAAAACAACTCACAAAAATACTCCACTCAAAGATGAATATGTGTTTCTTGAGAATCTGATGATGAAAATTGTGGGGGTAAATCCCTTTTTATAGCCTTCCATCACAATCCATTGCTCTCACCTTAATTAAATGTATTTTACAATATTAAATGATGGAATAATTGTAGGTTTTCACTCTCTTTTTAAAGATATGAATTTGGAGACCATCATTATTATTTTTTCTCTCTATAATGTCTTCCAAAAGTCTCAACCACTATGGACCATCCCTATATATTCTCTATCCCCCACCCCACCCATCATTCACTATCATTGAAGTCATGTCATCGCACCACATTCATTCCACATGAAATCATTGCATAACCACATATCCACCATGGGGGAACTCCTTGTCTCGTCTTCCACAACCACACCGATGATGCAGATCACTACCAATGTCTCACATGCGGCGAGGCATGGGAAGCGGTTGTCAGAGCACTAGGAGTGGCCAACAGGGATGACACGGTTGACCCGCTCTATGAAATCCTTTAAGATGAAATCATGTGCTATGTAAAATTCATCAATACCTCTTACATGTCCTTCATCTTCAACCCAACCCCCCCCCCTCTTATGGAACCTTCCGATTCGACAGGAACTCCCTTCTGAACTAGTTAGGACTACCCCAAACCAAGTATCGCCTCACCAAAAACCTATGTGTAACGTCAGGAATCATCCTCCCTAGGTAGATCTATATGGGTCCTTCCTGGATAAAGACTCATTCTTTCAAGATCTGTTACATAGAAATTTTATAATACCTGGAATAGATCACCCAGTTGGGTTGTCGCGACATTGTTTTTTCCCTCTGTGGCACTGCCACCGGCCTCGAGTGGCCCGATAACCTGTGTGGTCCCCTCACACCCTTGCTGGAAACCAACCGTTGGGTTATAGATTTGTCTCTGATGGAACAATCCGTGGTGGTGGTCCTCTACACCTCTCACTCAGACACGTGTACGAGTCTGCGAGACATGATCCAGAACAAGGATGGGTGGCTGCTCAAAACCTTTGAAGATAAACCACTAAACCAGATGTCTACCAGCCACAACCTCAGTTCCACCATAGTCACCCTTTCTGGAAATGAAATCAATTCCACATTTGATGACCGTACATTGAAGATCACCTTTATGTCCTTTGACAACCCTCACGTCGATAACTACAGCTTCTGGCATCGACTAGAGAGCCAAGGAACTAAGGTCTTCCACATGGCCAAATCGGATAAGTTGAAAATGTGAGTTGAACTTCAAACAGTCATAAAATTTGATTCATAAGTATTTTTTTGGTTTCACAAGATATCTAATCAATTTCTATGAAAATATCTATTCCTTTTATGTTTTGTAAAAACCTAAATTGTATAATCTCACCCAATACCATTAGGTTGAGGAGATGTGGAATACCACTATCCTTAGGTGACATTACATGAACAGTAAAGGTTGACAATAAATTCCATGGATTTAAACATAATAAACATGTGGGAATAGTTTATACTTTAATTAACTCTCACACATAAAACACATTATAGATAAATAATCCAAATGCATCTATATAAATGATCCATGCAGCTAAATCTAGCCTACATGAACACCACGATCAATCATTCAGAGAAAAACATGTAGAATTACCAAAGCATCAGTGGAACAGTAAGAGATAGAAACTAATAAATCCAATGTAGAAAAAGACTCATGATCCATGGTTTCATCACTCTTGACCCACACATAAACAAACTCCATGCTCCAACTACACCCATTACAACAACAAAATCAAGGGGGCTACTAGAAAAGTAATAAGCTTTTTATTTTCCTATATCAGGAAAAAACATCCATATATTCACCAAAATGAGTATATAGGGGGTGAGTAATCATACCTAGGTGGAAAACCCCATGTTTTTTGTTAGGTCCATAAGGCTGAATACCCTGAGAGGGGGGTGAATCAGGGTATGACTAATTTAAAATTAACACCTGTTCTGATCTTGTTTCGCTGTTAAGCAAAACACTCTTCTCTCTCTTTCCTATTGCAAAAAGTAAACAGAAAGTAAAGCATGAACATGACACACCAATTTTACTTGGTTCACCGCAAAAGGGCTACGTCCAAGGAGCATACGCCGACAAGTTGCGGGTCGTACCAATTCCACTAAACTTCACTAGCTGTGGATACAATATTCAGACTAGATCACTTCTATGCTCAGGCTCACTGCCTTTACAATGTTT
Organism: Viscum album; assembly: GCA_963277665.1. Classification (NCBI taxonomy): domain Eukaryota; kingdom Viridiplantae; phylum Streptophyta; class Magnoliopsida; order Santalales; family Viscaceae; genus Viscum; species Viscum album. Next base: position 336,273 of record CAUJRU010000706.1, on the reverse strand, counting down.
AGGGTCATCTTACTGCTTTCCCAAGGGTCACTCCCTATTTCTCTCTCTCTGGCTCACTGCCGGTGGAGAGGATAACCTTTTTCCTCTTCCTAAGCTCACTGCTCTGTGAAGGGATTCACTCACAGTTTATAGACCTATAGGTCTCTTCATTTCCATTAAGGAATGCATCTTTATCTTTATATTGATGCTATGTTGATGTTCAACTTTCACCCGTAGATGAATACCCCTTTGCCACTATCCACGGTGAAAACTACCTTTGGAAAGACCTTCGCAAAGCACTCAACTTCGCTAGGCTCCGAATTTCGCGAAGCTCAAACAAGCCTTCGCGAAGCTCCTGCCTTTTCGCGAAGCTCTATCACAAAGCAATCTCGCGATGCACAGACCTTCGCAATGCTTAGGCCGTCACGGAGCTCCTGCCTCTCTGCGAAGCTCACTGAGCCAACGCGGGGCACACGCCTTTCGCAGAGCTAGAATAGCCACCGCGAAACTCACCTTTCGCGAAGCACACTGCCTTCGCGAACCACCTCTGCGAACTGAGAGCAATGGATTTTCTCTGAAAATTCTCTCTACTTATCTCGAGGGGGTCGGCCTCTATTTATAAGCGATTCCACCGACCCTCGACCCTTCCACGCGAAGTCAACGCCATGTCATCTCAAATCGAGAAGCTCCAAAGTTTCCGCCGGAATTATGTCCAAATCACGAAGCACCACGGCAATTTTACTTCCGCGGAGCTTGACGTAATCGCGAAGAATCACCGTCAACATACCTTTGAGCCTTAACCGCGAAGCTCCCTCGCAAAGCCCTTCAATGCCGCGATGCGCTTCAGCCTCTGCCATTCGCGAATCTTGACGTAATCGCGAAGACTCACCGCCTCCATTCTTATGGTCTTCACAATTTCCAAACCATGAATCCTATATTCGCGAAATTTATGCCTTTACCATATTAAATTATGATCTTCATGGAAATCCTATTTTCGCGATGCTCACCAAATTCCAAATTTTGGACCCCAAAAATTTGTCAAACACTGGGAAATAGAGCCACCTTGTACTGCTCTTTTTGTACCGCCTCCAGAACGTCCTTTCCTTTGTCATCGTTCTTTGTCAACAAGGATTGTCAACAAACTTATTAGGAACACGATAATTTTCCAACGAAACCTGCTTTTTCAACAAACACAATCAACCCAAAAATACTGCAATGTTATATTGAGGGATTTTTTCCCAACAATCACCCCCTTTGGGTTTGTTGACAACTCTTCACAACTCTGCTCAGAATGATTTTATGCACTTTGATACCTCACTGAGTCTTCTTCCAGCCGCTACCACCATTTTCCTCTTGCGATTATGATAGCGTTCAAGGAATCACTTAACACGTACTCTAAGCCCACATTAGCAATTCTCGGCGTGAGAAACAAGAGTAGTATGAAAAGTTTATCAATGAATCACTTCATGTCAGACCCCAATTGTCGATTCCAATCTGATACCAATTCTTAAATTGATACCAATTGTTGAACCACACTGATACCAATTGGTGAATTCTTAAGTTGATAACAATTGTTGAACCACACTGATACCAATTGGGGATAGCGGGACACCGTCTCACACCATTCCAACACCACTGTTCTTCTTTGATCACGATCCTCAACTGTCGTGATTTCTATGCTTTGATCGATCACTTCTAGCATCGTCAGATTTGAAAAACACTCCCCCTTTCTCATTGCTCCCCCTTTCTGGCTGCTCCACCTGTCAGCTTCTCCCCTTATAAATTATGATTTATCAAATCTCCGAACTGTCTACCCCTTGAACAATCACTATTTTCTCCCCCTTTAACAAACACTTTTCTCCCCCTTTGTCAATGAACCCAAAGGTCATTCCTTTGCAGTCTGTAACAGAGTAGAGAACACATTAGCACATTAGGGAAAACACATCATACCTCGGGGAGAGGGGGGGTCCCACATCCACACTATTTCAAGTGCAGGGAATCGACTGAACTCCCAGATCCAGTCGATGCCTCTCAAAAGCTTCCGGGGGTAAGGCCTTTGTCAGAATGTCTGCAACCTGTAGCTCTGTAGGCACGTACTCCAACTTCACAATTCCCTGCTCAACCTTCTACTTGATAAAATGATACTTAATCTCAATGTGCTTTGTCCTTGAATGATGGATGGGATTTTTTCTAAGATTTATAGCACTTGAGTTGTCACACTGGATTCCGATCGGAGACTTCACTTCAACTCTCATATCTTCAAGCTGCTGCTTCATCCACAATAACTGTGTGCATGCTTGAGTGGCCGCAATATACTCAGCTTCTACGGTGCTCAATGAAATGCAATCTTTCTTATTTCTTAGCCAAGAAATACACAATACACCAAGATATAAAGCACCACCTGACGTTGATTTCCTATCATCCACTGAACCGGCCTAGTCTGCATCAGTATAGCCCAATAACTCTGTCTGAGATTTATCAGTATATGTCAAGCCGAAATCCACTGTGCCCAGGATATACCAAAGTATTCTTTTCACTGCAAGCATGTGGCTTTCCTTGGTATTGCACTGATATCTCACTGCTTGGCATGTGGTGAAAACAATATCAGGCCTTGTTGCAGTCAAGTACAACAAACTTCCAATAATTTGCCTGTATTCTGTGATATTACATGCCTTTCCATCTTCATCTTTCGATAATTTCATCCGGGTGGCAACCAGAGTCTTCATCTCCTTGGAATTTTCCATTCCAAACCTTCTCAGGACATCCTTGGGATATTTATATTGAGAAATGAATGTTCCATTCCTTCCTTGTGTCACCTGTATACCAAGGAAAAACGTTAGCTCTCCAATCATTGACATTTCAAACTCATTTTTCATGATTTCGGAAAATTGTCTGCACTGAGCTTCATCGGATCCGCCAAATATTATGTCATCGACATAAACCAACACCATCATCCTTTGATTACTGTCATTACTGAAATAGAGATTGTAATCAACTCCTCCACGCTGAAAACCAAGCTTCTTCAAGTACAGATCAAGCCTTGAGTACCATGCCCCTGGTGCTTGTTTCAGCCCATACAATGCCTTCTTCAGCCTGCAAACTTTGTTCTCATCCTCATGAATGAGAAAACCATCTGGCTGCTCAATATACACCTCCTCTTCTAGAACACCATTCAAGAATGCAGATTTGACATCCATCTGGAACACATTTAACTTTCTTTGCACTACTATGGCCAAAAATAATCTGATTGTCTCTAGCCTTGCAAACGGTGCAAATGTCTCATCAACATATCTTCCCTCTATCTAGGAGTATCCCTTGCACACTAGTCATGCTTTGTTCTTAATCACTATGTCATCTTCATTCATCTTGTTGCGATAAACCCATTTAGTCCCAATGACATTCTTGTCTGCTGGTCTCGAAACAATCTCCCATGTCTGGTTCTTCTCAATCTGATCAAGCTCTTCGTTCATAGCCTGAACCCAGTTTTCATCTTCAGCTGCATCAGAAAAACATTTCGGCTCCACTTGAGAAAAAAATGATGTTTTCTGTAATGATTTAATTCTTCGAGTCTGAACTGGAGCTGTTTGATCACCAATGATATTCTGCCTATCGATTTTAGCTCTATTCTTTGGCTTCCTGGAAGACACAGACTTGACACATTTTTCGTCATCATCAGTATCTTCTTCTGAGTCAGCTTCTGCTACTTCGGCTCCCCCTGGGTTGCTTACCTCATCATCACTTTCATCCAGGAACCGTTCACTGGATCGTTGAGTATTCTATTCATTTTCAACTATAGTGACATCATTGCTCTCAATGATTTTTCCCAGCCTTTTGTTGAAACATTTATATGCTTTGCTTTTCCCTGGGTAGCCAAGGAATATCCCCTCATCTCCTCGGGCCTCAAACATCGTGTGATTTTCTTTGTTGAGAATGAAACACTTACTTCCAATGATTAGAAAGTATTTAAGCGTTGGCTTCTTTCCATACCAGAGTTCATACTGAGTCTTCCCTTAATTCGGACACAATAGAGACCTGTTCGAAACATAGACCGATGTCAAAACTGCTTCCTTCCAAAATTTCTCTGGCAGGTCATTATCAATAAGCATTGTTCTAGCCATGTTGTTGATGATCCGATTTCTCCTTTCAACCACTCCATTCTTTTGGGGAGTTCTTACAGATGAAACATGATGCCTTATCCCATGTTTCTCGGGATAGTTTTCAACTTGACTGTTTGTGAATTCTGTACTGTTATCAGTACAAAACTTCAGAATTTTCTGCCCAAGCATCTTTTCTGATTCCCTCTTATACTGATTTATGCAACTGAACACCTCTGTCTTATGGGTAATGATGAATACCCAGGACATTCTGCTATAGTCATCAATGAAAAGGACATAGTACCTTTTCCCATTTATAGCTCGTGGTGAGATATGTCCACATACATCAGCATGAACCAGTTCGAGCACTCTAGTTGATTTCTGTTCCTTTGGCCTATATGTCTTTCTGATGATCTTCCCTTGTTGGCAAGAATCACACGTATGAGTGCGATCATGTGATATCTTGGGAAGGTCTCTAACAGCATCACACTTTATGAGATCCTCCATAGATGGTTGGCATAGATGACCAAGTCGCTTATGCCACAACTGGTTTTCTTCCTCTCTGGATAAAAGACATGTATCTTCTTCCCCACCTACAAGGTAGAGATTTCCCTTTGACGTTTTTACCTGTAGGACATTTTCTCCATCTTTTCCTTTCACAACACACATCTTCTCGGTAAATCGGATAGAGTGCCCAGAGTCACATAGTTGACTGACACTGAGTAAGTTATGACTGAGACCCTCTACTACCAGGACATCAGCACGTCTCATCTCTTTGCCCCCAAACTTGGATTTTCCTGAGCCAATAATCTTCAGGCCTTCATCATTTCCAAATCTGACAACTCTTTCTTTGTCATATTTGATGTCTGTAAAAAGATCCTTATTACCTGTCATGTGGGATGTGCAACCATTATCAAGGATCCAAACACCAGATCGATCTGATGCTTTAAGGGAAATCTCCACCACCACGGCCTTCTCATTTTTATTCTTCTTGGTCCATACGCTTTCTTTCACACTCGGCATGTATGGAGACTTCTGTTCTTTCTCAGAGTATGATGGACCAACCTCATCTTGCAAAGCTTCAAATCTATTCTGCATTTTTAACTCACCTGTCGGTTTATTGATCTACTGTTTGCGAACATTTTGATTCTGCTTTGGCACATTTCTCTGAATGGTCGAAGTACAATACCTAGCCATGTGCCCAAATCCTCCGCACTAAAAACAGTGTCCTTCGAAATATGTTCTAGAAAACCGTTCACTGTTTGGATACCATTTCTGTTCTTGTTCCCTTCGATATCTCTTGGCTATGCAACACACATATTGTGAATGTCCCATTTTCCCACAGCAATAACACCTAATATAGGATACATTCCTTCGATATACTTCAGCACTATGATTTTCCCTTTGGGATCTATGAATATTCTGATTCTGTTTTGTGCCCAAATCAACCTTCAATTTCTGGACGGGTACTTGCGGTCTGACATTAACTGCCACCGATTTTTGTTTCTTATCAAGCCCTGAATCAACCTTAGCATTTGAACTTTCTTGCTGCTTCACTCCTGCTGAACTACGAGCCTCCTCTTTCATCTTCTCTGTCTTTTGAATGGCCTGCTTTTCTGATATCACATTGGGGGTCAAGAGTTTTTCTTGATCCTTCATTTTTCGTCGCAGACTGACCACTTCTTCTTCAAGCTCTTTGATACGTCTGACCTTCTCCTTTCCTGTGTTAGTCAAACAATCAATTTCATTCTTTTGTTCCTAAATTTTAATCTTATGCTCAACAATATTTTCTGAACTCTCTGGTGTTGAGGATTTTAGTCTTTCAATTTCTTCTAACAGTTCTGACTTTTCTTCATCCTGTTGTTGTATATAGAGTTTGGCATCACAAACTACATTATTGGATTTCTTCGTTTTGGATCTCCATACATCTATCTCTTCAAGAGATGCTTCCAATTTGGCTTCCATATCAACTCTTCCTTCAACTTCTTCTTCCTCTTCTCCAACGTTAGTTTCTTCCTTTTACTGAGAACTATCGACGACCGCTACCATAGAATTTTGTCTATGATCTTTACAATTTTCAAAATCCTCAACCTCTTTATCCTCAGAGTCATCTGAACTGTCTATTTCTTGTGAAATAAGATTCTTCCTCTTGAAGAAATTTCTCTTGAACTGCTTCTTCCCTTTCACATAGGCTGAAGATTTCTTCTTGGGAATTTCAACTTCATCATCATCATCATCATTATCTGGAAATTTCTTGGGGCATCTTGCCGCAAGATGACTAACCTTTCCACATCGAAAGCATGCTAGTGGTAGTTTACCTTTAAACTTTCCTCTTCCGCTTTGTAGATTTGAAGAATGGAATGAAATAACTTCATCTGTCTCTTCTTCTTCATTAGAATCTTCAATGGTGAGTTTCTTAATAGCCTTGAATGCCACCTCTTTGGATTTCCCCTTTTCCACAGTCTCGTTATCATCATTTCTCATTTCATATGCAACAAGAGTGTTGTGCAGGTTATCCAATGTCAGTTCTTTTGGGTCTTTATCTTCCAAAACAGAAATTTTCGGATTGAACCGAGGTGAAAGTTTTCTCAATATGCGCTTCAAAATTTTTATATCTTCGATAATTTCTCCAAGACCCCACATGTCTTCTACCACTACATTTACCCTGTCAAAGAATGCATCAACAGACTCATTCGGGTTCATTCTCAGATCTTCATACTTGTTCCACAACACCTGCAGCTTTGCCTCTCTGACCTTTGTATCCCCTTCATATATATTTAAAAACTTTTCCCACATGGCATGTGACGTTTTTCATGACATCACCTTTGTATAGATGAGATTAGAGAGGGCTCCCCCTAAGGCATTTATTGCTTTGGAATCAGCATCCAACTCTTTGTTCTCAGCTTCTGATAATGCACCACTAGTAATATCAGCTGTGATACCATGCATAGCTGCTGAAAACACATACATTATCAAATATCGGAAATATTGTTGCATTCGATTCTTCCATATCTGAAAATTACATCCGTCGAAGATCAGAATCCCTCTATGATTAGTAACCTCCATTTGTGAGAAGAACAACTATCAACCTTTCACCGTGATAACAATTTTTAGGTCTACAAGGCTGAATACCCTGAGAGGGGGGGGGGGTGAATCAGGGTATGACTAATTTAAAATTAACGCCCGTTCTGATCTTGTTTCGCTGTTAAGCAAAACACTCTTCTCTCTCTTTCCTGTTGCACAAAGTAAACAGAAAGTAAAGCATGCACAGGACACCCCAATTTTACTTCATTCACCGCAAAGGGCTACGTCCAAGGAGCATACGCAGACAAGTTGCCGGTCGTACCAATTCCACTAAACTTCACTAGCTGTGGATACAATGTTTGGGCTAGATCACTTCTATGCCCAGGCTCACTGTCTTTACAATGTTTAAGGTCAGATCACTACTTTCCCAAGGGTCACTCCCTGTTTCTATCTCTCTGGATCACTGCTGGTGTAGAGGATCACTTTTTTCCTCTTCCTAAGCTCACTGCTCTGTGAAGGGATTCACTCACAGTTTATAGACCTGTAGGTCTCTTCATTTCCATTAAGGAATGAATATTTCTCTTTATATAGATGCTATGTTGAAGTTCAACATTCACCCGTAGATGAAAACCCCTTTTCCACTATCCACTGGGCAAACTACCTTTGGAAAGACCTTCCCAAAGCACTCAACTTCTCTAGGCTCCCAATTTCGTGAAGCTCAAACAAGCCTTCGCGAAGCTCTTTCCTTTTCGCGAAGCTCTATCGCGAAGCACTCTCGCGATGCACAGACCTTCGCAATGCTTAGGCCGTCACGGAGCTCCTGCCTCTCTGTGAATCTCACTGAGCCAACGCGGGGCACACGCCTTTCGCAGAGCTAGAATAACCGCCGCGAAGCTCCCCTTTTGCGAAGCACACTGCCTTCACGAACCACTTCTGCGAACCGAGAGCAATGGATTTTCTCTAAAAATTCTCTCTACTTCTCTCGAGGGGGTCGGCCTCTATTTATAGGCGATTCCAATGACCCTCGACCCTTCCGCACGAAGTCAACGCCACGTCATCTCAAATCGCGAAGCTCCAAAGTTTCTGCCGGAATTCTGTCCAAATCACGAAGCACCATGGAAATTTTCCGTTCGCAGAGCTTGACGTAATCGCAAAGAATCACCGTCAACATACCTTCGCGCCTTCGATGTGAAGCTCTTTCGAAAATCCCTTCAATTCCGCTATGCGCTTCAGCCTCGGCCGTTCGCGAATCTTGACGTAATCGCGAAGACTCACCACCTCCATTCTTCTGGTCTTCACGATTTCCAAACCATGAATCCTATCTTCGCGAAATTCATGACTTTTCCATATTAAATTATGATCTTCATGGAAATCCTATTTTCGCGATGCTCACAAAATTCCAAATTTTGGACCCCAAAAATTTGGCAAACACTGGGAAACGGCGCCACCTTGTACTGCTCTTTTTGTACCGCCTCCAGATCGTCCTTTCCTTTTTCATCGTTCTTTGTCAACAAGGATTGTCAACAAACTTCTTTGGAACGTGACAATTCTCCAAGGAAACCTGCTTTGTCAACAAACATAATCAACCAAAAAATACTGCAATGTTACCTTGAGGGATTTTTGCCCAACAATTTTCCCCACATTCCTCTATGAAAAAAATAGGTCTTCAAATTGGATATCAATCTAGTAGAATGAATAAGAAAGTAATAAATAGTTTTCACGATATAAAATAACTCATATGAATGGGTTTTCCAAAATAATCTGAAGAGATAATAGTGTTCCCTTTTAGAAAAAAATGTTCATAATTCAAAAATTTTTTATAATCAATGAGGTTTTATATAAAACACAAATGCATGCCTAAATGACACCGAAAAACTAATGGGCGGTGGTACTTCCTCCCCCATGTCATCACTTGGTGGAATACTTCCCCCAATTCCTTTCTAGTTGTCAATGAGCACCATGATTGCTTCAACAATCCCTCATACAATGAAATAATGAATACACACAAACTCATTCCTTTTAGGAGACACTCAAAACCCATTATTCCAAGAACATGTGTCAATACTATCTTTTATTTATGTAAAATAATTTAATCTATTCAACAATCCATTGTGGGAAACACCCACAATCTAATATCAATCTAACTAGTAAGATAATTATCAGTAGTGTTTTACCATATAAAATCCATTGAAAATTGAAGGATAAAAATTTTATAAACCTAATGGGACTTCATGTTCCAATAAAATTGAAAAGAGTGAAAACCCAGCTACCCAAGTCAATTGGCACGAGTAATCAATGGTGATTCCACCGGTCAGACCTCTTCCTTCCATTACACTATCAAAACCCAATAAAATATCATAAATAAAAATATTAACACACTATAACACTGATATATTGTTCTACATATGAAAAACTGAGGTGATATAAGACATTGAGGAAGAATGATACCATAATCTTTAATCTCAACAATTGAACAAAAAATGATTTATTTGAATTGGTGGCCAGGTATCGAAGTTCATCAAAACTCACCTTGCGAAGCCCCATAATTCAATAGGAAGGGGCCTGAATCAAATAAGGAGTCAAAACTAGTGATTGGGTAAAAATTGGATAGGCCCAAATGAATTTATGGCATAATTCATAAATTTACATCATAGATTCCTTGATGGGTGATTTATGCTAAGAACATATTTCCACTAAATTAAATCCCAAAAAAACAATTTACAACATAAATTTATTTTACTTTAAAAACAACCTTTTCCAAAAAAATATTCACCATGAAATTTACATCATAAATCCGTGATTTAAAACATAAATTATTCCATCAGAATTCATAAATCTAGTTTCAATACTATCTCTTCTTTATTCCACTAAACTCTTCCAGCATGGTATTCTGATGAATATTAGTGAAATAAAAAATGCATAAACTGATGACATACTTCAAATCATGGGTCGTACATTCCCCCACCATTGGCCTTTCCACCCTTGAGAAGTTGGATAACAACATTTCCTTTGAAAATCTCAATCCATTTCTCCCATATAAACTTATCCACTTCCCATTTTTCCTTTGAACTTGATCATGCTGTCAAAAACTCCCACCAAGGAAATATGTCTCCCATGATGGTTATTTCCCTTTGAACCCCCATGTTGGGATGATATTAGATGTGTTATGATGATTAATTATGGTAATATAATCCATTGTTCTTTATTTTTTGGTTCCCTACTTCACTTCCTCTAATTTTATCTGATGTTATCTAGGTTTTGGTGTTGATTACACTAGATCATGGTGGAATAGTTTGAGATGGATAAAGATTTTTCTCACCCAATGTAGAGGGAATCTAGAGGGGTAATATACCCACCATAACATGTCATTTGGGTGAGTTATATCTCTATAGTGATTATTCTAAGCTCTTCTTTATAGATTAAAAAATAGTGATTAAATTTTTGTTGTGAGTTAGGGATTTTGGTTGGGGTGGTGTAGGAGGTACACTATAAACCCACTGCAGGAATTTGGTTGTAGTTTTTGTGTGATTGTGATGCTCAATGACCAAGGGAATAAACAGTGCATGGTTGGCTTGGATGAGCTTGGTGGAGGCATGAACAAGCATGGAAGGTGCTTGGATGGGTCATAGTAGAGATTTATGATGGTTCAATGACATTTCTGAGGTAGGTGGACCCTATGATACAATTACATATATTTTTTATGCATCATTGTACATGCCTGCATACTATATGGGGTTTGGGAACGTGATTTAGGGACTGATGGGGCTCTGAGTAGATGAAGTAGTACGGCTATGTGCATCATATTCCTGGAATAAGTCATCATGACAACTTGGAGATTTTGGGATCACCTCAGGACTTGGTTTTTGTTGGTCAGAGTAGGACACTCTAGAGGGGGTAAATTGAGATCCTATAAAAATTTCTATCTAAAAATTTTTATTTTATAAATTATTAAATGTTCCCTAATTCAAACAAAGTAGTCTAATTAACCAATGTAACAGATTTAAAAAGTTTTATTTGTTCAAAATATTTCTCAATGATTTATTAGTTCATAGTGAAAACAATATAAATTATGATCCTAACTTTTGAAATCATCATACTAAAAAAAATTATTATAAACACTATCTCAGAATAACTTTCATTGTGAGGTGAAATTTTATGGATTTAATTGAATAAAGTTCATAAGAAAACTAAAATTGAAAAAGGAATAGTGTATTAAAATCAAGAGCATGAGTTTCAAGATGAGACCCAATCCTCTCAAATTGGTGATCACCTACCACCAAGTAGTTTATAAACAATAAACATGATCCACACTATGGATCAGGATAAACAAAAGTATACAACTTTCTAGTTCAACTAGACATCATTCATAGTTATCATGGGAATACAAAGGAAATATACATGCCATGGTAGGCCCTCTTCCACTTTTATCTGTGTGAGTATAAATTGTAAATGGATATATTGGTGAAGATATTTTTGTATCATCTAGTTTACCATATGAGTTAGTGTGTCTGTATAAAATAGAGATAAACACTGATCGAAATGTAAATAAAATAAACAAATAGAGAGAAATGATAATAAGAGTTTAGAATGATATTTTTTCAGTTCTATGAAGCTTTTGTACTCAATCGGGATGGTAGAAGTGAATATGGAGTTGATTACTAGAAATAGATAGACAATAGAGAGTCATTTTTTCTTTTCTGTTCAGTTCCATTAGGTTAAAAGATTCTTAGAAGTGATCTTGTCTTATATGTATTTGCTTCAAAATTATGTGGGATTTTTAGTTCTCAAAAACTTCCTTGGTATGTAAAGTGGGTTGGTAGAGCATGTTTCATAGTCGTATGTGTTTTTCATCAAATTATGTCTATTCTATGTTTCTTTCATTCACCCAAGTGCTTGATTTATACATTGTTGGTCAACAAACATATTGTTCTCTATGACATTCAAGTACCTCATACTTGTCTCTAACATCATTAAACGCTTTCTAAAAAATACATACAAGGTCATTAATATAATACATAGTACAGAGATTCATAAATATGACCATTAGCAATAAGTTCAAATTTAATAGAGATTTTCAGTGAGTTAGTTTGTCTGTTGGTCTTTCTTTCGGTAGCACATTCCATCTGTACCTCATTTTTATCAGTATGTCAGCCTATCAGTGTCTCATTCTGTCAGTATGTGAGGTTTTGGTAGGTTAGGCTTTGTTAGGTTAGGCATTGGTAGGTTAGGCATCAGTAGGTTAGCCATCAGTAGGTTAAGCATCAGTCAGTTAGGCTTCAATAGGTTAGGTGTTGGTAGGTTATGCATCTCTTAGAGACTTAGCTTATCAGAAGGACAAGTATCAATTAAAAAACTATCAGTAGGATGAGTATCAATAGGAAAAGTACCGGTAGGTCACACTATCAGTGACTCATACTTTACCAAAATCTATTAACTTGTCTTATGATATGAACACTAATACCGGAGTTTATGGTTATAATTAAACATGATTCGACATAGTTCATCTTAATAAATCATAATCAACATAGTTAAGAATGATTTCTGATAATTAAAACTAGAGGATCCAAAAAAAATTTCCTTTTTGATGATCACAATTCCTAACATTATGTACCATAATAACAGACTTATGATGATCAGAGCAAACACAAGAAAAAAATTCATGTTAACTTTTCATTGTAATTATATGAGCCCCATTAATCTTATGCTCAATCGTAATCTCCCCATTAGAATTTTGGTTATAATTATATTAGCCCTCTTAATATTAACCTCAATCTCATTCTCCCCCATAGATATATTTCATTCATATTAGTTTGGTATCAGAGGATATAGGGAATATTCCATACACATTATTTCTCCCCCTTTTGGGATTATCAAAATAGAAAGATCGGAGTAAAATAAAAAAAACATAATGAAATAGAAATGAACAAGATGAATCTAGTAGACTACACTTCATGATTCAAGTAATAGTAGTGGAATGGATGGAGCCAATTGTGAGTGAAGATAGAGGTACGCCTCTAAAAATAGAAGGAGCTATGACTGTGCTAGAGGAGGAAAAAGGAATTGTCTTCTCATAAATGATGGGTCTAATCTGACATGGAGCCTGAGTAGGGGTCATGGTCACAGGTGAAAAAGGGTAGCAGAGGTCGAAGTAGGAATCACTGGTATAAGAGGATGAACTACTAGAGTAATAATGGAAATATTGTGATGGTGCAGTTATAGTTTGAGAAAAGATTTGAAGTATCAAATATCCTCACCACCATAAGTAATTGACTTCTCAAAATCATCCTTATATTCCATGAAATTTTCAATGGTTGGAGTAAAATCCTTCAACCAATGAAATTGGTTATTGAAAGACATGTTCACTTGAGCCCCAAATAATGCACTAAATATAGGAAGTTACTAGTCAGCTGATAATTTGTATAAACCCTCTTGAAATATAAATCAACCTTCTTGGTAATTTACTCCTATGTGTTGGTAGCACCATCAGTGAAAAATATAACCATGTTATAAATATGATCAGAGTTCAACCTAATTTTGGACAGACTCTCTGGGTCAGTTCCGCCCATCATGGTTTTTAGCTCTTCTCTATTCATTATTCGTACTATCCCAAAAAATGGAGAGTGAAAACTGGAGTTGTAGAGCCGGTTTCACCATGCACTATATCTATGATGTATGGCTTTAACTGGTGGACATTAAAAATAGGAGTCTGAGCTAAAATAGAGGTAGGATCACTATTCACAACATCATTTGCAACAGATTTAATATTTTTCAAATCAAGTGTCAGAGGAGGTGTTGAATCATCCTTAGAATATTTGAAAGAGGTTTCTTGAAAAACTTTCAGAACTTGGTCAAAAGACTCATTATAATTAATTTACAATTTTTGATGGTTGAATCTATTTTAGTCAACTCATTTAACATATTCTGATTATATCAGTCAATAAAATCAATATGGATGATCAAACCATGGAACAACCTGAAGAAAACACTCTTAGTAATCAGAGCAGCATCTATTTCACTGATTCTGGAAACTGGAAAAGGTGGCTGTGAAGGGAAAGATCTCACTACAGCCAACAGTTTCTCCTTGATGGCATTGAAATAAGCTTTCATTACATACTCAACTGTCTTAGAAGTATCTATACGAACAAGAGTAGGAGAATACCTCTTGTCCTATAGAACATGGTAATCTAATCCAAGGGCTATATACCCAAGATCCATTCTTGATATAGTTACTACCAGATCAAATAAAGGTGTGTGTACATAATCATTTGTTCTTTTAGTTGATATCTCCCCCTCATATGATGAAATATTCCTCAGATACACTAATTACCATGCGCATGTTACAGGTACATATCTTATTGTAGAACCTTCTTCTCTCTAGACATGGGTAGTATGAGTCCTTTCCTCAATAAAACCTAATTGAGGAATATTAGAAAGAGCACGATTATCAGGAGATCTCTCTTCTAGTACATCTTCAGGGGATACAAGTTGTTATAGTTCCACAAGGATAAGACCAAAAGGATCCATGGTTTGATCAATGATATCCCTATCATAACCTTGGTTATCATTACTATGGTCTGATCAACTGTCTGAATCATCACTTTAAGAATTTTCCTTTTTACTTTCATCTGCTCTGTTACTTTAATAAGATCATTCTTATTCACTAAATTCCTCACTTCCTTATTCAACATCTTCAACTCCTACACTTCTACTCTCTTCTAATTCTCCAGATTCTTCCTAACTACCATATTTTATAACATGTTCAACATCCTCAGACTCTTCAATCTCTTCACTATTTTCTTCAGGTAAAAGATGATCTTTTGGAGGTAAAGATTGTGGTAGAATAGTATATTGATATTTTATTCTATGGGGGATATCAGTAATTTTAGGATCACCCCTATCATAAATAGGAGATTCATCCCCCTGCACTTCTTCAGCTTCTTCCTTATCAACGTAAACACCAAATTCACTAAGCCTAAGACCAAGGTATTCCATATCCCAAGGCCTTATAGGATGGTCAATATGATTAAAGTCTTTATATATCTTATCACTATCCTCAACTCAAATCTTCTTCCATGTATTCCAATTGATCCTCATCTTACTGCATATATCATTATTTAGGAAAGAACTATCACAAACGGAAATGGTCTCTTCATCTTCATTCACTAATCATTTAGCTTTCAACAAGGAAGAGATAATATTTAGGTTAAAAAGGTTTTACTTGAAGGAAGGTTTGATCATCTCACTAATATGAACCATTAGATACTTGAAAAAACTTACCTCATTACCTCTCTTGAATAGGCACAATATTTAGAAATATTTTTATTTTTTAGAATAAAATTCCCCTTTACTAGGACACAACTAATATTGGATAAATTTTAACAACAATCTACTCTCACTATCAGACTCAGTTGCAATTGGTCATCTATGTTCTCCCTTTCTTGTTAACTCTACTAGAGAAGCCTCATAGTTGAATAAATCACTAGTGGGAGGTGCACTCACCAGATGATCATCACATAAACCTTCATGAGGTTCCTTTAGACAATCTGCCCATTGTTTTGATTAAAATTATACTATTCCACCACCCACTATTGATATCATCCAGAATACCTTAGCTCCTTCAAATATTAAGTCAGAATACATGTAAAACCCCTGGACCAACCTTGGATAATACAACCTCTCATTGTTGGAGAACCACTCCAACAAACCTTGTTTTGGAAACACCTATATAAAAATAGACCTTCTAGGAAAACCTCATTTAGAATACACTTCTTTCTCTAGGTTTACAAAAGGATTTTCAAGAGTGGGATGAAAAGTTTCAGGATTTGACTTATATCGAATATATTCTACTCTTTTCTTCTTAGGAAGATGAAAATAATCATCATATCCATAAAATATATGCACAACATGATCCATTGGAGGTTGGAAGGGTTTTTGTTCAAATGAGGAAGTGTAGAAACTCAGGAGAGAAATGTTCTAAGAGAGGATTTTGAGAAAAGGAGTGTGAAAGTGAGTAGAAAGTTGGATCAAACCTTAATTATTTCATTTAGGGAATTGAAATCATAAAAAAATGTGGGTTAAACTAAAAAATAAATAATTAAAATAGATTTGTTTTATAATTCTAAATAAAAAAATATGTACAAGAATAGATTATTGATTGGTAAGACACTATCAGTGAGAAACATCAGTGGGACATCATCGGTGAGACATCATCGGGGAGTCATCATCGGTGAGACATCATCAGTGAGAAATAATATGTGGGTCATCATTGGTGAGACATCATTAGTGATTCATCATCGGTGACACACTCAATAGTTTTTTATCAAGGTTGATCATTCCCAACTCATGTCTCTTGTAACTCATTCACATAGAATTAAATGTCTTAGTAAATATATCAGAAATACGATGTGCTACACTAATTAATTAAAGAGTTATATCACCTTTTTGAAAATTGTATCTCAAAAAGTTATGTCTTACAATAATATATTTTTTTCTAGAGTGATAAACTGGATTATAAAATATGTTAATAGCACTTATATTATCAAAGTTTATAATGACATGTCTAAACTGATATCCATAATATAGAAGAGTATGTTTCAACCACAAAATAAATGCACATCAATTACCAGCATCTATGTATTCATCTTTAGTAGTAGATAATGCACTAAATATTTATTTTTACTAAGCCATGATACTAGATACTTTCCCATAAAGTGAAATGTTTCAAGGGTTCTTTTTATATATTACTTGAAACCACGAAAGTTTGAATCAGAATAACTAGCTATGTCAAATGTTTTCTTTTTGGGATAGAACAATCCTTGGTTGGTAGTATACAAGAAGAATTAGAAAATTCTTTTACTACCAGCTAAATGATATACTTTAGGGTTTCCTTGAAAACATGCACACATAAACACACTAAACATAATATCAAGCTGGCTAGTAGTCAAGTAGAGTAGACTTCCAATCATTCATCTATAATTGGTTTGATCAACAGATTGCCCATTTTTATCTAAATCCAATTTATATGTGGTACTCATATAATTAACACTACTTTTAGTCAAATCGAAGTCAAAATGTTTTAAAAGATCATTGGCATAATTACTGTGATGGAAACAATACCTTCCTAATTTTGAAAATTTACAAATCCAAGAATGAATTTGAGTTCACCCATTAAAATAATTTCAAATTCACTTTGCATCATTTTCGAAAAATCTACACATAAATAATGTTCTTAATATTTAAATATAATATCATCAATATATATTTTAACTACTAAAAAATCATTTAAAATTATTTTTATGAAAAGTGTAGGATCAGTAATGCATTTTTAGAAGCCTTTGTAAATAATAAAATTATTGATCCTATCATACCAAGCTCTTGGATACTGTTTTAATCCATAAAAAGCTTTAGATAATTTAAAAACACGATTTGGAAAATGGGGGTTTTTTAAAATAGAGGGTTGTTCAACAAAAAAATCCTCAACTATATACCTATTTAGGAATAAAATTTTTACATTCATTTGATATTGTTTGAAATTAACATGTGATAAATAATCAAGAAGGATTCTAATGGATTCATGTAATGCAACCAGTTCCATAGTTTCTTCATAGTAAATTCCTTCTTCTATACTATATCATTCAGAAACCAGTCTAGACATATTTCTCACTATGGTACCATCTTCATGCACTTTATTTCTAAAAAACCACTTAGTGTCTATAGTAATGATTTCTATGGGTCTACCAACAAGTTTCTACACATTATTTATTTAAATCCAATTCAATTATTCTTACATAGCCATTACCCAAAAATCATCATTGACAGAATCATTGATATTTTTTTGTTCAAGTTGTGAAAAAATTATTGATGTTCAACATGCTTTTTTAAAGCTTCTCTAGTCTATTTCCATTTATCTAAGTCTCCAACTATTAAATCTATGGGATAGTTCTTAAGGTATCTAAGGATAAAAAAAATAAGGGATAGTTATTTTAGGTTCTTCTACAGGTTTGGGTTCACTATGATCAGAGTCTGATTATTTTCCAGAACTTGAGGATTTTTCTACTTGCTTAACAGCCGAGTTTGAAGGTATATCATTTATCTTTATATTGGACAGATTATCCTAAATATTTTCTAGGGAGTTTTTAGGTTCATTTAAGACATTTCATCAAAAAAAATTTGTATATATTCTTCCATACACTTGATTCTTTTATTGAATACCCAATAGGATTTTCTAGAGGTTGAATAACCAAATAAAACTCCCTCATCATTCTTAGAGGAAAAATTGTCAAGATTATCTTAAATATTAAGGATAAAGGATGTGCATCCAAAAAACATTAAAGTAGTTAACCTTAGGCTTTCAATTTTTCCGTAGCTCATGGGGATTTTTATTAAGGATATTTCTAATTAAAACTCTATCAATAATATAACAAGTTGTATTCATAGCTTCATTCAAAAAGTGATCAGGTTAGTCAAACTCATTGAGAATAGTTAGGGATTTTTCTTGTATGGTATTATTCCTACTTCCTATAAATCCATTCGGTTTGGGTGTCTTGGTAGAAGAGTTATTATGACTATAGAAACTTTCAGAGAAAAAAGAGACAAACACTTTGTTTTCAAACTCTCAACCGTGGTCACTTCTTAATGTTTAAATTATAAGATCACTTAATTTTTCAATAGTTGTAGAATAATTGGTAAATTACGAACAAGATTAATTCTTGTGAGCTAAAAAGAAGTTCCAAGTATATCTAATAAATTCATCTAATAAAATATAGAAATTTTGTTTCCCATTTAGGCAAGAAACTCTAGATGGTCCAAACAAATCCATGTGAATCAACTCATGAATTTGAGAGGTTGAGGCTTATTTCTTTGGTTTGAAAGACATTTTGTCTAGTTTACCCTTTTGGCAAGGATCATAGACCATTTCATTTGGGAAATCAAGATTATTTTGATCGTTGGATAAAACGTTTCTAGCAACAGTTCTAAGGGAGTGTATGTTACAATGGACTAACCTCATATTCTAGAACCAAGACACATTGTGAAAATAACTCAAGCAAGAAGAATTTTGAGAAACTAAAGAATCTGGATTTGTAGCATAAACATTCTCATTTATAAAATAAGTTAATACTTAATAATATTTTGAATTAAAAACATTAATAAATAATATTAAATTTTAATATGACATAAATAATCACATAACTACGAGATGATATGTATATTATACTTAGTACAATAAAACATAAATTTAGAAATTAAAATTCATTTTGTGTTAACAATTTGGACACGTCTAACTATTTTTCCTTTGGCATTTTCACCAAAGGGGACATGACCAGCATAAATCCATATAAGGTTATTGAAGCTAGAGTATTCCCCTATCATGTATCTTGAACATCCACTATCCAAATACCATATTCTATTATAGGATCTCTTCAAGTAAGTTTCCTTTAAAATAATTTAACCAAGAAATGATTTCGGTAACCATACACTCTTGCGTCTAGTAATATTAGTGATTAATGATCTGGGAACCCATATTTATTTCTTGGATTTATTAAAATAAATATGTAGAGTGTTTGAAAAATAAAATCTATTTGGTCCATAAAAAATAGAATCATTAAATGTTTTCTAGTTCTGGAACTTACAGTAGATTTTTCAATTTTAGGCACAAAAGAAAATTTTACAGATTTTGATACAAAATTGTTTTTAACAGAATTTATTTTTTAAGATTGATAAAAAATTATAGTAGTGTATTTAGGAGAAACCAATTTTACCATAATTTATACTAAGGTATCTTACCCTTTTTCTACTTCTATAAAACCTTCTTAAATTTATCATTATAAAGTTTGAATTCAATATTCTCATTGAGAAGTTGAGCATTCTATTCATTTTCAATAGTATGTTCTGATTCATTAGAAACAGTAAGAGCATATTGATTCTTCAGAGATTTATACTTATCCTTAAATTCATTACATGTGTCATAAATCATTTTATATATTCAAACATTTCTTCATATTTCGTATTTTTATAATTAGACTCATGTTTATAATAATATGAATTTTCTATAGCGGATTTAAGAGGTACCTCATACGTGTTTTTCATGAAACACATGTTGTCTTTGTCACACTTTTCATCGTGTGAATATTCATACTCAATAGAATTTCCCTTCATAATCACTCCCTATATACTTCATTACCTTCTTATACCTTATATATTTGTCTTAATATTTCGTATTATACTTTAACATAGAACAGTTAGCCTTTACATTCCATCATCTCTTTCAATCATAGCATACCATCTCATTTGATTTGTCACCTCGTTTTCAATCCCTTTTCCAATTTACCTTATTATCATATTTTACTTTTTAAACTCGCCATTATAAATAACTTATTCCTTTATTGAATTTTTTTAACCTTATGGATAATTGATCCATTTCTTTATCACTGTCAGATGATGATTCTGCATTACTTGAACTGTAAAAATGTGTTTATTCCTTTTCTTTGTGTTTAGAAGAAGTGGTTTTGAAAGCCACTAAATTTCTCTTTGGTCCATTATCCTCTTCATTTTTGATCTTCATTAATTCCAAACACATCATTAACTGACCTGTCATCTCCATTAATGGAAACTTAATGATATTATAGACTTATCTAATTGACACTAAAGTTCATCTACATCATTCTTGTAGACATCTGAGTAGCTGCATGATTTGTTATTTGGAATCTACTAGAATTCCAAGAGATATCATTTTATTGACTATATTATTTAAACTGAGATACATATCAAAAATGGGTTCATCAGGCTTCATTTTGAAATTATCATATTTAATAGTATATATATTTAGTCTCATTTCCTTAATATTAGTGGTTCCTTCATGTGAAATAGCTAAATTATCCAAAATATCATAAGACTATTTACAAGTAGATATTCTATTAAAGTCTTCATTTCCTAAAGAAAATAATAGGGAATTCATAGCTTTATAATAATTATTATAAGTAGCTTTTTTATCTTCACTGTTGTATGTTCTTGGAGTTTTTGGTATTTTATATGTGTGTTATATTATAGTCTGAATGTCAAACCCCATATATTCCAAGTGAATTTTCATATTTATTTTCCCCTATGTAAAATTAGTACTATTGAAATAGGGTGGTCTATTTGTAGCATCACCTCCCTGTATATTTTCTAAATTAAAGAATAAAATACCATTATAAAGAACTAAAAATTTGTAACTGATAGAAATTAGGTATCTTTAAAAAAACAACTAAAATCAAATTTTAAAATTTGTTTTTGAAAAAATATTTTAAATAGCCCTCGATACCAAATTTTGGTCGATGTAAGACACAAAAGAGGGGTTGAATTGAGTTCCTATAAAAATTCTATCTAAAAATGAATATTTTAAAATTTATTTAAAATCCCCCAATTCAAAATAAACAAGCCCAATTAACCAAAGTAGAAGATTTATAAAAAATATTATTAAAAATATTTCTCAAATATTGAATAGTTATCAATTAAAAAATATTAATTATTATCTTAACCTTTGAAATTAATCTACTAAAACAAATCCAAGTATAAAAACTATTTAAGATTGACTATCAGAGTGATGTGAATTTTTTGGTTTAAATAAATATTGTAGATATGAAAAATAAACATGAAAAATGAAAAATGGACTTAAAATGAGAGGTTTAGTCTCCGGATGAGACATACGTTTCTCCAATTGGTGATCACCTAACACAAAAATGTTTATATAATATAAAATTTATCCACACCCATGGATTGGGGTAACTATAGTATACAATTATGCAGTTCAACTACACCTCTTCCAAAGATATCTTGGGCATAAATAGAAAATTGATAGGACATGGTGGCAACTATTCCACGGTTATCCATTGGAGTTTAGAGTGTAAAATGATATATCGGTGAATATATATATGTATATTTTTGTTTTCCCAAGAGTCGGTGTGTGTATATAAAATAGGGACACACACACTGCTCAAAATGTAAATAATGTACACAAATAGAGAAAAAATATAGGAAGTGTTTTGAATGCTCTTTGTGATTTTGTATAATGCTTTTAGACTCCTTAAAGAAGGAAGAAATGAATCTAGAGTTGATTTCTGGAAATAGATAGCAAAACGAGAGTCACTTTTTGCCTCTTTGTTCAGTTCTAGTAGGATAGAAGATTTCTTGAAGTGTTCTTGTCTTCCATGTTTATGTTGTAGTATTTTTTTGGCCTTTTGGTTCTCAGAAATTTCTCTTTGTCTAAATGATGAGTTGGCAGTTCTTGTTTCATAGTCTCGCATTTTTGTTCAACAACTAATTCCTAATATATATTTCTTTTTCCCATGTGCTTAAATTATACATTGCAAGTCGACAATGAGAAAGTTCTCTATCACAAGTAGGCACCTCGTACAGGACTCTAACATCATTAAATGTTGTCTACGAAAGATATACAAGATCATTAACATAATAAGTAGTGCTGATATTCATAAATATG
Organism: Viscum album; assembly: GCA_963277665.1. NCBI lineage: Eukaryota > Viridiplantae > Streptophyta > Magnoliopsida > Santalales > Viscaceae > Viscum > Viscum album. The sequence continues at coordinate 313,701 of CAUJRU010000706.1, read as the reverse complement.
ACCATTAACAATAAGTACATATTTAAGAAAGATCATCAGCGACATAATCTATCTGTAGGTCATTATGTCTGTAGCACATTCCATCACTAGCTCAATTATATAGGTAGGTTAGTCTATTAGCATGTCAATCTGTCAGTAGGTTAGGAATTGGTAGGTTAGAAATTAGTAGCATAGGCATCTGTATGTTAGGAATTAGTAAGTTAGTCATATGTAGGTTAGGAATCGGTAGGATAGGCATCGGTAGGTTAGGCATTAGTAGGCTAGGCGTCGATAAGTTAAAATTCGGTAGGTTATGTGTCCGTATGTTAGGAATTAGTAGGTTTGGTGTCAGTAGTTTAGGAGTCGGTAGGTTAGGCGTTGGTAGTTTAGGTTTCGGTAGGTTGGGCCTCATTATATTAGGCGTCGGTAGGTTAGGAGTCTGTTTTGTGACTTATCTTATCGGTATGACCAGTATCAGAAAGTCACACTATCGGTGACTCATACTTAACCAAAATTTGTTAACCATTATTATGATTTAAACACTAATACCAGATGTTATAGTTATAATTGAACCTTAATAATGATAATGTATATTAGTAAATCATAAAGAGCATAGTTAATCATGATTTGTGACCATTAAAAATAGAGGAGGCCAAAAGTTTATAAGGGGTGAGTGTACCATATGGATGGCACAAGGCCTTAAGAAGGTTTCAAAGTGTGAGTCTAGATGTAAATAGTCTAGTTTGGGTTACATGGAGATAGTGCGTAGACATGGGTAACTTGGGTCCAGATGATAATGGGAGATACAACTGTATTTCTTTTGGATAATGGGAACACACAGTTGAGGTCTAAGGTGATTCTTGGTGTATGTGTTGAGAGGGATAAGTCCTTCAAGACTTGGAATGGGCTTTCTAGGTTGGCCTGTATTGGGATTTGGACACTGCATATGAGGCCATGGTCAGGTAGGATGTGATGGGTTATGATGATCACGATGTTTTGGGACCGAGTGTTCTTATGGATTTCTATGAGGTTGGTACAGACCACAAGGTATGGCTTAGGGTGAACTTTTGGGCATTTATGTCACCATTAGATTTTGATATTGATTTTATAATTATGAGAAAAACTAGGATGGTTCTAGTGGACCATATGGATTCCTTATCAGGAAATTTGAGATGTTTTCTGATGAGGGGATATCTCTTGAGAAACTAGTACACTGTGATCAACTGGTAGGCTTAGAGAAATGTTCTGACCCTGTTTTCTTATGATTGAGATACGTTTCCTTTGTTATTCATGGTTTGAGATGTTTGAGGTGACCTCCTGGGAGCCTATAAGGATGGGTGGAGGTGTTGATGGACCTCCCTAGTGTTTATAGTGACGGGTCTTTATTCTTGGTGACCTTTCGTTAGAGTCTTGGTATAGTTGATGGTTACTTCCTATTCTATCAGGTATTATCTTGAGGATATTTCCATGCATGACTTCGGTTAGTGGATGATAGTTCCCTAAGGCTCTAGTAGGGGTCAATGACCTTTCCAGTGGTGTCTTGGGTCGATGTGAATTATTAGGACCGCTCCTTATAAATCTTGGGTAAATTAAGACCCTAGGGGATGGGTAATCATATAATGTGACATTGATGTAAATCCATTAAGTAAGAAGGTATGGATCAAGGATTTTAAATGTATGATTTTTCCTAGTGGTTGAGGGTATTAGTTTGATATTTTAGATATCCCTCTACCATGAGTATTTGGGTATGGACTAGGCATCAGTTTTATGGCATGAATCAATGAGTGGATTCCATAATGGTTCCAAAGTAGGTATGGCCGGGCACTGTGGTGGCACATTTATCATGTGGTGTCCAAACATGTGTGTGTAGTCATTAGGTGTCCTAGAAAACTATTTAGCATACAAAAACTCAACGGGTGTGTTTATTAACATATTTTTTTTATCCTCATGCATAGAAATATATATAAACACATATATTATGGGGGTTCATTGATACCCTACTATGATTTATTATTTTACCCTTGATGGGAATAGCAGTGCATACAAATACCTTATATCTATATTCTTGTCAGATCATGGGATGTGTATTGAATCAGGTTAGGGTAGATCATTTGGTTTTAGAGATAGGTTGTGTGAGGCCTAGTGATGTTAGTTGGTCCATGGTGTGTTTTTTGTTGTTTTATTGTACTCTTGTTGGCTTGGTGGATGATAAATTGTATTTTGTATATGATAGAATCAAGTATGTTATTATTTTTGTTTATTTAGGTTTACTACTATGGAATGATTTTGATTATTCTTAGTTATTTACACTATTTATACTAATCTAATTCAATAGAATAGTCTCCCCAATATATGGATTATGATCTCATAGCTTGTCAAAAAGGTTTAGCAATTGAGGAGGTGAACTTGAGGCCATGTGGCACTCTTTCATGGATGGGATCTGGGTAGGGGTGTTAAAAAGCGATGTGAAAATTTGGTTTTGAAGGATGTTTTGGGAGAAACACGGAGTAATCAATTATGAATAATCATCTATATGTTTAGCCTAATAGATGAAAATGATGAGACAACATACACCAGAAATGGATGCTTTTCCATCTAATCTCTTCAATCTAACTTCAATAAAAAAAACCACAATGTTTTCCGTAGGGATATTATCTTATAACTTTCTCCTCTAGAGTAACATTCATGGGAATAAGGAAGATAGATGAAACCTGGTCACTACATAAATCTCATGATTTTACTTCAAATAAATTAGAAAACATGGAAAACAAGATTTAACATGGTTTAGGAAATGTTCTAGGTCCACTAGGGAACAATAATAAAAATTCATATTTAGAGATACAAGATATTTCAAAACACTCGTTCAATTCCAATCTGAGAATATCCTCTAAAAAAATTTAGTCAAAAACACACACTGTTCATATAGTTATCAGTTGTACATTAGAGATGGTCCACCACCATCATTATAGAGTCCTCTGTCAGTTCATCATGATTTCACCGACCTCAATGTTTCACATTTAGCCACCCATTGACTTGAGTAACTACCAATAAAAATTTTAAACACCCAATACATAAATCAATTATAGGTCATAATGAAATAGCTAGTTTTTATAGAATGTTATCCATAAAAAAAGAGAAAGATTCATTCAATGATATTTATATGATAATCAAAATCTCTCTGTAGAAAACCCTTAGTATGATGATTCAACATCAGCTCAAAATTTTGTATGATGCATATGACCTATGTGTAGTTCTATGTAATGAAAAATTAAATTCATAAAAATATATAAAATGGAATAATAGGAAAAACATATATTCGGTCTATCTAAATATCTATGTTCAATCATATTCATCTAGAAACACTAATTCTAATGAACCAAAAGAATGTTAAAAAAACCAACAATCTCCCACATGGTTATTAATTTAGTATTTTTCATCTTTCTTCTTCTTTAATTAACCTAATTTCTTCTTCTATATGATGTAAGAAATACTCTCCTCTCCATCCAATTAGATGAGTCCGAGTGAGGCACAATGCTTCATTAGAATTTCTTAAACAATCAACTTTGTAAAAAAATCTGTGGGATTTTACTTCCCCTCATTATTATGAAATTTGAAAACATCATCCTACAATATGATTAATGTGATTTAATAATTTAGGTAAATTTTTTTCATTCTTGAATGAAACAATAGTGTGTGATAAAGATGAATGGAACTTTAAATTACACAGAACAACATCCCTATGTCTGATCACTTTTTGAGTTCTCTCAGTAAGAACATCCACCAAATCGTATCCTTTCCTGATTCTATAATGTCAATATACTCTGGTTATTTTGTAGATAATTGGGCTATTGGATATATTTGATACATCTAACTAACCATTGTTCCACAAAAATTAAAAACAAAAAATTTAGCATATTTCTATCAATCTATGTCCCCAAAAAAATATGCATCTAAAAAACAATTTAATAGATCATCATCACCAAAACATAAGGTTTCATCCTCTAAACAATTCAAGTAGTGTAATATTCATTTCACAGCTTCTCAATGATTCCTTATAGGATTTGGTATGAAATGAATAACAAATCCAACTATAAAAGAAATATTTGGTTGGGTGAAAACCGTTGTCTGTATCAAAGATCCTACATCTAAATCATAATAAATCTCTTCTTTTTCATGAACCTCTCCATCCATTGACGGTACCCGAGTTTTTGTAAGATTGATGTAATCAGTGAGGGGGGTGAGACAGGTTTACAAAGATTCATTCCAAATTTTTTTATGACTTTCTAAATGTATTCCTTCTATGCTAAAACCAACGGTTTATATTTCTTATCCCTCTCATTTATTACCCCCAGCTGTAATGTCCCACCCCGGGTTTAACATTTTGGTTCCCCAAGACAATTAGTTATGTGAACTCATGGTCACCTCCATGCATTATAGTGGGTAATGACTAGTAGTGAGGGTTTAGTATATATCATGGAGAGGCCATATCTTCTTTATCGATGCAGTGAAACATTGAAAATCAATGAAAAATATCCAAATGATAGTAAATAACAACCATAATAATAACATAACAATAAATAAAAATGTCACATGACAATACCAAAATAGGTAAGTAATATCCAAAACAAAATAAGTAGATGTGTCATGCCATATATGAGTCAAGTATCAAATGAAAACTCAATCTAAAGACACAGAAAATGCCCAATTGGGTCTTAAAATCATGTGCGGTTCCATCATCTGTGATCCATTGTGTATCCCAACTCATCCATATAACATAAGGCTCATACCCTTATCATATCCTGTAAACATGATTTATATTTTGGTATCAATCTTGTAGTTCAAGTTATTTGTGAGTATAACTCAATAGGACAACACTAACGATGTCTAAAACAATATCAAGTTAATAATAGTGTATGCAGTTGTACACAGAATAATGTACAATGATAAATTAAACAGTTCTCACATTAAATTATTCATTAATTAACTTCATAATACCTAGGTTCACGATTAATCCTGATCCAATATTACCTAGTTCGGCCCAAGATAGAGTCTAAAAAATATACCAAAGGGATATCACATTTCATTTTATCATGTGTTTTCTTAAATCATTTAATTCTAATTCAAATTCATATAATGGTGTCCAAGATCAGTAGTCTGGAACCTCATGGGTATTTGGAGCAGCAGTCCCTATCCCACATGACCTCAAGTTCATGTAGGGTGTGAGTAAAATAGGATTCCTTATTGGTACCCGAATATAATTCATGATTGTAGGATATGGTAAGGTAAAATGCAAAACATTAGAAGGTATAGTTACTATAAAGCCTATTTGAGGGAAACAGATGCGGATCTGGAATCACTTGGGTGTTTTTAGTGTCTTTAATTTTGAGTATCACTTTGACACTTGGTACAAACATTGAGATTGAATAACTATTATTTCAGTTTGATATTGTATCCTATGTTTTGGTCATCATGTGACATTGGTATCTTTTTGTTATGGTTATATATTTTGTTATTTTTTATTCCTTTTTTTCCACTTTTTATTTTCTATGAAAAATATTGTATGCTCTCCCCATGAATGATATTAGACCCTCTCTAGTATTAGTAAGCCTCTCGAATACGATGATTCATACTTGAGGTCATGCGACCGACCATTTTGGGGCACCAGAGTGTGGAACTAAGGCTATGATAATACGAAGAGGTATCACAACAAGATTTATTTAATATTTATTTTGTCTTACAGTTTGGGAATGGTAGATAGGATACTAAGAAGAGTTGGCCCTTAGTTATTATCTCATTCAAGGGAGTAGATAACCCATGTATGTGAGATAACACAAGTACCTAGGGTGGGATTATTTTGATTGTTTCTTTTTGTTATAGTTGAATATTATTTCACCTTGGTTGACACACTTGTTGTGTGATATGATTAATATTTATGAAATTTTCTAAAATTTTTCTATAGGTCGAGTATGGCATGAGATTTGATTTTCCATACATCATACTAGTCACTCAAGATTGTTTTGACATGCATCATTTTAGGCACACATGGGAAAACCTGTTATGGGAATGTTTTCAAACATGAATTTTTTTTCCTTTCTTATGTTATTGAACTGAGAATCGTTCTTAAGATGAAATTGATAATGGTTTTAAAATTATTCAATATGAGAATTTTTGGTTGTATAACAGAGAAACTTTAATAATGAGAATGTGTTTACCCTTGTTAACTAGGACCTAGGATTAAGATGGTTAAGGGGAGAGATAGCGCCTCAGTTTTTATTGTGTTGTGGGGTTGGGGGAATTGAATTCTTATAATTTGTTTCGATTTCCCTCTAACATAAATTTGTTATAGTGTTGTTATGTGTCTTGATATGTGGGTTTGAAATTATTGATTTATGCCTCCATGATAATGCTTGTTGAGATGATAGTAATAGGTAATGGATGGATATTCTCCACTAGTATTGGAACCTGAGGCACTGATTGTTCAGGATGGGGAAGCAGGAGATATGTTCTGATAGATCTTTTCTCAATTCAATATGTTCAAGGAAATAAAAATAGGGTGGGATGTTATGAGTATGTTAGAACTCATATGAGAGTTTCGATTACATCACCCTCTGACTTTTATTGGAGAGGGTTGACTTGAGGATGTTCAGTTGTGGATTGAGTAGTTCAGGACATTACATGACCACTTAGAGACTCCTGCATAGAACATGGTCATGTTGGATTCTTATATTCTATGAGGATCAACAAAGATCTAGTGGAACATTCAGTCTCGGACTAGGATGGGTGGTGGTATGTTATTAAATGACTTCATGGAGAAGTTATTGGAGAAATTCTATTGATATATGTTGATGTAGGAGAGAGTATAAGAGTTCATGAGGTTGACTTAGAGGGTAGTATATTTGTGATTGAATATGCTAGGCGTTTTAATGATTTGTATCACTTTGCTCCACTATTGGTAGGGAATGCGATGTCTTTTGAGAGATATTTACAGGATAGACATAAATGTGAGATGATGTCTGAATTTAATCATTTTAGGTTAAATAAGTTTACTAATGTGGTGTATCAGGCTCTCATAGTTGAGGGAACGTGAGAGAGGCTCCTAGTGTAGCATAGGTAGATGTTGCTGGAGGATCAGGTGTACATATTCCTAAGGAAAGAAGCGTCTCTACTAGGGTGTTAGCCAAGGGTAGCAGGAAGATTGGATAGGGGGAAAGGTAGGTCCAACATGACATTACTCAAAAAAATTTCCACCAGTACAGAAGGAACGTCCACTATCATAGGAACTATCCCCAACCACCAGTAGAGTGTTGATCATGCAGCAAGATGCAAAATGTAAAAACAAATTGTAGGATCCCATGATAGATGGGTAGTGATTGAGGAGCTAGACATTACCAGGGTGTGAGAAGAAGTCCTTCTACACCATAAGATTCTGGAAGCTAGATTTTTACTAGACGAGGTGGTAGAGGTAGTGGATGTGGTGAATTTGGGAAAGAGATCCCATATCAATAGAATGGTGTAGCTTAGGGGAGCTAATTTTCACCACATGGAAGATGGGAAGGATACTTCAACGCTATTCAACATATTCTTGAGGATGATGAGGTTGGAACACTAATACTAAGATGCACTACACTTGTAGCTTCTCCGCGGGCTAGTGCCTTATTTGATATTGGTACATCTCATTATATTATTTCTAAAAAACATGTAAATGGTTTGAGCCTAGTGCTGGAGTTCATGAGTAGCATGTGGAATATAGACACCCATCTAGGGGGTACAGTCAAGAAACATTTGTGTTTGCAATGGGTGTTCTCTTGATGTTGGAGAGTATCACTTTTTGTGGGATCTTTACATCCTAGATGTCGGGATTTCACCTAGTTATGGGTATAGAATGGATATTATCATACTGAGCCCACATAAAATATTATCATAGGAGTGTTAGTTTTATATATCCTAAGGGAGACAATTATTTTCACCATGGAGAGTGAGATATCCATATTGGCCGGTTAGGTCCAATTACTCTGTAACTAGGATAGAACACATCCCAGGTTTCTAGTCTATTATTGGATGATGGAGGTGTAAAGTATGATGTCTTCTAGCTTATAGTGGAGAGGTTTCAGGATGACTTTCTAGAAGAATTATCTTGGTTTCCACTAGAGAGAGATGTGGAATGTACTCTCAAGATCATGTCAGGTGCTGAGCTTGTTTCTATTCCACCATACAGAATGGAACCGTTATAGCATCAAGAGATCAAGACTCAGCTATAATAGTTAGAGGATAAGGAATTTATTCTTCCAAGTACATATCCTTGGGGTTCACTAGTATTTTTTATGAGAATAATGATGGAAATTTGTGATTTTTTATTGATTATCAGACATTTAAATAGATGGATGTGAAGCACCAGGACCCTCTTCCATGCATCTATGATCTTTTTGACCATTTGAGAGGAGCCTATATTTTTCCCAATAAAAATTATAGATTATGGTATCATCATATGAGATTTTAGACTTCTGATATACCGATAAATTCATTCATAAGAACATATGGACTATATGAGTTCATCATTACATTTTGGGTTTGACGAATTTACTGGTAGTTTTAATAAACATAATGAAAATGATATTACATTCATACTTAGATTTGTTTGTGGTATTGTTTGTGTATGAAATCTTGGGGTACTCCAAGACAAAAGATGATATTTCCAAATATATTGACATTGTTATAAGTACACTGAGAGATCATCAAGTATCCGCCAATCTATCTAACTTCAATTTTGGATTTATCAGGTACTATTATTAGGTCACATAATTTTGGTGGATATTCTATTAGTGGACCTAGATAAATTTTATGTAGTTGTTTCATGGGAATAGTCTAATAATGTGTTTGAAATCCATACCTTCTTAGGGTTAGTTGGATGTTATAATTGGTTCATGATAGAAATTTCCAATTTGGATGTTTTACTTTCAAACATGACCAAATAGGGGATAAAGTTTGAAGGGTCATAAGCTTTAAAAATTATTTTTAGAAGTCAAAGAAGCATTTTAAATCAACACTTATTTTCAACCTATCTGAGCTAGTGGAGGAGTATATGGTGTGTTGTGATGCTTCTCGGATCGGAATTGGAGCTATGTTGATTGAAGGTGATAAAGTTGTGGCATATGGGTGTCAGTAGATTAGAACACATGAACAAATTACCCTACATATGACCTTGAGTTGGAAGTGGTTTTTTATGCCTTCATGTGTTAGTAGAACTATCTTTTGGGTAAAAATTTTACTAAGTATATAGATCATAAGAGATTAACGTACATATTTTTGCAATGATATTTGAATCCCTGGTAGTGGAGATGGGTTGAGTATATGAATTCATTTTATATTCAGCTAGAATTTACACTAGGGATGGGGAACAGTGTGGATGATGCTTTGAGTAGGAAAACTCAGACTTAGGCAGTTCAGGCATCTAGTGCTGGGTGGTAGATTATGAATTTACTAGGTGAGATTCACATGGTGATTCTATAGAGTCATGAGAAATTGACTCTAGTATCAGTTTCAATGGGGTTTATGATTTTGATATGGATCATAGATATGGAGTATCAGGATCCATAGAGTTTATCCACGATGGAAATCCTAGAATGAGGGGACTCACCTTCCAATTGGATCATATATGGGGATGATATCTTCTATGTTAGGAATTTGGTTGTTGTTCCTATGAGAATGTGGGAGGATTTAATGCGTGATTTTTATACCTTGATGTGGGTAGTGCATCCAGGTGTGACCAAAATTCACCATGAACTACAATGATAGTTCTGGAGGTCGGGCATGAAAAGGGAGCAAATATGGTTTGTGACATGATGGTATACCTATCAGCTGGTGAAAACAGCGCATCAAGGACCCGAAGGCTTATTACATCAATTGACCATTATAGAATGGATGTGGTATGATGTTACCTTGTATTTTATGGTGGTTATCTAATGGATTCCTTAAAATAATGACATTGTTTGGGTGGTTGTATACCATTTGAAAATGGTAGCCTATTCTTGCCTATACGAGAGACATTCTCAGTGGGGTAGTTTTGAGAACTGTATGGTCAAAAGATAGAACATCTTCATGCGCTTCCACATACTATTGTTTCAGAAAATGAATCACATTTTACATTGTTCTAATGGTTAGGCTTACAAAAGTCATTGGGTATGCACGTTTTTGTGAGAACAAATTTCCACCCATAGATTGCTCAGAAGTTGGATTTTACTATACAGTTTCTTAAGGAAATGTAGCAATCATGTGTTATGGAATTTGGAGGGTCTTGGGAGAAATAAATGGCACAAGTAGAGGTCACATATAATAAAATTTACTAGGATACAACACAAATTAAACCATGTTAGTCTCTTTATGTAAGGTCATGAAAATCACCTCTATGCTGGATGGAGGCAGGTGAGATATATTTTTTCATACTGAGTCTCATGTAAGTGGATTTAGAGTAGATTTAGGTAATTTAGAAATGTATGGATATGGAACAAAGTAGGAAGAATTCATATGATGATAGAAATCGATGACCCCAATAGTTTAGAGAAGGTGATCTTTTATTCCTTTAGGTATCACCTATGTAGGGTCCTCACAGGATATGGAGACAGGTCAAGATGCTTCCCAAGTTCATTGGACCGTTTGAGGTTATAGAGAGAATTAGGCTTGTGGTGTATCGATTGAATCTTCCATAGAGATACAGATCTATGATTCATGTTTTATATGTGTCACTACTATGAAGGTATCAGCCCGACCATTCTCATGTGATAGATATGGATTACATTGAGATTGAGATAGATTCTTCCTTTAAATAGTGTCTAACATGTGTGTTAGATCACAGTGAGATAGTGTTTCAGGGAAATAACATGCATATAGTTTTTGTATTATGGAAATATGAGTGTGTATTGATGGAGAGAATGGAAATAGAAGAGGATATTTAGGATCAATTTCCCAATCATTTTGACTTAGAATCATGGGGATTCTTGGTATTTTATCTCGAGGATGATATGTTATAAGGTTTGGAGATTTTAAAACCCCGACCTTTTCTAGAGATGTTTCATTATCATTAATGGCTACCCATTTTTCCTTTTATTGAGTACTTTTCATTTTGTATTTACCGTTGGTTCATTTGGGTGAAATTTTGTAATTTTGGAAGAAAATGGGAAAGTTTCAGGTTGGCGCACTATTTTACCAAACTGTGCACCCCATCCTAGAAAACTGTACAACCCTTGATAGAGCGGAATTTCATGGTTGGTGAAATGTTTTTCAAACCATGCACCCTCTTAAGAGATCCATGACCCATTATAATAGAGGAACATGGTATGTCACACAGTTAGGTAAAACCATGATCCCCTTCCTAGAAAATTGTGCACGGGAATTTATGTCACCTAAAATTTGTTTTAAAATTTCCCGGACCCACTACATAACCCAAAATTGACCTCAATTCAACCTCAACACCTCTTTCATGATTTTAGAGCCTCCTAGAATGATTCGAAAGCTGTAAGACATCCATTATTGTTTATTCAAATCCTATATAAAAGATTTTTACCCCTCTTTATAGGATGATCTCATCCCACATGGTTTCTCATTCCATTCACTTTCTTCTACTATTCTAGAAAGGGTTTGTTCTTCCGTATTTGATTGGATATAAATATAGTTTTATGGATGTAGATCTTGTATTATATATATAGATCTCGAATTAAAAGATCTTAATTTTTTTTCATTCATGATTTAGGTTTTTAGATTCGTATATCATTCTACGTTGTTGTCCTGCTCAAATTTTGGGGATTTCTATTGGGAAATCACTAATTAACGAATTAAGGATGGTGTTATATAATTCAAATCCAAAATTATTTATTTAAATTATATGTGTGTAATTTTCGAATTTCTATTAAATGTTTATAAATTGTGTTCTTTATTGAATTAATTAATTTAGTGAATTAATTAATCGACTAAATGTGAAATGGAGTATTTTGTGAATTACAGATTGATATAAATAATTGTAGAAATAATTATGAGATACAGAGTTGTTGACGAAGATAATTAATTGTAAAATTGATTATAACATATCGAGTTTCTGATTGAGATAATTATTTATAGAATTAATTACGAGATATTGAGTTTTTAATTGACATAATTGATTGTATAATTAATTATGAGATATTGACTTGTTGATTGAGATAATTAATTGTAGAATTAAATATGACATATTGAGTTTTTGATTGATATAAATAAATATATAATTAATTATGACATATTGAGTTATTGATTAAGATACATAATTGTCAATTTAATTAAAATATATTGTGTAGTTTTATTTGATATAATTATTTATGGAATTAATTATGAATTATTAAAACAAGTAATGGGACAATTAATTGTGGTATTAATTATGGGATTTTGTGTTTGTGGATATTGACTAATTAATTGATGAGTTAATTAATAGGATTTAAGTAATTAGTTAATTTTGAAATTAATTAAGGGGATTTATATGATAAAGTTATTGTTGAATTCATGATAAAATTGTTCTGATTAGTGGATTATTAAATTGAATAATAGAATTGATGACATTAATTAATTGTTGAATTTATTAATTTACCTAATTTGATTAATTAATTATTGAATTAATTAATGGAACGAGATGAATATAGAGTTGTCGATTTTGATTAATTAATATTAAATTATTTAATATGATTTTGTTATAAATGTAATTTGAACAATGAATGGTAATAATGGAATTCATTTATGAATTAGAACAATGGATGGTAACAATTGCATTTAGGTTTTATTTGAGATAATGAATTTTAATAATGGAATTCATGTGTTATTTGAGATATTGAATGGTAATAATTAATGTAATGTATGAATTAGAATAATGAATGGAAACAATGGAATTCATATGTTATTTGAGATAATGAATGGTAACAATGGAATTCACATGTTAATTGAGATAATGAATGGTAATAATAGAATTAATGTGTCGAATGAAATGAAGAATGGTAAAAATGGAATTATGAGATATTATATCTCTTAGGGATAGTTTAGACTCTAGAATGGGACAAAGTATGTATTGAGGTATGGGTGCCTGCGGGAACTCAATGGTTTATGAGGTTTAATAATGATTAATTGATAATGAAATAACTGCTTGTTTATGCATTATAATTATTTATGTATAAAACTGTTTACACCATTATTGACTATATATAGTTTTATACTTCATTGGTGGTAGCCTACTGATTTTTACTCACACCCTACATAGACATCTGGATTAGTACTAGAATAGACTTCATGGTTGCAGGATAGGGTAAGGGTGAAGGCATTGTGTTAGATGGAAGAAATGGGATGGAGAAAGGATGAGCGAACATAATATGTTTCCGTATCATCTTCGGTGTTTTCGGAGTATTTAATTTTGAGTTTCATTTTGACACTTGGTACATACATTAGCATGAAATATCTGTTTCTGTATTTTGATATTGTATATCTAGTTTTGTTCATCATGTGACATTGGAATATTTCTAGATATGGTTATATATTTTGTTATTGTTTATTTATTTTTCCTCTATTGTCTTACACAAAAATGGGGTATATTATCCCCATGATTAATATTATACCCTCACTGCTATTCAGCAGCCTCTGGCATATGTGGAGGTGTGCTTGAGGTCACGTGATAGATCTGTTCGGGGCACCGATGTGTGGTACAGAGGACGAGACTTTACACATAATTACATGGGATAATAAATTAATTGATTAAATTTTTTCAATCACCCAAGATCATTCTCACATGTTCTAGATCATTCATACATGATTCCTTTCTTGTTCAATCGCAAAAGTGGTGATTCTAAGAGGTAAAAGTCCTAGATGAACATCTGACAATAACCGACCAACCCCATAAATCTTCAGATATCAAAAAAATTCATAGGATTCTCCTAAGGAACCACCACTTTAACTTTCCCTAGGTCCACTAATACACCTTCCTCAGAGATGTTTTGACCAAATAAATGTCCCCTATTGATCCAGAATTGAAGCTTAGATATCTTGGTGTATAGCCCATGCTCTCTCAGTGTACTCGGGATGATGTTAAGAAGTTTGTAATTCACATCATGAGTCTTTTAGTAAACTATGATTTCATCTACAAAACAACCAAAATTTAATCCAGGTACAAGTGAAAGATTCAGTTCATCATGGTCGTAAATATAGATTGGGCATTTTCCAACCAAAATGATATCATGATGAACTCATATAGTCTATACCTACATCTAAAAGTTGATAGTGGTATATTATAAGGTCAAACTCTCAAATAATGATACCCAAATCTTAGGTCGATCATAGAGAAAACTCAATCTACCCTCAACTTGTCAAAGAGATCGTCAATATGTAGATGAGGATACCAGTTCTTCATAATAATATTGTCCAAATTTCGATAATCAATACAAAAAATCAATGTCTCATTAGCCTTCTTAGACAATAAAACTGGAGAACACCATTGAAGTGTACTCATATGGATAAATCCATTATAATTTAATTCTACCAGCTGAGTCTTAGGCTCTTAAATCACTATTGGTTATATTATATAAGGGGGAATAGAGTAGGATCATCTAAAAGCATGAGTTCAATTGTAAACATAACATCCCTCTCAGGTGGAATCCTTAAGAATTCCTTAGGAAACTCATCCTGGAAAAGGTCCACCATGTGTGGAAAGACATCATGCTTCACACCCCCATCATGCAACAAAATAATTTCAAACCTAGGTAGTGATATCCCCAATTCTTGACACACTGGCTCTGCATGGCCTTCCTAGATATCCCACTCTCTACGAATAATGTAACTATTACACTCAAAATAGATAAAGGTCACATTTCAATGGGGAAAATAAATATTGACTATTTATAATACCATCTAGGACATTCCAAAAATCAAGTCAAAGCCGAACATGTCAAGTATCAAAATTTCCCAAAAGAAATGATACTCTGCATCCCTGCGAGAACACCCCTTGCATTAAAATATTTTCCTCAACTATAGTAAAAATGGTGTGTCGATCGTAATAAGACAACTCAAAAACTCCACCATCAGACTCAAAAATTTCACATGTAAACTCGATAAAAAAGAATGCAAGGATACGATATCAAATAAATCTCTAAAAATCATATAATATATAAGAATAGTAACTCCTATGATCAATGCTCTAATCTTGATTTCCACATGCGTAGGATGAACTTCATTCTACTATCCTACCCCTCTTACATGTGATTCATTCTAATTCCCCATTGCTTCACCACTTTGATGATATGTGAGCTCTTTCCCTGACGTACCACATCCACTTCCTTGACCAATATAGCCAGAATAACCCCATCTAATCAACTGATATGGGGTAGAAGACCCCCTTCCGGCACTCTGATTAGATCGAGTTCCTCCTCACTGACCATTAATTAATGGATTCTTCAATACCTCTATATGTTACCCATCAAATCATAGGCTCGACACTCCACTTGTAGTCGGGGAAACTGGATTTGAATGTTACCTAACCTACCACACTAGTGGTGGTGAATTTGGTACTCCTATGAGTAATTTACCCTTCTCCCTATCCACCCTATTTTCTATTTCCCTATTTTACATTCTAATAGTGATGATTACTACTATCTAAAGTCATACATCCTAGTCATCTAGAAAAAACCACCTACATTTCACTAAAATACTCCTTTAATTACCCCTCATAAATGAGATCTTAATTCACCGCCTCTCCAATATTCTTCAACTCAATGTTTTTAACCTTGGACAAAATCTCATATTTAATCCCATCCTAGAAGTGTGTCGTCATAGGTTCCTCCTCTCATGATATTTTTGGAACAAAGTACTGAAAATCAAAGAAGAAACAGGTTTATTCCATCATAGACATACTCCCCTGGTTTAACTATATAGTCTCATATTCCCTCTCTTAACTTAGCATCTATGGGTAAAAGTGCTCTAGTAACATCTCCTAAGATTCCTTCCATACCATGTTCCATGGCTTCCTATTCAAAAATTTAAAATCCCACCTATTATTTACTTGACCAAATAACATATAAGGAACCAACATGACTCAATTTTCAACTGGAGTCTCTAAATGGTCAAGGATCATGTCAATATACTCAATCTAGAACTCATATACCTCAGGTTCATACACTACAGTGAATTTTAGAGGGTTATATTACTAGAACTCACATGTCAGGTCAAACAAATTTCACAAAACCCACCTTGGGTATCTTTCCATGCAAGAAAATCCCTCATGAAACTGCTCTCACGGCCCTACACTTGGAACTATCAGGGCCTCGGGTTCCACTAATGGAGGATAATTTCCATCCAGATCATCCCTCTATACTATCAACAAGTGTCTTCCTAGAGTCATATCTCTACAATGTCAAACAAACATCTTAGAAGACATACACATCATTAACAAATTTTAATAAGATGGATTCACAAAAATCCATTACAATTCATTCACCATGCCACACTACGTGGTCAAAATCGAGGAACATTCAGTACCCTCAACCACCCCTCGTCTAGGTCATGGATAAAATAAGGTAAAAAAATTCCATATTTTATATTTTCTCATTAGACTCCCATTTAATTCAATATAAATTTCTATAATTAGCATCCTTTTAAATTATTCATTTTTTACGAAAAACCAATTCATTTTAAAATACTCAGGGAATGAAAATAATTATCAATATAACACTTACCCAAATATTTCTTTTCCAAGAATTCCTAAAATGATACATGTCACATAAAAATCTTGAGTTCCTAGAATGATGAACGCATACTCAAATTCCATGCTATATCGATCCAGAAGTGAAATTTCATAAAACAGCAACAGCACAGAACAAGTGTTTCACCCAAGGTGAAATAACATCCAATTACAACAAAACCATAAATAACAACAATACCACTGAGGGGAATTAGTTTTCCCACCATATATGGATTAGATACTCCCATGTAAGAGATCATTACCAATGCCTAACTCATCCTAGTCTCCTATCTACATTTCCCCAATTAATAGTCAAATGAAAATGAAAGAAATTAAATTTTGATACCACTTTGTAATATCCCGACCCGAGTTCCACATGTCTGTGCCTCGAGACTGTTTATTACATGACCTCAGGAGTGGATCCCCATACACATGAGGCTACCAAATAGTATTGAAGGTTTAATATGTTTCTTGGGGAGACTATTACCTATTTATCAAAGTTGTGCGATGGAATTAATAATTTAACAATATCCAAATGATAGTAAACAATAACAAGGAAAATACCATAAAAATTAACACCAACATCACATTATAATCCCAAAAAGGAAAAAAATATCCAAAACCAAAGAAGTATATGTAGTATTCCATATATGTTTTAATTGTCAAATGAGGACACAATGTAAAGACAGTAATAACTCCCAAGAGGGTCCTGACATCATGTCCAATTCCCTCATCCAAGATCCATCTTGTATCCTAACTCATCCATCTAGTATAGGGATATTTCTCTTATCTTGTCCGGTAAACATGAAGTCTATTCTTGTACTGATCAGGTGGCCCGAGTATGGTTTGAGTACAACTCAATAAGAAACCACCGAAAAAAACTAAAATAATACACAGTCTATAATTTTTTATATAGTTGTACACATAATAAAGTACAATAATAATATAAATAGACCTCACATTAAATTATTCTTCAATTAAGCACATAATCCTCAGTTTCACTATGACACTGTAAAAAATGCACTATTCGGACCTTTATGGACTCTAAACCATCCTCCAAAGGGATATCACATTTCATTCAATCATCGATATTCATAAATTATATAATTCCAATTTACATTCATTCAATGGGGGCCTAGAGCAGCAGTCTGAAACCCTATAGGTATTTGAAGTATAAATACATATCCCACAACTTAGTGATCAAATGAAATATGTATGTATACATATATTAGTGGTGTCCTATATTTGTAGTCTGGAACCCCATGGGAATTTAGAGTAGCATTCCCTATCCCACAACTCAATCCCAAAAATTAACGCTCGCTAGCTCACAATCACAAAATTGATATGGAAATATCCAAATCACCAAAGTGGGGAAGATCCAGGACCAATACCAACAATTAAGATCTAAAGAAACAAAATCCATTAAAACCATGATTTAAAACATTTCCAATAGAGGAAAAATCATTCCTCTTCACCGAAAAAGAGATATGGGAGAGAGAAAATCAAACGGGGAAGAAATCACATACCATGGAGGAGCTGATCCTTTAATCAGATCTTATATTCTTCAAGAATGTATTTTAATGAGAATTGTAATCCTCTAAGAAGCACCCAAATTCAACGTAAATTGTTTAGGGATGAGATGAGTGATTTTTGGTTAAAAATAGGGGGATTTGAAATTTTTATAAAAATTTTAGGGGAATTTAAATCTGTGTGAATGGTTTCTTAAGATGGGATTCACGACTTTCCAAACTATTCACCTAATCTATGCACCACTATTCAGTGGGTGCACAGTTACTCTATGGTGGGTGAATGGTGTGATAAACTATGCACCAACAGTGAAAATTCTCTCTGTCTGATGGTTTAAAGTTTCAGGTGGGAGGTTACAAGGTTTAGAAAAAATGTTCCCCAACCATGCCCCACCTCCTATCACTAGTGCTGAAACAAATTTTCACATCATTTTTTAGATTAAATCATTAAATGTATAATTGTAAAAAAAATTTAACATCCTTTAATTAAAATTTACATTATAAATAATTCTTTTTTGGGGTTTTTTGTCAGTTATTGGATGACTAATGTGAAAAACAAATCACCTTAAATTTTTTAGGACTGTTATCCAATATCTGATTTGAAAAATGAAGGGGTCATTTATTCATGTTAGTTACCCAATAACAGATGTGAATTTATTTCAATAATTTTCTTTTTGATTCATCCTCTCCATATAATAAAATAGAAAAAAACTAGTATAAAATTATATATAAAAACTGACAAAACATCCAGTAAAAGAAACTTTCAATTGAACTTTAAAATATAAAATATATATTACAAATAAACTACAAATCATTCAAACATTTAAAATGAATCTCCCATTAAATATGTTTTCTTCTCAACTTCTATTCACAACATGGTTTTGGTTCCTAAAAAATCATTAAATAATAATCCTTCTGGATCTTCATAACAATCTTAGATGAAATTATTTAATACATAAATTTTAAAATATAATATCAACTTTCTTTTACACATTCTTATTGATAAAAAAAATTTCCAAAGAAATTTTAATTCAAAATATAATTTTTATCTAATATAAATATAATTTAGTAATTGTATATGAAAATTTACCTTATCTTGTAAAATTTGATCTTATAACTCTTCTTTCTTCTCATATCTCTAAATAAATTTCATGCCCTATTTGAAAATAATATGAATAAAATAAATTTTTGTAATTATAATATAAAAATATCTTAAAATATTCAAACTTATGTGTTTAATACATTATTAAAATTTTCTATCAGCTCACCATGGATATAGCATATCCATTACAGGTTCTTCTCTCTTGTAAAAAACACCCAATATATAAAGGGGACTGATATATAAGAAAAATTAATGTGAGTTGTTATTATATTACGATAAATATAACATTTTTTTAAATATGTTTCATACTCTTGATGTTATGGAAAAATATAGTATTTAATAATTGCATTCTTCTGAAATCCTTCATCAATATAAATTTATCCTTCTGCATCGGTCATTGTCTTAGCTATAGTTGAAATAAATTATGGGCCTATAAATACATATACATTTATTTTTTCTTTCTTTGTACAAATTCTATAAACATACCTATTAAAAAAAATTTAATTATAAATTTTAAATAATGTAAATGGAAATTTTTGGTTAATTGGCTTACATGGAAACATTTTGCATCAGGTTGATGCCAAAATGATCTCTAACTAGAAGCTTCATGATACCACATTTCAAAATAACTATAGTAATTTCAAACCCACAAACAATTTCATTAATTATAATATCATATTAATACAATAATAAAATTTAATTTTTTAATAATCTATCAAGACTAGTTGACTCTATACCTAAAGTCATTACAGATTCTTTTTTATCTATATAGTAATTATTTACCAATAATGTATTGCTATAAAAAATTAGATCGACATATAAATGTTAAATTGATAAAATAAATTAATAGAAAAGTTAAATAAGAGATAAAATATATACATACCTATATGGTAATATGTAAAACAAGTCTAGATGGCCCAACTAAAAAATCATCGATACTTTGTTCAACTGTACTCACATCACATGTAGGACATGGTATTTTTTCTGATCTATCAATAGTATCATGTATAGTAACCCCATGATTCTCTGTCTCTATATATTTTTTATTAATGGTATCAATGATATAAAATATCATCCCATATTCAATAATATGTTGGGTTCCATCCACATATAACTCAAAATAACTGGGAAGTTGTGGAGGAGGGGTGTAGGGGTAGGATAAGAAGGAGTGGGTTTATAGGCAGAGATGTATAAGTAGGATAAGTAGGTGGATTGGGATATACTATCGGAGGTGGAGGAATCATATGAGAAATCCTAAAAAGTATTTGTATATCTAAAAAAATCAATTATACCAAATATATAATCATGTCCTCCATCCTCACATGAAAATCCTAAACTTTAGCTTCAAAATAATATATTTTAAAAAAAATCCTCCATTGAAGAAGATTCAAAATATGGAAACATTATTTTTACTAATACACATTCCTGTTATCTTCATACACATCCATAGTTCTCAAGATTTCCAAATGTTATACCTAAAATAACCTTTCTACCATCATTTATAAATACCCCCTGCGTGATCTTCTCCTCAAGAGAATCCTGGATGTAATATTTGAAAAAATATATAATGAATCACAATTTATAAAGAGTTGATTTAACATTAACAAATAAATAAATAAATTATATTAAAATTCTTTTTGATACAAACCTCTAGTATTATATAAGATATTTTCTTTTTTTTCTCATTTTAGCCAACTTCTATTTTTCATGTATAGTGGGGGGAAACCACCACAGAACCCGCAAACTCTACTCTAAGATTTTAACGTTTTTATACTATCATTTTTCTTTTAAAAATGTATACCTTCCTTGAGATAACATATAATGGTATACGTATGAATATTATATCTCCTGATGATATTTCCTCAATTACAGTAAATTAATAATTAAGAATAAATAAGTCATTAATATGGTCAACAATATGAAAAACATCTAAAGGTAACATTGCACTTACCAAAAACACTTCTCATCATCTACTTTCAACAAATTTCTTTTAGGTATAAAAATTTATAAATGGATATATATCACATGGAATATGATGTTGTCTATCCCCAAAAAATGAGTTGTGATATGAGGGATGTTTTAAAATCCCTCCATATCCTAGCGGCCATTGATAAACACTTCCTCTCGACTCCTCCAGTATCAGGTATATCATATGTCATATAATAAGAAGGGGGAAAATATATATTCTTATAAAAATTTCAAGATAAGTAAAATCATAATAAAATATATTACCAAAACGTTCTCCCAGAAGATTGATAATGTCACTTTATCAAAACTTCACTATTCATCAAACAAAATGTTAACATTTATTTTATCCTTCACTGCTACAAAAGTGTTGAATTGTTTTGAATTTGGACCTCTTGTAATATCATTATAATCAAAGTCTACCAGTATCCTTTGGCCCTAGATATGGGAAACTAACAATTTTGTTTAATGTGTGGTTCCACGTTGACTAACCCTTGATCTCTTTTTTTACACCATGTATGTAGATGCCTCATGTAAAAAATGATGAGGAAGCTCATCAACAGGATCATGTGCATGTTCCTCCCCATAGGTATGAGTATAATCATCTCCAGAAGTATATGTTGAATCATATTATTGACATATCAATATCATATAGTTCAAATAAACAAAAATTGTTATAAAAATAAACAAATCTAAATATTACATACAAATATAAATAAAAAAAGAACAATTATAAAAAAAATTAAGTTAAACTTAACACATTTTTATTCATATTTTTTATAGTTAAATAAAAAGCTAAGGACATTAATAAGAGATGAAATGACATATATTAATGAATAAAAATCAAAAAATATTATCTAAATAGTAGAAATTATCGAACAAAATAAATCATCTTTAAACCATAAATATTTTTTTTAATATACTCTTATAAAATATTTTTCTGTTTTTATTTAATATAATAATATTAAAGTAATGGATTTTCAATAAAAATAAATTATCAGCTAATTTACATATGGGTGAAAATGATAAACTAAAAAAACTAAACTAATATAAACAAAAAAATTAACTTATTAATTATAATACGTGTTTTAATAAATAAAATCTAATTTAAATAGCTGTAAATTTATGAAATTTAAAAAATTGTACTAGAAATAGACATATGTTACCTATAATATTAAGAATGTAGTAAAGGATTTAATTTCCCAAATTCCTTTAACATGATTGATCATTAGGGAATAAACCATGTCTATGATGTGGTAGTCAATATTATTTTTTAACATTTCCATGGATGTAGGGATCTCACATAAATCAACATCTTCATCGTCTTTATCATCACCGACATACTCTCTTTTCATTGTGAAATTATATACCAATACATAATCGATTTATCAATAATGTATAAATTTATTTCATGTTGATCCAAGATAAAATCATCACTTATGTACTCTAATCTATTCAGATTTACTTGTTTCATTCCAAATTCATTATGTATGACGCTGATTTATAGATAAACCATTTGAAGTTAAACTCTAGAACATGAAATATAATTTATTCAACCTCTCTAATTTCTTCAATGAATCCATAATATAAAATTGATACAGATATTGGGTTTTTGTATTTGTTTTTTAAAAAATAAATTTCTTCTTTGAACACCAATTCATTATTAGTCTAAATTGTACTTCTATTATCCTGATTTTTTTGATTAAATGTACAGACATTAATTTCATACTTGAAAGATGTTATCAAATATAAACTTGGACTGCCCACTAACCATATATATGTTTCCATTTCATTTGATATACCAAGAATAGTCTCTTTAAACCATGCAAAAAAGTTTTTTTGTGATCATTCAAAATAAACATATATTTATTCTCCAAATAACATTGTTTCAGGAAATTAATGGGAAATTTTATACATAGTTGAGAATAAAATTTTTTATTCATGTTTTATAAATGTGACTTATTTATTTGTTAACCTTTCAATTATTTTACTTTCAAAACATAGATCCCATTTTCTGCATAATTAACTCATTCATGGATATATATATAGGAAAACTGATGTGCTCTACTTCAGACAAATAGCTTCTAGAAAACACTAAAACCTCCTCAGAAATATAATTTTCATCAATAGAATCTTTAGATCGATATAAATTATTATCATACCCCTTTAACATCATCATATACCTTTAAAAATGATACATCCAATATATATATAATTCTGAAAATATTTATTTCTCACAGCAACGATACCATTAAATGCACCATGAAATCAAAAAATCTGGAGGAAAACACATTTCCAATTAAAAAGGTATAGAAAACTATTCTTTCTCCAAATTTTTCAAATAATTTGAATCAATCGCCTTATTAAAAATTGAATTGAAAAAATAACACATCTTCATGATGGTAATTCTGACACGGATGGAAAAATATTCCGTGCAATGAAACTGGTAGGATTTTTTTCATCAGGATGTAAAAATCATGATACTTCATACTTTTCAACTTAAAATCCTTTGAAGACATGAAAAAATTAACATTTGAAGAATTTACCTATGGAACTTTGATATCATAAATAAATTGAAATATGCTAATTTTCACCTTCTTGGATAATCTATGAAAACCCATGGGAAGGAATGTTTTCCTTCCATTATGAGTGGGATCCAACTTCAAATGTATTCCCATTGAGAGTAAGTCAAATATTTAATTCAACCCATATGTTTTCTTTCCATTAATAACTAATAATGTATGAATCAATATCTCGTAGATATTCATCTCCACATGCTTGAAGTCAAGGTTATGTTTTTCCTTCCACATGATATCTTCAATATGTGGGTTTAAAAGATATTGACTCTTTCATCCAAATATTAATATCATTACCATATTTTTTCCTCTTTTAATGTCAAATCAATTTTTTGAACCCTATAAAAATACTGATCAGTGTATAATTGTTATGGAGAAATATAAATTCATCTGAACCATTGAAATAAATTTATAATCTTATATAATATTGATCCATAGACAAAAACTTTTGATGACCCATTTGTGTTGTTTTTCTCCCATTATGCATTTGTTAATATAAAGTCTTTTGTTTACAAATTGGACAAGCATTACTCCCCTTTACACTATATCTAGACAAATTTTCCTATGTTAGGAATTCATTTATAGTGAATATAATCATTTCTTATAGTTGAAAATATTCTATTTTGTAAGAATCATACTCCCTTATGACTTCCTCCCATAATAGTTTGAAATCATCAAGTAATGGCGATAAGAAAATTCAATATCATATCCAGGCTATTTAGGTCCACATATCATTAAAATCAACATGACATATTTTAGGTTCATGTAAAATTCATGATATTTGTTCTAAATTACCAATAAAAAGGGACTTGAACTATGTGTGCTACTAAGTCTTCAACATGGATTCATTATATCTATGTACAGTCCATATATGAGATTTCTAACTTCATTTCCAAATGCAGGAAACTTGATATGAATTTTCTTCCATTGTGGACAATCAGCTTGATTTCAAAATTTTCCACCACATATCCATTCATCTTCATGTCATCTTAACCTTTTTTAATCGTGTGAATTTGAAAATAAACATTTCACGTGAGGAATTATAAGAAGATACTAAAATTCCTTGGCAGGGGACGTTGTAACTACTAAATCATCCAATGATTTTTCTTTCAAATTATACCGTGACGTCCCAAAGATAGGATACCCTAAAATAAATTTTCATTCCTTAATATATTGTACATAGTCATTTGGGTAGGCATGTTATTTTTTTACATGAATAACATAGAGAAATGTATATTCTTCATTTTCTAATGTGACCCTAGAAGATCAGGGTCTTTATTAAGAATATCTTTCAATAATTATAGACACCTTTTAAAACTATTTTCACTCCATCAATGTTTCACCTTCAAGTTAATCAATAATAAAACCATCGATAAATCCAAAAACACTACTAAAAAATAAGCCTATAATAGTTCTAGAAATGGCCTTTATCAGTGCTAGAAAATCTTTGACAATGTGAGTAACGTTAAAAGCCTATTACTCTTATCAGTGATGAAAAATATCTAATAAAGGGGACATTTATCAGCTCTTTTTAAAGTACTGATAAATGAATTATTTATCAGCACTGTAGAAGCGCTAATAATATAGACCATTATCAGCACTTTTAGAAGAGATGATTAATGCATTCTTTATTAGTGATTTTAAAAGTGCTGATAAAAGTCCATATTGTAGTATTCTATGACAACACATTGTTCAACAACTATAATGTGATGTTATAACACACCATAGCACCAGAAGCACCATAAGCACCATAAACACACCATATATATCAATATAAACAAGTCCCAATACATAATTTTAATTAAAAGAAATATATGACAGAAATACAAAAAACAATAAATTATATACATTTCAAACATAATTTTATAAAATTACATAAATAAAAATTATTACATACATTCAAAACAATCATAACTATCAATGTTACCACGATTTCTATTAACATTCTTTTTCAAACTTCCAACACTACATGAGAAGCTTCGAAAAAACGACATCAACTCGAACAAAAGAATCCACCTATATAAGAAAAAAATATTATGTGAGTAATACTATGAACAAATTAACTAAACATAAATATGAAACAATAATTTAATTATATAGGAAATAATTTTACTGTGAAAACATCTAGATTGCCTCTATGATGGAGCAGAGGTAGTGTCGTTTCTCTTCCTAAAAAAGAAGTGGAGGTAACATGAAATAAAGTGACAAATGAACCACTACATGGGTGATAATATTTTATGGGGGAAGAAGCATGAAAGTTGGATATATCACCCTAACTAGAACAAAAGAATCCACCTATATAAGAAAACAATTATTATGTGAGAAATACTAAAAAGAAATTAATTAAACATAAATATGAAAAAATACATTAATTCTATGGACAATGATTTTACATTGTAAACATATATATTACCTCTATGATTGAGCAGAGGAAGCATCATTTATCTACATTAGAAGTAAGTGGAGGTAACTTGAAATAAATGTATAATTTCACCACTGCATGGGTGAAAATATTTTAAGGGAGAAGGAGCGAGAAAGTTAGATAGAGCACCTGAACTTGAATAAAACTATCCACCTATATAAGAAAAAATTATTATGTAAGTAACACTAAAAATAAATTAATTTAATATAAATATAAAACAATAAACTAATTCTAGAGAAAATTATTTTACTGTGAAAACATTAAGATTACTTTTGTTATTGAGAGAATTCAGCGTCATTTCTCTTCCTTTAATGGAAGTGGAGGTAACTTGAACGAATGTGATTAATGCACTAGTGCATGGGTGAAAAGATTTTAAAGGAGAACCATCATTAATTTTGGGCATACAACCCCTACTCAAACAAAACAATCCACTTGTAGAAGAAAACAATTATTATTTGAGTAATACTAAAAAGAAATGAACTAAACATCAATATGAAACAATACATTAATTCTCTGGACAATGATTTAACTCCACAATCATCATGATTCTCTAAAACAGCACAATCAAGTTACCCATTTACCTAGGATTCCCTTTTATTTGTGACCAATCTTGTTTCACTTTCACATGTCACTAACACAGCAAATTTACACACATAGTTCATTCCAAAAAAGTTCAGATAGTGTGCCACTAATTCCACAGCCAAACCTAGTTGAAA
The DNA here is from genome assembly GCA_963277665.1 of Viscum album. NCBI lineage: Eukaryota > Viridiplantae > Streptophyta > Magnoliopsida > Santalales > Viscaceae > Viscum > Viscum album. The sequence goes on along the minus strand of CAUJRU010000706.1, from coordinate 286,686 downwards.
AAATACACACACCAAATAATTTCATAATCATTATTCACACATATTATGTTTTTTAATTATTCATTTAAAAAGAATTATAAAATAATCCCCAGACGCACTCCAAGGCTTTACATAAAAAACACACCCAAAATTCACATGAAAATGATACTTTTAAAATAAAACGCAATGCATAACAGTATCGAACATAATTTGTAACACATATATAATTTAAAAATATATATTAACTAATTTATAGAAAAATTCCAATTAATGAAACCCAAGTTTACACAAATTCACTACTAATTCTATACAAAGTCACTTTTTTAAAAATTTGTACACAAATAGAAATCACTTTCAAAACATGTCTTTCATCATTTAAAACAATTTACAGTTCACATTAAAAAAAGGTACAACATGTTCAACATGGAAAAGAACGTCAATTTCCTTTAAGAACTTAATTTCATACCTATCTACATTTATTCACCTTTGAAAAATGATTTTCACCTTTCAAACAACCCATAAAACCCTTCCACGGAACATCCCACTAAAACACATGAACACACACAACATATCAATTTTCTGTTAAAAAACCCATACCCAACAAAAAGCATATAATACCATTCAAAAACATGTTTCACCTCACTCGCACCATTTAATATACCATTTAAAATTCCCAAATATAATGTCTAAAAAAATTCTTTATTATTTAAGCACTTCACAACTCATACTCAAAAGTGCAAAACAATGATAACAGGACAAAATGATCCATTTCCCATCAAAATTCATTTTTCAACACACGTGTACCTTAAGCACCCACAAAAACACATTTAACACTTCTCAAACAATTAATTGAACACTTCCACTGATTTTTCAAAAAAATGCCGATATAGAAACATAATAATTTCTCATTAGGAAATGTAGTTTCAACACAAATGCATTTCAATGCATTTCAAAAAAATGTCTGCACCACTAAAATAAACTATAGAGCATGTGAAAATTAACAAAGAAATAAAATTAAATTATCTGAAATTTTTAGGGCATAGAACCACCTACATTGGGAGAAGAAATTGTCGAATTTTATGTGAACCCCCTCATGCATTGCAACCATAGCAAAAAACAGGATGTCAGACAAGTTTTTTATGCCACTAGAGCACCGAAAATAACAAAGTGGTGTGATTCGAGCTTCAATTCCCTAGGAGGAGCACTGACAATGGGTGGATACCATAGAAATCTCTTGATATCGCAATGATTTCTCAAATGGTTAGATTTTTTTAAATGGATTAGGACACATTTATCAGTGTTCACAAATAAGGGTTGATAAATATCCCTTTTATCAACACTTATAACATAATCCCTGATAAAGAACTATCTTTATCAGCACTAAAAAATACTGATAAAACCAATATTTATCAGTGAAAAAATAAGAGTTCTAATAAATCATCATTTTATAAATTCTTTATTTAGAACTGATAAATCCTCATCTTTATCAGTGTAGAAAAAGCACTGATAAAGATTAATGTATAATTTCTTATTACTGAAGCACTATTAAAGGATTTATAATTATTTATATAAATACAAAACAGTTAAAATTTATAAATACTTAATAAATATATATAAATATCAATATAGTAAATATATTCCATTTTAAATATATAAATTATTTTTTTTATAATTATTAATTTATAATTATAGAAATATTTTTGTAAAAAATATTATTTATATTATTATATATATTTATATAATTATACATATATATTTAATAAATAAATATAAATATAAATATAGTAAATATATTCATTATTTGAGTAAAGTTATTATAAATTTTATAATTATTTAAATATACATAATTATTTAATTATAATTACATAAATACTTTTAAAAAATATTTATGTTTTTATAATTATAAATATATAATTGTATAAATATAGTGACTGTATATTTATAAATATTTTTTTACAAATATTTTTTTAACATTTATAAGGAATATCTTATTTTAGGTGCATGCATCTATGTTAAAATTGAGTGAAATTGAATTAATTAGGAAAAAGTACACTTTTAAAAATATTGAAAAATTGGACAAGTGCAATGTTTATGCATTATATATAAAAATTCATTAATTTTGTATATGTAAAATCAATATAACACACATCTCATCTATGTTAAATTTAAAAATCAAACGACATTCAATTATATGTCGAGTACTATTCAATTATAGTCAATATTTTTAATTCTTATTAATTTTTAATTATAATCCATTATTCAATAAACATATGACTATTTAATGTAAAGGGAATAAATATTTTGTAATATATAAATCCTATTTATATACAGTAATATATATCTATATATTTAATATATACAATTGAATAACATTAATTATCATAATTGTCTAATTAATAGAATGTTTAATAATTAATAATGTATAATCAATCTATTCATTTTTATCAATAAATATTTAATTATAAAATGTTCTAATATTTTTTTTAATAACTTTTTTTATTTTTTTATTTATTTTATTATTTCTTTTTATTAATAAAAATATTGATCAGCACTAAAAATAGTGCTGATAAAGGTTTTACTTTATCAGTGATAAAAAAGACACATTAATAAAAGGTTAAATTTCTCATTGCATTATTTTTCAATGAAAAATATGCCATTTAACATCGGTTTTTTATAGTGTTGAGAAATGTCATTGCTATTAAAGGTGTGTTTTGTAGTAGTGAAATTTCTTAAAATCAAGATATAATGGTTTTTCATCATCACGATATATATTTTCAATTGTTATTTTATTATCAATTTCAACAACTTAAATATCATGAATCATTTATTCTATTTGATTAGACTTATCATCTTGCAAAGTACCATCATCAGGAGATATAAAATTCTTCCCAGTTTCACCATGCCAAATCAGAGGGTCGTAACTCAGATTAAAACCATGATAAATTAAATGGTATTTGACCTCTATGATTTTCAACTTCTTTATGTTTAAATATTTCAGTCATGTATAGAAAAATATTTCCTTATTTGGAACATTTCATTTAGAAAATTCCAAAAACACCTCAACCCCTTACTCGTATTCATCACGTATTCATAGTGTCATAATCTAACTACAAATCATTATTATCTATAGAAAAAATAAATAATATGTATCTTTACAACATAAACCAATTTAATATTTATATGATTCATTCCATATTTGTAAAGTAACACAATTTTTAAATATAAAACAAATATATGCATATTTGAAGAGAATAATTTTAAATTCTAGATAATAATTGAATATAAGTTTAAATATAAATGGTTTATCATAAAAATAAATCCATGTATGTAATTTAAAAATGAAAATATAGTTAAACCATTCTATCATTTTACATTTTATTCTTAATTTAATTATATGAAACTTGAAATTGAATATAATTGAACAGAATCCAATTCTAGTGTGCATTTTCAATTTTTAATAGTATCTTTTTCATAAAATTTTATATAAAATTATTTTTCAGGAAAAATACAATAATTATTAGTTGAAATATTAATTCATACTGTTTTATTATCGTATAGTAGATTTCAGACAAAAAATGATGAATTTGAAATGCATTACATATATGTATATACAGGATTAATATTATATATTATTTATGTCTTGTGTATTATTAAAATTATCTATATACATGGAAGTGTATGCATAAAAAATTAATGATTCACTAACATCATTCAAAAAAGAAACACATTGAGAGTGAAGGAAAAAAATTAAGATGGAATATTTTATAAACATATTTGAAACATTTCAATGTAAATTCAATTCCATTTAATAGAAACACCACAACATTAACATATAATTGAATCCACACACTTTTTCACTTAAATAAATGCATAATTAAAGTATATGAATATGGTAATGTAATATTTGAGATTATTAGATCTGTATTTAAATGTGAAATGATGAAACCAATGATATATGAGGGTTAAGAATATGGTAATCATGGATTTGAGTACACAGAATAAAAAAAATGTGGTAGTTATGGATTCAGTTCCATTCAATGGCCGAATAAGAGGATCAATGTGTGGGGATTACTAAAGAGTGTATTAGATTAAATTCAAAACAATGAGGATGAAGAAACCTAAGGTTTCATGAATATGGAAACTGATATTTGAGACCATAGGATCGAAGAAACGAGGGGTAGGAATTCTACATGAGATAAAAGAGTCAGCTTTCATGAGATATAATAACACTAAAACGATTCAAACAGAAGATTCATAAAATTTTAAATGGTATATAACATCAGTTAAAAATGGCATATATGATAGATCTACATTATCACATCATTTGGATGATAATTTATGTGCTAATGTGACTTCATCACATCAGTAATTATCTAACCATCATGAAAAAACATGGTATGTTGCTTTATCACATTGGTTATTATAAAACCGATATGATAAAGAAACATACATGGATTTTTCACATTAGTTGGATAACAACTGATATGAAAATCTTGTAAACTTCTATATCATGTTAGTTATTATATAATCGACGTGATAAAACAAGATAATCATCCTTTTCACGTTGTTAATGAATAACCGATGTGAAAATTCCAATATGGTAAGTTATATTTTTTCTAGTGTGTATTTCCAAAATATGGTGCATAGTTTTTAAGGACAAGCAACGCAATTTTCTCTAACCATGTGTTAACCATACATAACCCCATATGCTTCTACATTTCTCCAATTTATTCTAAAAAACCCCATATAAAAACCTAAACACAGTATATCCAAAACAAGGGTAAAATAGTAAATGAAAACATGTACAAGGAATCTCTAGAATGTTCGGGATGTCACGCAAATATTTTCTTATATTTCCTAAGTTCCTTCATCTCAAACCTTATTATTATCATCTTATTTACTGTCTTAATCATTTAGAAATTCAAACATCCAATAAATATATCATCTTCATATAATGATAATATCTGATGTGTTCCATCTTCACATTTCTTTTTTAAAAGTAGTTATCATACTAACATCGATTGAATATTTATTTATACTTGAAAATTTCATAATTTCTATTCCATTATCTTAGTGCTTAAACCATTCTATAGTGACTTTTTCTTCAACTTACAAACCAAATCCTTCTTCCAGTGAAATTAAAAACCCTTGGGATGAATCATGTAAATGTATTCCTATAAATATCCATGATGAAAATTTTTCTTTACATCCCTCTTCTTACAGTGTACATCATCATATCAAAAAATGATAAGAAAATTATTAATAGTAATGATCTTAACCATTAGTCCTAAAATGTCATAAAATTCAATCCCTTCCATTATCTAAAAACAATTCACCACCTACATTTTTTAAATCACTTAATTTCATAAAATTACTCTTTCAAATGAAAAAAAATTATTTTAAAGATACAAATTCCCATCAGATAGCTCAAACAACTCCCAAGTTTTTTTTATATTTAAGTAATTCAGTTCCACTTCTATGGATAAATCCAACTATTTAGTGCCTCTGAGAGTAGCTTCTTCCTCTTGACTAACTTGTTCCAATGTAACCATTATACGTAAGAAGTTTATATTATCCCCAAAACACAAATAAGGATTCTTGTTAGGAGTGGATCTTCTAAGAACATCCTCGAATTATTAGTCCAAAACAATCTGTCAATTACCCTGACTATCAGAGCATTGAAATCTGGTGTTTCTAGAATGAATGTTTTCCTTGTAACCTCTGTCTAATATTTCTAAAATTCAAATTTTTAATTCTTCTAAATTTCCTTATCATATTATTTTTTATCTTTCAAAATAATTTCTTCATTGAAAACAATATCTCGACTCAGTGTTACAAGTATCTTTTCATCATCTCATGGATGATAACTAAAGGTCTCCACCACAAAACAAACAAGAAAATGCTCCTTGTTTCTATATTCCAACTTATCTTTATCATTAGTAATGATATTTACATATGAAACTCCTACAAATATCATGATATGGTTGAACTATGGTATCTTAATGGAAAAATGTTCATTAGGAAGTTCTTATCCCATAGTTAAAGATAGACATTTGTTTACCAAGTATGTTTTTGTGCTCAAGGATTCTTCCCAGATTCTATTAGGAATTACTGAGTGAATCCATATTCTTTGATCTTGTCTACTAAATTCTAATTAATCCTGTTAGTATTTCCATTTTTTGGATTCCATGGAATTTTTTTCTCACGTCAAATTCAGTTCTTATTATAGACAATATGAAAGATGTGTCCTGCATATTCTCCACCATTTTTTGTGAAGATATTTTTACAATATTTCACACACCTTATCAACCAAAACATTCCACTAAATAAATTTTTGAAATGAATATAATTTATTCTTAAATAATTATATATAAAACTCATGAATTTAATCATCAAATATGTTTGTATATTATAGAAATCCACCATTAAAGCGAACTGGGGATGAACACCAAATATCGAAATGAACAAGTTATAACTTTCTAATCATCATATTTCGTCCATACAAGTTAAAGGGAACAATTTTTCCCCTAATATATAACACTCATATCATCCAAGGTCCATGTGATTGAGTATAAAAATTCTATTTAGTACTATAACATTAATATTTTTCTCATTGGGGTAACCAAACCTACAATACCACTTTTTCAAACCATCTGAGGAAGTCATTTTTATAGTGGCGACTTCAACACATTGTCTTGTAAGATTCCAGGTACCATTTTTTAATCAATGAGAAATCACCATGGAAATTTTTCTAAACTTCCAAACTCAATTTAAAAAATATATTCTAAAATCTACATCATATAACATTCTCACTAATATATGGTTCCTCTAGATATGTACAATGTATCTAACACCATTCAATTTTAAGATACTTCAAATTTTTATTTGAATTTTCACATCACATCTCTGAACTATATCCAAAGAATCATCATCCACTAGATGTACTATGAACAATATTCTAGGAACATATCTAACCATGAAATGGCACTCACTAGTTTAATGGAGTGATTCCTATGAGTCAATAACACATGACTCTTCTTGAATGATCATAATTAGTATCAAGATGGACCATCCATCAATTGTACATACCAAGTTTGTCTTTATAAAAGTGAAATCCTCTCTCTGATTCCTATAATATTTCTTGATATGTCCGTTTATCCAATAATGATTTTATAATGGACTTGAACCTATCTATTTACCTCAGCTTCTCCTTATGGAATTATTTTCTGAAGATTTTTCTTCAGATAGTCTATCTGATGAACTATCCATACCCATCCACTAGTATTGATACAATATTTGAATATAGTTTGAACATAATTACACATCAAATCCTTATTCAAGATCATGTTTTTTAATATAAAACAACACAATATCTTCCTTCCCAATAGAGTCGACCACTACTGTCAAAAATGGAAACCCAGCTTTCTAGAAGTTCGGAAATAAGAATAAAATCCAAAATATCATCATAGAACATAACCATTACATATTCAATATTACCTAAAATCATATTTAATTCATCCACTTAATTGGTAGTAGGAATTTTGTCTGAAAATTTTATGTTGAATAGTATTCTTAATTTGATAACCTTATTAAGAGTTGTTTTATTCTCATACTTTTCAACCAATTATTTCATAACCACTGAAATTGTTTTCATCTCCATAATTTTGAATACAAAATTCCTTACAAGTGAAATCATGATTAAGGAAAAATTATTCAAATACAAATACTCTCATTATACTTCTTCATTTTTTAGGATGCTTTTTAGACAAAGGAGGATCAATATCCTTATGTATAATAGGATCTTACAGGTGAATTTTCTAAAAGTCAAAGTCTATCCCATCGAACATTTCAATATTAACCCTTCCTTCCTCTTAATTCATTCTTCTAGTAATATTAATCCAAAAAAATCTAATAAATTTAAATATAAGGGGAGAAAAAATATCAATACTTTGAGTGAAGTGGAAACAACTGATGAACTGATGAAATTCCTGTGATACCACTTATTGGGATAAACCTAGAGTAATCCCTTCTGAATTATCCTCATATTATTAATTTCAATGGAGGATCTTGATGAGAAAACATACACCGAATGGAGACGTACATATGTCTGATCACTTCAGCCTAACTTCTATGAAAAACAATATAATGTTATTGGATAGAGAGTTTTTCCTATATCTTCTTCCTCTTAAGTAATTTTCACTAGATCAAGCTGGAGATAACAAACCAAATCACCAAAAATTATCATGATTTTAATTAATATATATTATAAACCTGGTTAAAATGATTTATCATGGTTTAAAACAATTCATACATCCACAATAGAGCACTGAAATAATTTTTCATATCAAATAAATAAAAACATTTACAAAAAAATCACTCACTTCCTCTCAAAAGTTAGGTCTTAGAAAATTAATTTATAAAGACACATTTTTCTTACATTTAATATTTGTATATCAGATCTAGGAAATCATCCTCTTTTTAAACTCCACTACCATGTCAAAAAGTTTGTAGTGACCTCAATGTTTTGTGGTCAACCTACCATTCACTTATGAAATTTTTGATACACTATAGAAACACCCGATGACACTGCCAATGAACAATACCCATGAAATAACTAGTTATTGTGTAATGGTATCTATGAAAATTTATAATGTAAGTTTCATATAAATATTTTTTTCCGATCATTGAATCCTATCTGAAGAAAAAACCTCATCCAATGAAGCTCTGTTCACTCAAAATCAATCTTATGCTCACCATCTATTGAATGTTCTATTTGATAAAAAAAATATTTCACAAAAACAATTCTTAATTAGAATAGTAGATAAAACATATTTCTACTCTATTAACAGATTTTTATCTGATCAACTTCATCAATAAATACTCTGTTCGATGAACCTGAAGAAATTTCCAAAAAACCCAACATACAAGAATGATTATGTGCCTGACCTGAGGGTTTTTTATGAACTTTTTATTTGAGTGGTGGGAGTTTGGGTGGAGTATAATCATTATTTATGTGACAATAATGTGGTGGGTGGTCGTTGGGTTAGCCTTATTGTGTGAGATTCTATGGGATGTTGGTTGATACTAACATGTGTGTGGGGAATGGTCAGTGGGTTAAGCATGTGATCCTAGATTAGATGGGATGTGACTCATGGGAGTGTGAGTATAGTTTTGTGATTAGGCTGTGTGGGATTGTATATTCATTGGGTTTGGTTGATATCAGTTTAGGTAATTAAAAAAACCCTATTAGTGGGTTTTTTTTTGGATCACTCTACCTTGAGGTGGAGAGTGATCATTGGGGAGGCTTCTTAGGAAAGCCTCCGTGGGTACGAACGATTCCTGGTAGTGTTATGAATTAGTGAATTGGTTGTGTTTATGTCCATTGGGAATTTTTCAGGTTGTGGATATACCCAAGTGGTGAAACATTATTTGTATTGTGGTGGTTTTAGTTTGGGGACACTGTTAGTGTGATGTAACCAGTGTGTTCAGAGAGATGCACGTGCTCATTGTAACCCAATGATTTTGGAATGAAATAAGAGATTCCACATGGCTATGAAAGGTGAAATTGGAAATGGATCGACGTATCATGGTAAGGTCAGTGGTAGTTTGGTCCGAGACTATGTTTTTTGGGGTATGGGATAGTGTGGCTTAGAAGGAGTGATATACGTGTTGTGTTAGGACCCATTTGGATTTAGTGCTGATGGATTAGTATATGGGAATCCATATGATAGTTAGTGGAATGTTAACTAGTTATAGAGTAATATCCCTATTTTAATGAATTTCTTCTATGATTGGGATTTCATTCTTAGTGATTCAGAGACAAGTGGTGGATTGTTTTTAGAGTTGATGATTAGGTATGAGAGGGTTGGTCAAGTCAATGTGTTTCACGAAATGACATATGAATCATGAGATGTGGATTTTGGGTTATTGATTTGGAAGGTGATGATAAAGAAAACCCTATGGTGGAAAGCATCATATCAGTCATGTAGAAATAATCTTCATGTCATAAGGGTAACGTGGTGTTAATGACCATTCAGTGGATGGTCATGGATACACCATGATGTTAGTGTGTGGTGAGACTAGTCATGGATAATTTTGATGGAATCATAATGTTGATGCATGGGTGAGCCTGAGTAGTCCTGGTTCCTTGATAAATATCATATTTTTCAATAAGATGTCATTTAGGTTGAATTTGGTGCATTAGCCTTAGGAATAGGGGTTTTTAAAATGATGAAAGAATGAGTAATATCAATGGTGCATTGGGGATATAGGTTGGTTCAAGGTTGATGGAGAAAATTATTCGTGATCCAACTAAGGAATTACACTGAAAGACTAGTTTGGAATTTATTATGGGTGATTATATGATCTCATGATGCCTACATACTTTAAGAAATCATGAATGGTCAATGTGAGAACATGATAGCAGATATGGCTGAGAATTTTAAGAAGAGGATGGTTGGTGGATGGTCAAAATAGTTTTTAAACATGGAATTCAATGCGGTGATATCTGAACCAGTTCAAAAATGTTATATAGGATATGACAGGTGTGATCAAGGGATCATACTTGATAATTTTGAATGGAATCTAGTGTATTTGGTCTTACTATTAGAGTTGTGATGCGAAAGACTACATGGAATTTGAAGATGGAACATAGTGAGTTCATGTTGAATTAATGTATATAATAGGCCAAGAGATGTGGTTCAAGGATTACCATAGATTCTTCAAGAATATAAGAGTTATGGTGGGTAGTTTCTAATTCCACATGGAAATAATGTTATTTCATTTCAGAGGGAGTTTTAATTTTTTATTTGGAGGATGGTTTATTTGGAAAATTGAGACTTGAATTGATATTTTAAGAGTTAGAACTTCCTAGAATAATATTTTTGGATGGATTTCAGGTTTGATGGATTCATAATATGTTTGGGTGACTATCATAGGAATTAAAAAAGTGGTCATAGGGCTTCTAAAATTTTGTAGCACCCATTGAATAGCTGGAAATCCCGCCAGCTAGTCGATGGACCAAGATAGATCCCATGAATTTGGCCTGGTCACACTAGTTGGCCAATGGCTTCAAAGGTGTATTTTTTTAATTATAACATTTTCATCATGTTGTGCCTCATCCTCCCTTAGATTTTAGGGGGTTTAGTGTCTCGGTAGAGGCCATTCTTGTATGACTTCTCTCCCACTTTCCTCTCCATTAACCCCCCATGAGGGATATAATCTTGGATATAGTGTGATGATGAATTAAGGTACGATATTCTGTTGTTATTCAGTTTTCTTCCTCCTTCACTGCCCTATAATTTACTCTTATTTTGTCTTGGTTTTGGTGTTGATTTCACTATATCATGGTGGAATCAACTCAGATGGATGATAATTTTGATCTTCCATTATAGATGGAGTTCTGATACATAGTCTTCATATCATCACATGATTTTTTATTGAGGTATATCACCACATTTATTTTCCTTATATTTTTATCTCAAATAAAAAAATGATTTAATTGTTTTTTTTGTTAAGGATTTCATTCGGGATGGGGTCGTAGTTTTGTTTCAGACCCTTTGCATGTGGTTTGCCACTGTTTTAGAGTGATAGTGATTCTCAGTGCCTGAGAGCTTGGATGGTGCTTAGTTGTCTCAAAAAATCTTGGCAGAGGCATGAAAAGGATTATTGGGGGATTTTGTGAGGCTCTGTGAATCTTTTCGAGTGGTCTACGACATGTGTGAGATATGTGGACCCTATGATAAAACTTTATAAGTTTCTTATCAATGAGGGTGTTTTATTTCATACTATAGAAGTTTTGGGAATAGGGATTTGGGATCACTAGTGCCCTGGGTAGATGAATTAGAATGGTGTTAGGCCTCATATTCTTAGAATAAGTTCTCTTGAGAACTTGGGTATTTTGGGATATCTGGTAGAATTGGTCTTATGGGGTCAACATATCATTTGAGATTTTGTGAGTTCATAATAAGGTATTAGGGTGAATGTTAAGATACAGATGGTATATATTGGGTTACCTAGAGATATTTGGAAGGAATGGATGTCTTCGAGAAACATGACGATCGTTGAGAAAATTGGATGTCTCACAGATGATTGGAACTCTCTATCAATGTCGAAGGTGAGTCTTGGAGTATGAGGTGAGTGGGATAAGAGCTTCCGGACATTAAATTAGCTTTTAAAGTGAGTATTTTCTTGGTTTTTGGACCCTTCATATGTGTCTAGGTTTGGGTATGATGTTGTGGCTTAGTATGTTCCTTGGGTAACACAACCAGGACTGATGAGGGTCTTCAGAAAGGTTGGACCAAACCTTTAGGTTTGGTTCATGGGGAGACTTCGGGCATTGATGTCACCAGATGATGATGGGATTGAGATGGTATCAATGGGTAGATACTATTGTGGTTCTAGAGGACCATTCTCAAACCATTTTAGGTGAGTTAATATTTGTTCTAATGAGGATATAGATCTAAATAAATAGGAACACTGGGATCAGCTGGAAAGGTGAGTGATGGGATATAATCCTATGTGATTGTTCTTTAGGGACCGTTCCGTGAGAAGGCCTAGGTTAGTATGCTTGTAGTGTCCTCCATAGAGTCTATATGGATTGGTATTGGTGCTGAGGGATGTCACCAATGTCTTTGGTGATGGGTTGGTGTGCATGGTTACCATTCCTTAGATGTTTGTCTTAGTGGAAACTAGTGTATAAATAGTTTTTCACATCAGTTTTTTATGATTTTTATGTCCTTTTTAGGGAAATTATTGTAGAGGACGTAGTAAAGAAGCTTTTAAAATTAGTTAATTAAATTCAACATTATAATTAATATCTATATTTGGTTTTTTTACATTGTTTATCCAATAACCGAGAAGAAAAATAGTGTGTAATTTTTTTCATGTGCGTTACTGGATAACCGATGTGAAAAAAATTATACACCCTTTATCACATCATGTATTTTAAATAACCGATGTGATAAATGATTTTTCACATTTGTTTTTGGATCAATGATGTGAAAAATAGTGCATAATTTATTTTTCATGTCGGTTATCCAATAAAAAATGTTAAAAACATACCCACAATTTATCATGTCGGTTATTTAAAATAACTGACATGAAAACAATTCATACATTAACTTCCACATCATTTATCTAATAACCAATGTTAAAAACAATTTTTTTTAAAAAAAATAATACATTAATTCATCATCCAATATATAAGAAACCATAAAATAGAAAACAAGGTAGTAGAAATTATAGCAGAAAAAGACAAATACAAATGAACATTAAAATAAACTAAAAAACAATCAAACCTATACAATTATTTTTCCATTAAATTTTTAAATATCTCAACTCCAATGCAGTTTATAACCGTTCAATATCAAAAATCTAAATAATAATACAGAAATCATTTATCTTGAATTTTTAATAAAACATATTAAATATTACAGAAATCATTATAAAGAAATTTAACCTTATGAAACTTTGTAACTGTCCCAATTGAAATTATTTTATAGATAAATCTTAAACCATAACATCCAAATTAATTTCCACCTTGTTGTTTATGACACGATTTCAATGGTATTTTGATTCAGAAATAAATTTTTTAATTAATATATCCCCAATTTAGTAATTGTAAATAAAAATTCACATTATCTTCTAAAACATTGATCTTGGTTTGATTCTTACTTTCCATCTCTCTAAATAAATTCCTTGACTTGTTTGAAAACAATTTTAATATAATAAATTTTATTCTCTATAATATAAAAAATTATTAAAATAAGAAAACATACAAGTTCAATACATTCTTAAAAATGTTTCTCACTTCACTATGGATAGAGCAAAGCCAATACAATGTCTTCTCTCTTGGAAAAAACACCCAACCTCCAATGACCACTAATATAAATGAAAATTTAATATGATGTGTTCATAGGTTAAGTGTTATATAATAAATTGTGAGAAAAAATATTTCATACCTTTCAAGACATGGAAACATCAAACACTGAATGATGGAATTCTTCTGAAATATTTCATCTATATAACCTGTTATTTGAGCATCGGTCATTGTCTAAGCTATAGTGGAAATACATTTTGGGCCCATAAATCCATATACATATTTATCTTCATGATCTATACACATTTTATATATATACCTAATACAAAGTAGAAATAATTACAAATTTTAAATAAATTAATCGAATGAAAAAATTTGTTAATCGACTTACATGGAAAAACATGCATTGGGTTGATTCCCAATTGATCTCTAGCTACATGCTCCATGATATCATTTTTTAAAAACCTCACAGTCATTTTACACCCAAAAATAGCTGCATCAAATGGAATGTCATATACTCCGAATAACAAATTTGAGTGTGTTGACAATTGATCAAGAACAGTAGAATCTATATCTGAAGTCATCAAACATTGATTTTTTTTGTGAATAAAGTATTTCTTTTCCTTTAAATATTTCTTATAAAAAAAATTAGATAAATATATAAAATTTATAATGAGAAAAATAATTTACTAATAAAATGAAATGTAATATATCATATATATATATATACATCTATGGTAATATGTGGAAGTAGTCTAGATGGACAAACTAAAAAATGACAGATACTTTTTTCTAATATAATCACATCATCTATATTACATGGTTTTTTTCTAATATATCTATAATATCATGTGCAGTAAGCCTATGATGATCTATCTCAATTTGGAAATGATGAATGGTATCACTGATATAATATATAATCACATATGTAACAATATGATGAGGATCCACAAAATATAACTCATGCTAACTTGAAAGTTGTGGAGGAGGGGTGGTGGGAAGGGATAAAAAGGAGTGGGGTATGGAAACAGATATGTTTGACTAAGATAAGTAGGAAGATTGTGAACTACTAGCAGAGGTGGAGGACTTGGATCGGCAGGCCGAAATTGTCCTTGTATGTCTGCAAACATCGCATGTATCGAATCTCTGAGACTGTCCTCCATTTTCACTCGAATACCCTAAACTTTGGCATCCAAAGAATCTATTTTTTTTAAAATGATCCTTTGAATAATATTTTTAATGTGCAAACACATTATTTACGATATTCATGTCGGGTATCCTCGTACAAGACCTGGGTATTCAGGCTTTCCTAATGTTGCAGCTAAAATATCTTGTCTACCCTCAGCAATGAAGACACTCTATGTTCTATTCTCCTCAATAAAATCTGGTATGGACATGTTTAAAAAATATAAAATGAATCACAATATATAAAAATCCTATTTAACTTCAATAAATAAATAAAAATCTTACAATATTATCAGCTACAACTCTTTACTCTTCTGTAAGATATTGTCCTTTTTTCCCATTCGAGCCATATTCTATTTTTCATGTCTAGTGAGGTCGAAGGAGGGGAAACCTCTCCAGATCTTGATGACTCAACTCTCTGCTATTGATTTTTTTCTTCCATAATATGTTCTTCTAAAAAATTTCCCCTGCCTGAGATAACATATTAGGGTATACATTTCTATCATGAATTTCCATTTGTGATCTCCTCAGTGTTGTAAATTGTGAATTAAAAATAAAGAAATTATTAACAAGATCATTGATATAGAAAAGCATCTAAAAAGGTAACTTTGCACTTACTAAAAATGCTTCTTGTCTTGTACATTATCAAATTATTTCCATGTATCTTCATCTATAAATGGATATATATCACATGGATTTTCATGATTTCTATTCCAAAAAATGAAATGTGCTTTGAGGTATGATTTAAAAGCCCTCCATCTCCTAGCCACCAATGGTAAATATTTCCTCCTAAATATTCTCCAATCGGGTATATCATATGTCATCTCATAAGAAGGGGAAAGCATATATTATGATATACATTTCAGGATATGTAAAATAATAACAAACAATATTACCAAAATGGTCTCCCACAATAGTGATAATGTCTCTTTGTCAACACCTTGTTAATATTTAAACAAAATACTAACATTAATTTTATCTTGTACGAATATAAATGTATTGAAATGTTGTGAATTTGGACCTATTGTAAAATTGTTAAAATCAATGTCTAATGGTATCCTGTGTTCCTAGGTATGGTCACCTGATAACATTGGTAAACATTCAGTTCCACGTTTACCGACCCTTATAATCTTTTTTTCCCATGAGGAATTATATATCTCAGGTAAAGAAGGATGAGGAGGATCATCAATAGAAGCATGTGTAAGTTCGTCCATAGAGATATGAGTATGATCATCTCCAAAATATGTGGAGGATCATAGGATTGATTTTTCATTATCCTATAAATCAAAGAAACCTCAATTAGTACAGAATATAAAAATCCAACAATTGCCTGTAAATTTAAATAAAAAATTAACAATTACCAAACAAAAATAAAATTAAACTAAAAGTAACACATTTTTATTCATATTTTTTATAGTTAACTATAATAATAAAATTATTAATGAGATATTAAATGACAGAAATAAATGAAAACTACACAATATTAATGAGATTAAATGACATATTAAAAATTCACTAACCTAATAAATCATTTTTATAAAAAAATTATAATAAAAAATTATAAAACAAATATTGTTTTTATTTAAAATGTTTTGTTTAAAATAATTTGTTTTCAACAGAATAAATTAATAGATAAGTTACATAATTATAAACATACAAAACAATACAAAACTAAACTAATATAAAAAAACAATTAAACTAATTACTTATTATATGTGTTTTAATAGATAAAATAAAATTAAAATATCTATCTTATGAAATTTAAAAAATTAAACCATAATTAAACATAAGTTACCTATAATATTAAGAATGCAATAAATATTTTTTTCCAAATTCCCTTCATCATAATCATTCCATATGGAAAAAACCATGTCTTCAACGTGTTCATCGATATTATTTTTTAATCATTCCATGGATGTATGGATATCACATAAATCATCATCTATGTCTAGTTTATCATCACCAACATACTGATCTTTCATTATAAAAAAATAACCCACTTCATATCAGGTTCCTCAAGATCATAAAAAATTCATTTGTTTCCATGATAAAAGGATCATTTTTGTATTCCTATTTCTTTAGATTTACTAGTGTAATTCTAAATTCATCATGTTGGACATTGTTGTTACCGATAAACCATTTACACTTAAACACTGGAACTTGAAATATAATGTAATCAACCTCTCATATTTCTTCAATTATTCCATAGTATGTGGTTGATGATGAGATTGGGGTTTTATCTTTGGCACATGAAAAATGAATTGCTTCTACGAACATCGACACGTTACTATTCTGAACTGCACTCCTATTGTCCTTATCTTTCATATGAAAAGTATATCCATTAATTTCATACCAAAACCATGTTATAAAATTTAAACATGGACCACCCACTAACCATCTCAATGTTTCTGATGCATCATGTTTCATGGTCTCTTTAAACCATGGAAAAATGTTTTGGTATGCTCATTCAAAACCCACATATCTTTCTTCTTTGGATAACTTTTTTAAACTAAATAATATGAATTTTTTTATATGGTTGTGCATCATCATTTTTATTCATGATGTGTAACTCCACCTTATTTATCTATTAACCCTTCAACAATTTGACTTTTAGGCCATGAATCCCCTTTCCCAAAAAAATAAATTGATCATGGTGAGATATTGGCAAACTGTTGTTCTCCCCTTCAGAAAAATAGCTTGTACAAAACAGTGCATCCTACTTAAAAATATACTTCTCAACAATGGTTTCCTTAGGCCGATATGGATTCTCAATATACCCTTTTAATAATTTTATACACCTTTCAAAAGGATACACCCAATATAGATATCGAATTCTCCAAATCATTATTTATCACACAAAATGAACCATTAAATACACCATGATATCAAAAAAAATTGGAGTAAAATACATTTTCAATAGATAAAGTATATAAACTACTTTATTCTCCAAAATATTCAATACATAAAATAAAATTAACTTATTAAAATTTGAATAAAAAAACAACACACATTCATAATAGTCATTCTAACACATGTGGTCAATATTCCATTTAATGAAACCAGTAGGAGCTATTTCATCATGACATGATAGTCATAAGATTTGATACCTTTCAGCTTCAAATTATATAAAGACACAAAAAAATTTACATTTTAAGAATAAACATGCGGCACTTTGATATCATGAAGGCATTGACAAAATATTTTTGTCTCCCTCTTGGATATTTATGATAATCCATGGGTATGAATGTTCTCCTTTCATTAAGAGTGGGATCCAAATCCAAAAGTATTCCCATTGAGAGTAAATTCATTCTTACATTCAACCCATATTTCGTATTTCCTTTAATATATAAAAATATTCCAATCAAAATTTCACTGATATTATAATCCATGTGAATAAAAGAAGCATTAAGTTTCACCTCATGATATCTCCAATATAGTAGCTCAAAAAATATTGAGAGTTTCTTATAAATATTTCTATCATTACAAGATTTATGTATCTCAATGAATTTCAGATCAATGTTTTTCACCCTCTCAAAATATTGATCAGTGGATAACAGTTTTGGAGTAATATCAAATTCATGTGATCCTTTTAAATCATTTTTTCAATATTCTATAAGTTTTATCCATAGGAAAAAATTTTCAATGACCCATGTATAATATTTTTCTCTCATGATGCAGTTGACAATATGATGTCTGTTGTTCACAAATTGGACAATATTTATGCCCCTTAATAATGTATCCATACAAATTTTCATATTTCGGGAAGCCATTTATAGTGATCATAATCATTTGATGTAGTCGAAAATATTCCATTTTATAAGAATCATAAACCCATATACCTTCCTCCCATAACAGTTTCAAAACATCAATTATTGGTGATAAAAAAACATCAATATTATTTTTGGGTTGTTTTGGTCCACAGATCCTTAAACTCAACATGGGAAATTTTTACTTCATACAAAATTCAATAGAGATGTTACAAATTACAAATAAAATAGTCCTTGAAGTATGTGTGCTATTATGTATTCAATATATATTCATTCAATCTACGTATAGTCTAAGTATGAGATTTTGAGCTTCATTTTTTAATATAGGAAACTAATGATCAATTTTCATCCACTGGGTACAATCAGCAAGATGACGTATTTTATCATCAAATATCTTCTCATCAGCATTCCATATTAACTTTTTTTCATCCTGTGAATTAGAAGGTAAACATTTCAAATGAATAATTATAGGAAGATACCAAAATTCTTTAGTAGCGGTCTCTGAAACTTCTAAATCATCTTGTGATTTTAATTTCAACTTATACTGTGATGTCCATAATCTATGAAACCCTAACAAAAATTTGCATTATTTCCTATATAGAATACATTCAAGTAGCTAATCATGTATTTTATTGTAACCCAATACCATTGGCCATAATATTTTCATGGCCTTATAAGGTGAATCTATAATATCATTGTCTTTAGGAAGAATGTTTTTCAATAATTTTAGCAACTCTATAAAACTCTAATCACTCCATCCATGTTTTTCTTTTATGTTTATGTATCTTAACACAATCGATATAAATTTATATTCTATAAAACCTGGATAAAATGTTTTTTCAACGTCACCATATAAACTCTCAATTTTTGGTTGTTTCCCCACAACCTATACTTTAATATAGATGATGGGGATGGGGGGAGTAGGTTCCCTAGTCCTAGATGGATCAAGAATAAAAGGGGTAAACAGAAAGAGAAAAAGGACTATTCTCATTTACCTTTACCGATGGAGACTAGATTGGCAAATAAGTCGAAGAGAAAGTTGAAGGATTGCGGCCCACAATCCCCCAAGGTGGCCTGCCAGCTACGGGAGGTGGCCCAGAATCCTTTAGACATGCTCTTGAGCTCGGAGGAGGTTATGCTGGAAACAGAACTGATAATAAAAGATTCCAATGAGGAGGCAGAAAGAATGATGGCACAAACTTTTAAGGTGGACACCAATGATGAACAGACCGAATGGATTGACAAGCAGGACTTGATTCTGGTTCGGGGTTTCAAAAATGGAATGAT
This sequence comes from Viscum album, assembly GCA_963277665.1. Lineage (NCBI taxonomy): Eukaryota > Viridiplantae > Streptophyta > Magnoliopsida > Santalales > Viscaceae > Viscum > Viscum album. Next base: position 266,649 of record CAUJRU010000706.1, on the reverse strand, counting down.
CAATGTAGTGGAGTACATCTAGTCATGGGGGAAGCTGGCATTCAGGCTAGACGACCTTCTGATGGAGCAACCAGACATTCAGGTAAATACTTTATTGTGGAATCTGTTTCGTGAGATTAAAACGGGTAGGCTACAATTTCATTTCAATAACATTTTCCACACTTTTAGTGTGTGACGGGGTTTCTCACTTTTTCCCTTAAAAGTGTTTGATAATAAAAAATTTAAGTTTAATGATGATGTATACATTAATATCATGAATCATTTCATCATGTTTATCAGATTTATCATCTTCCAAAGCACTATCATCAATATCTTTGGAATTATTCCCAGTTTCACCATGCCTAATCCAAGGGATATAAATCAAATTAAAACCATGAAAAATTAAATTATCTACAATCTTTATACTTTTATTCTCCTTCAAATTTAGAAATTTATAGCATGGACAAAAAAATGTCATTGTTTGGAAAATTTTCTTTAGAAAATTCCAATAAAATCATCGACACCTTCCTCATATTCATCACTTATTCAAGGTGAATTAATCCAACATAGATTCATTATATATAATAAATATAAAAAAACAAAAAAATGGTATTTTTTAAAAATATTATGAATAGAAATTACATTGAATATATAGAAAACCCATAATTTAAATGTTTTATATAATATAGATAATATTGATGAGAAAATTATTTCATGTGGAAGTAATTAAAAAATAGACTCATTTATAAAATTTATCAAGTAAAAATAAATGCAGATAAACTTATAAAATTATTAATAAATATGTATGATGATATCCATAAAATAATACCCATAAAAAAAATATATATAATGAGAAAAATTCATTCATAGTTGGTTATTTATATAAAAATATATATTGTAATTAACATTATAATATAATCATAAATTGAGTATTAGTTTAAAAAAATGTCACATTAAATAAAATATGAAATTAATTAACACATTATAAAATTAGAAGTAGATTATGTAGTCCCAATCATGTGAGGTGTGCACTAATAATTCAAATTTAACTTGTTCCAACAAGCTTCATACCTAAAAAATATCTATCACATTTTATTTTTGTATTATGTTACTTTCTTATAATTCAATAAATCAACCTGGAAAAAAATGTAATTATAATTTAAAATATTATTTGTATACCACATTAAATAATATTTGGGATACACTATTATAATGAAAATTTGAATCCATATGAAATCAAATGCTTTTAATCCAAACTAGGATAAAAATTTTCACCAAGATTTAATTACAATGAATAATCATGTTTGATTCACAAAATTAATGAGTACAAAAATGGTAACTATTTCATAAGAACACAAAGGGAAAATTTTTGTTCTCATTTTTTTTAAAATAGAGTAGCCAAAAATAAATATTACACAGTGCATCCATGTTGAAGGTATTAACTCATTTATGAAACATTAAGATTCAACAAAATTAAGTTCCATTAAATAGTTAGTTCGCTGGCCAAAAAAATGAATTCCATTCAATATTAAACCAAAAACACCATCATATTTTTCAACAATCATCAAAACCAAACCATCATCATTTGAAAATCCTATTATTACTAATAAATTTAACATACATGCAGTGGGTTGTGAAGGTTTCCTAGTTTATTGTTGTAACATTGGGATAAATTCAAAAAAAACAACAAATGAAAATAAATGACGAGTAATGTGTGAATGACTGAAAAGAACACCTAGATGAATGTGTAATGCTGAACCTGAAATACCTAAATGTGTGAAGATGGTAATGTGATAAAGAATAAAGACTGGTCAAACATTCATTGGTTAGAGATTCGAATCCAAAGAATGAACAAAAAGAGAGAAAAGAATTTTTTTTAGGCTTACATCAGATCTACTTTCGATGCATAACCCAATTATGACAAAACCCTACATCTCTATTTAGATCGCAATGTTATATTTAGACCACTAGATAAAAGAAACAAGAAAGTCAGGGATTCAAAAAGAGGGAAATGAGAGCTCCATCATAATAATGTTAGGATGTGTAATGAAACCATCAGGAAATACATAAATTTTTAAAAGATTTTGTAGATCGTTTATATTATAACCAATGTGAAAAATGGATATTCTCATCTTTTTCATTTCTTTTATACTATAATTGTTGTTAAAAAACGAATCTATCACATCAGTTGAATTACATAACCGATGTGAAAGAGTGTTGAAAACCCGGTTTTCAAAAAACAGACATGAAAAGGTAATATACCCATATTTTCATGTCTGTTATGAATAAAAGACGTGAAAACAATTTTGTAAAAATAAACTTTTCTACTAGTTGGATTATGTCGAAATGTTTAATTGAGTAATAGGTTGATGACCTTTATGATTTTTGTTTGGGTCGGTGGATATCATGCCCTGACTCTTGAGTATTGGGTTTAGAACCTTACTAGATGTGGATTGGGTAAGTGATCATGATTAATACCTTAACATTGTATGATTTCATATAGGACTTCCCTGGGAGATGGTTATTCATATGATGTGAGACCAATGGACCTCCCTTGAGTGATAAAGGTTGGGTCAAAGCTTTTGGATTTGTGAACATGACCAATGTTTGCGGGTATTATATTGATATTTTAGATGTTTCCCAACCCTAAGTCTTCATGTATGGGTTGGGAATAAATATGATTTCATGAGGTGATAGGTGGATTTCAGGCTGGTGTAGAAGTAAGTATTTCAGGAACTAGGGTGTTTGGGTAAGCATGTGGTTTCATGATCAGCGTGTTTAATCTTCAGTTATAGTATAATCCTAGTTAGTGAAAAATGACATGACAAGCATACTTATTTCTGAATTTAATTTCTTCATGCATGCATGTGAATATGATGATGTATACTGCGGTTCTTAGTGAGACGCTATTATGATTTATGCTTACACCCTGAATCTGCATTTTGTTGTGTGTGCATACCATATATTTTCTTTTAGGTCATAGTATGGTACGTGTAGGGGATTAGGCTAGGGATGCTCGATGAGTCATGAAGACAAGGTGTGTGAGACTCGAGGACGGTAGTAGGACCAGGGTGCATGTGTTGTATTTTTGTTTTTTTATATTTGGGTTTCCCTGATGGGAGAGAAATTATATGTTATATATGAAATAATCATGAATTTTATTGTTTATGTTCCTTTAATTTTCATACGTGATAATTATGTAGATGATACTTGAAATTTTCTACTGCTTATATTGCAATATTTTGAGGTAATAGTATCCCAAATATTTTTATTATCCCCTTAACACTAGTTGAAAGCCTCTTGCATATGTGTGGGCATACATGATTACATATAATTTACATGAACAGGTAGGTCATAGTTCAGGGTGTTATAGGAAGTATCCATGAGCAACTCTTAGCCGCACCAACTAGCTGATGGGTTTAGACATGAGAAAGTTCTTATGACCATCTCCTCCGGTTGGTCAGTGCCATATTACAGGGTGTTCAATGATTTTAGTCATAGGAGTCCTTCAAAATGGTCCTCATTATGGCTCTAAATACCATGGTTCTACTGAAAAACATACTCAGTTGATGTCTAAACATAGTAACTGAAATATATATAAATTAATTGGTTAGAAAAACAAAATGGTGTTTGTGGTCATTTGAACACTAAGAAGGCGTGGGTACAAAAATTATATGATCCTTATACTTTAAAATATATCTATTTTCTTCTCCTCTAGTTATTCCTTGATTTTTAATAATATCATTTCTCAATATTTGGTACTCAAAATGATCAAGAAAATGTTTTTAAGAAAACAGATACTTATTTCCTCTATGGTTGAAAAACTTTTTCTACCATGTCCATGTTCTTCAAAAAAATTATATAAGTTTTACCAATACTTGAAATGTTTTAAAAAGTTCATTTTAACTACCTATAAGTTTATTTATAATGGTTTTAGGGGATATTTTTAAAATATTTTCTAACCATGTAGTTTTTGAATTTGAAAAAATTGTGAAAAGAATGTTCATTTTTCAAATGTATGGTATAAATTGAATTTCCCACCGCCATGACCATTCATTACTTTAAAGATTACTCATCATTTTTTCTTGGTTATTTTCAATGAAAATAATTTTCTTGGTATTCAAAGAAATTATATTTAATTTTTTTAAAATTAAAGGATAGTTTTCACTTGTTTTTCAAAGAAAGGATTGAGTGTTCATTTAAAAGTATTTTTCATCTATGTTAATATATTTTAAAGATTATCATACCTAACTAGAGATTGGATATTATGATACCATTAAGATTAATTTTATATATGGATTATGATTTTGATTTGAGGATGTTCCAATGATACATTTTTCTTTCCCATTGGTTAATTAATATGGGATGAAATCATTATGAAACCCATTTTCTTTCCATGGGTTATGCTATGATGAAATGATAGAATATTTATGAAATGTAATTCTTTTAAAAGGGTTGTGATATGATTATATGATGATATGATGAATGTTTTATGATCCTATAGCACACATATGTGTGGTTTTAATTATGTAATGGGTGTTCCTAGAATTCTATATCAATCTAATGCATTGGGTGATGAATGATATTTCATGAGATAATATAGACTGGAATTGTGAGTGAACTCGGTTCAGTAAGGGACTCTATCAAATATGATATTCTAGGGAGTGAACCTTGAATACGGAAATGATGGAATGGGGTGTGAACCTGATCCACTATGATAGTCTTGGAAGTGATACATGACTAAGTAAATAATTATTTATGATTATTTTTATGCCACAAACCTATGAATTTTTCTAATAAAATGTTCTCAAGACTCGTGACTGATTATTGATGACTACCTTATGTGTTTTTATGAAAAATCATCCTTCCATAATCCATGATTAATGATATTTCACTGATTGGGTATGACTTATGTAATTTATGGTCATGTTATTATAAAATTATGCTTATCTTATGCTCACTTGTGATCATTAACTAATATCTTCTATGTTTACCCTTATTGGGCATCTGAACTAACAGTTTCTTATGTTTCATTTCCCCATGAAATAGGTAAAGTTTTTAATTATCGTATGTCTAAGAAGTTTACTATAAGATAATAAAGTTTTATGATATTTTCAAGATCTTTCATGAAATAAGATAATTAAAAATCTACTCTATAAATTAAATAAATATTTATGGTTCAGAAGCATGTATTTTTATGATAAATATTTAATATTCATCTAATTTTTTTTAATATTTATATATGAAATTCTCGTGTTTACACACAAACAATATGTAAAAACACCTAAAATTTCATCCTCTAATTCTAATGTTTATAAATAAATAACAAAATAATGAATGGACCCAGATCTAGAATCAAATATTCAATCATGTTTGTGTTATCACTGATCAAATCTCCAATTTAAATCATTTGTATTACTTTAATCAATATAATTATTACTTCGATCACAAAATAAATGAGTTATTAATTTCAATTGATTCCATCTATAGACTTTACCTGTACATTTAATAACACAGAAATGTTGTTATCACATATATTTTTTGACATTCATGACGTCTAAAAAATAACTGACAAACAAAAAATTATACCAAAGAATGAAAAGAATTTTTTTCAAACCAGCCATCATAAGGTTTTTAGAGAAATAATTACCAAATTTTTTTAAATATCATTTACCTTATCAAAATTTACATTTCATGTTAATGGACAAGGTAACAAAAATTCTTCTCAGTACCTATTAAATGTATTTTTTCACTTGAGGTATCAATGTTTTTTAGGGAAAAATATATGATGTCCAAGAAATATTACCTCCATGTGATTTTTTAATGTAACTATGTTCCTTCTAGTTAATTATATTTATTAAAAATATTATTATTAATGTACTAAAAGAATATTAATTACACATGTATGTATATAATGTTATGAGAAATTATATATAAATTGATATTATTTATATTTTGGATAACATAATTACATAAAAAATGAATATATATATAGTTATATTTAAAAAATAATAAAAATTATATTTGAATATAATTATATATATTATTATTATATTTAAATTCAATTAAATTTACAGTATATTATTGGTTGCATATATAAAAAATATTTTTTTTGTTAATTAAATTAAAATAACACTGTTAATAATATTTAAAACTAATAATTTAATATATAATATTTTGAGTAGTTATGTAGAATAAAATATTATTTTTATATAATAAAATATAATTACATACGAAAATGTTTATTTATATATATATATAATTGTACTTAAAAATATTAATTACTATAACTAAATATAAATATATATATATAGGTTATTAAATTTATTTAAATTTAATTTAATTAACAATATATTGTAATATATATATATATATATATAATATTATTTCTATTTACTATATTATAAAAAATAATATTAATAATATTTTCTAAAAATATTAATTATATATATAATATTATAAGTAATTATGTAAACAATAATATCATTTATATTTTGGAAAATATAATTACTTGCAATTGTGTATATATAACATTATATTTTAAAATATGAATAACCATATTTCAATATAATTATACATATATATTATTTGTTATATTTAAATTTAATTACAAAATGTTTATGATGGTTTACATATGAAAAATGTAAAAGAAAAAATTTTTATTTCAGGTAATAAATAACTATTATTAAAGATAAATATAAATTTCAATATATCAAGAAGTACCTATTATTTCATTTCATTCACTCGAACTCTCTTGATTTTTCTCGCGAATAAAGTCCTACCCACAATTGGACAATTTTCAATGTGTTCCATTTTTGTTATCTGTCATTGTAGCCATATTTTGTTGTCTCCACCATAAATATTTTTGATTGATTACTCGTGGACTATCTTTGACAATCTATGATATCATGATTTTTTATTTTCCTTTATTTTTATTTTTTCTTCATTAAATTATTACCATTTTGTGTAGATAAATTGTGTGTTTAGTAGTATTTTTGTTATGGTTCACTGTATTTATTATAGTAATATACCTACCTATAGTTTCTAATTTCTATCAATCAGATACTGGTTTCTAGCCACATATAGCCTTTTTTTCAGAACATTATTTGTTTGGTTCACTTTGATTTGATATATTTTTATTTTTATTGTACTTTATTAATCACTAGAAATCTATTAGACATATTTCATGTTCTTATTGTGACTTATAGTTTACTAAGACTATGTGATACCATTGTTTGGGATTTAATACATGAAAATAATTTATATAATAATTTATGGTCATTTATTTTATTTTAAATAGTTTAGTTTTTAATTAGATAAATTTGTATTATTAAATATTTTATATTATCAAAACTGAATATTATTTAATAAGGAATATATATTTTATAATAATTATAAATGTGTGTAATGATAATTGATTTTTATTGATTTTGATAAATAATTTTTTTTATTTTTGGTGTTTTTACTTATCAATGTATATTATTTGATAATTTATTTTATATTTAATTTTTATTTGTAATGATTTAATAAAATTAAATTATTTTATGTATAAAATCTGAAAATTAATAAATTTTTTAAATATTTTTTATTTTATTCTATAAATATTAATTTTTTTTTTCTTACTTTCTTAAAAAGAAATATAAAATAACATAAATCTATATTTATCATTTAAAAAAAATAAATAAATTGTGATGTTATTTTAATAAAAATATTATGCAAATCATTTTCAATAAAACATTTTTAGAAATACAATATCTTATTTCACTTTTTTTTAAAAACAATTTGGTTATAATTGTCTTTCATTACATAATGAAAAATGATATGTAAATTTTTTTGTTATTTATAAAATAAAATATGAATTTAAATTTCAAAATAATATAATTAATATTTAATATATTATTTTTTTATTTCTTATAATGAATCATAGTTGGATTGTAGAATGGTGAATATGTGACGAACGTAAGGAAGAATTTGATGCTTTTTTGGAATTTTCCTAATGAAATGTACCAAAAAAACATATTTTTCTATCATCATTAGAAATGTTTAAATATGAGAAATAATAAATGGAGAGAAATCAAATATCGATTATTTTTAATGGTTTTTCTGTGAGTTACAATCCTTTTATTTAGCATGTTGAAATTGGAATGAATTCAAGAACTAATGATGATAGAGATTTTCATAATGACACTTCTAATGAAATTGAAGAAATAAATCATGGTATTTAAATTGAGGCAATTTAGAGACCATTTTCAATTTAGGGATCATATAGTGATGCTAAAAACCAATTATATCTAGGATTTATGAAATTCATAGTTTTATCAAATGTGTTAAGATTGGTGAACATGAAATCCATGAATGGATGGTGTGAAAGGAGTTTCATAGAATTTAATAAATATTTAAAGACATACTTCTTGACCAAAATAATCTAAGAGATTCATATTATAATGTGAAAAAATATCATACCTAATGGGATTAGGGTACGAGAATATACATGTATTTACCAATTACTATGTGTATATTAGAAGGAACATGAATTTCCTTCATATTTTCCTAAATGTTGGACATCATGGTATGTGATGAAAGAAAAAAATTAGAAATGGGTTAAACTATTACGCCAAGTACTAACACTCTTACTAATATAATTCAGTATCTTCTTATAGTTCCTCATTTAAAAAATTTATTTCCAAATTAAAAAAATTAAAAAAAAAGGTTAATATGACATGAATATGAGTGAATTTATGAAGTAAAATTACATCATCTAGATGATTATCCCCAACGGAAAACAATTTATCATCAATTTCTGAAATTTGGAAATGAATTTTGAAAACTTATACATGGGTTGTGCAGAAATAAAGAAAATATATATTTTATCCTTAGAAGAAAACATGGTTTGTGTCTTTTCTTGTTGTTAATTTAAAACTTATATCTTAAATTTTAAATGAATTGGAAATCTATCATGTTGAGTTTTATGATTTTTGGAAAAAACAATCTGAAAATGATATTGATTTTTTACTTACCACAATAAGTTAGTGATTTTAAACACTTATGAGAGGAAGGTATTAGATTTTATAATTCATTTAAAAATTAATACTTTTAACAATATGTAACTATTATTTTTACTATTAAAAAATTCTCATTTGTAAATTTTTTCGGATATAGTGTTAAATGGAATAAATCCTATATAATTTCTAAAGAAGGGTCTTCTAATCTCAACTAAAATATTTCAGTAAAATGGTGTACGTGGGTCATCAAAAAAAATTTCTATGGATCACTCATATCAAAGATTGAAAATATCATTCAATGGTTTATAATAATTTGATATCACTCCAAATCCTTTTTTGAATAAGCAATATTCGAAGAGAGATAAACATATTCATGTTATATTTGAAAAAACACAATGATCTAGTAGTGATATAAATATATATAATAAATGATAAATAGTTTTTCAGCTTCCATGTTATATATATCATGAGATCAAATATAACAGCGATGTGATGCATGTTGAGAAAAATAAATGCGATAGTTTTATAGTAACATTGTTAGATATAAATGGTAAAATAAAGTACATTTTTTATGTAATATTGGATTTACTATTAATGGGAATGTGATTGGAGTTATCCCCCACTTATAAAGTAAAATGAACTTATTTGATTCTGAATTGACATAAATTATCCAAGATGTGGAAAATAAGGCTTCTTGTGCCTCTATAGTAACAAACTCCCTCAAGATTTTTCTTCAAATGTAAAAAATGTTATGCCACTAAAATATATGAAGTTAATATGAATTAAATATAATAATTTTCATTTCATGATAGAATATCTCCTAATAGTTTCATTGTGGAAAATACTTCCCTTCTATGACATAATTATTATTATGAAGGTGTGTTATATTTTCAATTCAATTTGGAATAATGTGATAGATGTGAATGCATTGAAAATTTTGGATAGTAGTTTAGTTTATATATTTTTGAATTGAAAATATACATACCACCATCTCTTTTTGATATAATGGTTTATTTAATGGTTCATTTAGTTCAATATATAAATCTTTATGGTCCCATATATCTACCATTTATATATTTTTTAAGAAGTAATATGATGATATTGAAGGGGTGTGTTAAAAATACATATCAACTTGAAGCCTCAATTTTTTATAAATATATTTTTTATGGAGTTGAATAGTTTTTCATAGGCTACTTGTTTTTAGTGGAGCACATGATTTAACTTACATATCTCCATGAATGAGTCAGTTTTTTGGGAAAGGGGATTCATAACATGAAAACAAAAATCATTTATTAGTGAAAAAAAATAATTTTCAATTTTACATCTTCAATAACATAGATGATGATCAACCATATATAATATTGCATATTAATGTGTTAAAACTCATTATCCAAATAATACATATATATAGGTATTGAATGAGAAAAAATATTAATGGTTAATAGGTACTATGCATAGTAGATGAGATTTATCATAAAAATTGAGTTGGTTAGCGAGTGGACTGAGTTTAAATGTGATAACAATGTTAAGGTTTGAAATTAATAAATATAACTTTAAATCATAATACAAGGACAATAAAAGTGAATTCTATAATAGTATAGAATTTGTGTTCATTTAAGAAACACATTTTTCAAGTGAAAATGACCAAAACTCAATATCTACATCATGTACATATCATGTAGTTATTAAATAAATTTGAGAGATTGATTATATTAATTTTTAGTAAATAGTTTCAACTATAAATATGTTTTTGGTAACAATAATGTTAAACACAATGAATTTTCTATGACACAAGTAAATCTAATTAGATTAGAATATACATATAAACCTTTTATCATGGAAACACATGAAAAAAATTTCTATGTTCTTGATCAATAGAATTTGAAGTGGTTTATTTTTATACAAGGAAAAAATATTATTTTTTGATAAAAAAAACTTTTCAAAAATGATGAATTATTTTATATCCCAACTTATATGGGAAGATTATTAAATTATATTGATGATCATTTTATAGACATGGTTTTTCCTATATAGAATGATGATGGGTAATGAATATGGGTAAAAAATACCTTACTAATCTACCAATATTACTAGTACCATAAATGTTTCTTTAACATTTTAAATTTATCAAATTGTTAGATATATTTTTTGTAATTTTATTTTTATTTGTAATGTCTATTATTTTGAATAATATTAGAAATTATTTATTAAGTTTAGTAAAGTTTTGTTTTTATCATTTCTAATTATTTAATTTTATATTTAATTGTTTTATTTATATAATTTTTTTACTTGGCCTTTAATTTCATATGTCTATATCATTTCATGTTTCATAAATGTTTCAACTTTTTTTTATCATTACTGTTAACTTCTCGAAAAAATATGATATTTTATTTGTTTAGTTTAATTTATTTTTTCTTTTTTCATGTAATTTTTCAATGTATATTAAAATTTATATATAATTGTTTAATTTATATAATAATTTTACAACGTTTTTTTCTTATTTATGAATCACTTCATCTCTCATAACTTTTTAAGAATTTTTTGTAGATGTTTAAGTAACTAATTTAATGAATATCAATAAAATTTTGTTTTTTTAGTATAGTTTTTATTAGATCATTTTTTAAAATTTATATTTAATTTTACATTTAACTATTGGATTTATATTATATTTAACTAAATTTTTGTTAACATGATTTGTACGATAATGTATAATTAAATAGCTGAGTCACCTTGATATTTTAGGGAAGAACCTATACACACTTATATTGAGGAGTTTCTTTATACTTATATGAAAGATCCTTCTATTTCCATTTGGGATAGAGCGTGCTTCTAGGGTTGGTAAACATGGTAGCACATGATTACCAAGACCATGAATTTCTCATAGATCAGACTGTAGGATATTTTTGGAGTTTGATGATAATGTTTATCCTAGGAGTCATAATTTAGAACAATTCTAGGGTTTTGTGGTAGTGAAATTTAGAGAAAATATTATCTTTTTTATTTTTGATTGGAGAAACATTAAAACATTAAAATATTTATCTATAGGATATGATTTTTGTCATATTGTTTATTATTATGTTACTTTTCAGAAAATGTTTTACTAATATATCTTATTTTTCCTTATCATTAAATTAAATAGTATATACATGATATTAAAGCGTTTGGGAATTAATTTTTAGGTCTTCTCTCTAAGAGATTTATGAATTTTAAATCAACCATATATTTGTATTTTATTTTAGAATCATGATTTAATGAAAATCCATTTGATATATCTTCTTTTCTATATGATGGTACATTGAATAAATTTATTAAATGTTTATAGAAAGAATAATTTTTTGTTATTGAAAAGTTAACTTTTTTAATTTCTTGAATAATCACTAAAAATGATCATATTAATGAATTTTTATACTTATTGAACATGAATTTAGGAGATATCCATAGGAGATCCAATATAAAAACATATACCCTCATTATTTATCTCATGGAGTGTAAACATTTTTAGAAGTTAATATTATGGATGAAATTTTTTAAAAAACTAGAGCTATTTCTTGAGGGTCAGTAGAGATTGAACCTCCCCACCCCCACCTAGACATGAAAAATGAAAGAGCAATGAGATGACTAAAAGGGGAAAATATTATATATAAGAGTTTAATATTGTATCTAGGAAGATTTTAAGTATTTATTTATGTTCCTCATAAATTGTTTATATTTTTTAATTCCCTAATAAATTTCTCAAATATTCTATACAAGAATACAATGACAATAAGATCACATGAGTGACCTTTATACATAAGGACAGGAAGGATATTTTAGTTATTTCATTACAAAATCCTAAGAACTCAGGTTGTGTATGTCGATACAAAGTGGTTGTATCAATTAAATTTTTTTTATCCTGAAACTTCCTCAATGGAGGATTTATATAAAAAAAATAAATAGATTCCTTAGAAGAAAAGTTTTAGAAGGTTGGTGAGATGATGGAGGACATGATTAGTGATTCATTATCATCAATGCATTCTAACAAGAAGAGATGGCTTCAGGGTGCATATCCTAATCCTCTATATCTATATGCACATCCCACTTCTCCACCTACACAAGAATATCCTACTAATGTACCTCCTCCTCCACAACCTCCCATATACTATGAGTTATATGATAAAGATCTGCAGTATCATATTAGAACATATGAATCTATAAATTATATTGAGGATACCCTACACTATCAGTATATGGAGATGGATCAGGGTTGGATAATGGTATAGGATATTATAAATGTATCTACTGGAGTAAAATTCACTATTTATGGAGTTTATATTATTTCAAAAATTGTTAGTAATTATTTAATTTCTCCATCTAGACATATCCAACACTTACCATTGAGGCCTGCAAAGATTAAAACAAGTATTTTCCATTATTTTTCATATTAGTGTTAAAATTTTCTTAATATTAAATATATATATATAGGAATACCTTAATAGTAAAGAAATGTTTCAGGGAAATAAAATACATTTTTTTGACTATTTGACTTCAAATACTACTTTTTCAGAAGGGGTTTTTAAATTATCAACATATAGATCTATGTTGATTGATGTTTATGAGATTTTGATAGATACTGACATTTTTTTGTGAACTATTCTTGTGATGATTTAAAGAGAGATATCATTTAGCTTATAGAATTTCAAATGTTTGTCCTCATAGTGATATAAGTCTTTTTAATGGAATTTGATTATCATATTTATTTCAAATATATCACTTTTTTTATTTAACTTAATATTTATATTTTTTTGGTATCTTTATAAATTTTATATTCAGTATGATATGACATTGGTTAATGGATTATTAGACACACAATTTATTTCTAAATTAATAAAGGTAATGGATAATGATGAAAGAATAATATTTTTTTCAAAAATATTTCAGAATGAAGAAATTCAATGTTTGATGTTTCCCTGACTTGATTGGATATATTTCATAAAGTGTAGCTTATTTTGATTAAATTACAACTAACATTATTTTTTTTTCATTTTTTGTTGTGTGTTTTCTATCCAAAATAAAATAAAACATACTAGTTATTCTCCATATATAGTGACATGTGATAAAATATTAAAGAATTATTGGATACATAATATTTATTATTTGAATAATTTAATATTTTAATAAAATATTATTTTATTTCATACATATTATTTTCAAATATGGAAATATATTTCTATAGAAATACTCTATGAAAGAGGAAATTAAAATTCACATATGTGTGTACAAAGGAAACATCATTTATTATAACTATAGTGTAATAAATACATAAAAATTAATTTTCAATTGAAAACATCTTTTCAGATATATTTTCCATCATAAATAAATAATAATATAATGTGGGAATTATGTTTTAAGATTTCCTATTGAAATAATTTCAACTCGAACAATTACAAAATTCCATAAGGTTGAATTTTATTATAATATTTCATTTAATTTATTTTATAGTTATATTGAGAATACATGTTTCATAATTTCCTTTTTTGGGAAGTTTTTTTATGAATCTCGCCATTATACTAGAAATTATTTAAATCTTATAATAGTTGAATGTGTGGATTATTTTATAATTAAGATTCAGAATTAGTTTATCTCTATATATAATATAGAGTATGAAGTTAATATTTTAAATTAAAAAGTTTTTATCACTTGAAAAGAGTTGTCATGTGAATATTTTGTATGGAAGTATATTTTTTCTATTATTTATACTAAATTTTTTTCTTTTTTGTGATCTTTTATAGGTTGGGTATACCATATTTTCGAAAATAATTTAAATTTTTTAAAAATTCATAATAATTATTTAAAATAGATAAGACAAAAACATATTTTTACATTGTTTTTTTATTACCAATGTAAAAAATAGATCATATTACATTTTTTTAATGAATTATTTATGATAACTGACATAAATAAGATGTCAATTAAAATGAACGAATTAAAAAATATATTTTTTACCATCTCTAATAAAGATATTTCTAATCATTTTCAGTTAAAAACTAAAAAAACTAAAATGGAAAAACTTTTCTACACTAGTGATAAGTGGGTGGAACCATCATAGAAAATATAAATGGTGATATAAATACTTTATTTTCTCTATTTCTTAAACCTAGTAATCTTGGTTGTAATCTCTTATACATTATGATTATAATAAATTAAATTAGTAATGTTTCTTTTAGGTACGTTGAACTCACTTCCTAAAGAACATTAATCACGTGTTTTCATTTATTTCATTATAAATTCCAATTGAATGTATTTATATTTTCATTGAATTATTTTCTATTTTGTTTAGTGATTTAAGGATGAATTTATGTAGTGAGTCGAGTGTTAAGCCTTCCTACCTCTAGTACACTCAGTTGTGTGGAAGGTAACTTCCTAAGGTTTCATTTCCACCCCCTAGAGTCTCCAATGTGTGAAGTTCTGAATGATCAATGATACTCCTTTCGATGGATTTATCATAAGATGAAATGTATGAAAAATCCCAAACAAGTGGTATCAAAGCTTGTGGTTCATTTTAGGAAGATCATGTTTCTTCTCATTTACCTTGAAGATATCTTGATTCTATTGAGATTTCACCTGAATCGAAAGATTTTTTGTCAGGTGATAGAAGGTTCCAAGTGGAAAAATATTATAATATGTGTTTTAGATTCTATATAATGCATTTAGAGGAACATCTAATCTAAAAGAAACTTCATTCTCCACTTATCAGTGTTTTTCTGGGGCTGATAGAAATGGAGGAATGGGAATGGATGGACAAGAAATATTTGGTGTTTTTAGGATATCTTTGGCAAGGAATGTTCAGTTTTAAATTTGAGAATTAATGAAAATGATAGAAGTGACAAAGGTGTTGGTGGATATGTATCTGAAACCTACGGCATTAAAGAAATTGTTCATGGTGCATAGATATTTCAACCATAGGTTATCATAAATAATGTTAGTGGTATATCTCATAAATAGTTTACATATGATTATATGGAAGCTTAAATTCGCCAAGGTAAAGTTCTTAGATGATGTGTAAAATCTTCTACTACTATCATTTCTTTTAGAGAGTTGGGATGTGATGGTGATTATCATAAGTAACTATAGTGGAAATACATATTTAGTATTCTATTATATCTAGAACATGATCTTGAATGAGGATCTCAACCAAAGGGAATACCAAGAACCATTCGATAATTATCTTAAAGATGATGGGTGAGGATGGTCACCTCAATAGAAAAAATTATATCATAAGAAATCAATGGAATAAATTACATGGGATATGAGAAAAGGAATTTCATATGGTCAGGGACCTATTTGTTTTATTTGTGGTAGAATTGGATAATTAAATAAGGAATGTATGAGTCATAAGTAAAGATACATAAGAGAATTAAATTATATAAGAAAAATTTCTTTTGGTTCAATGTAAGAAGGTAGTAAATTATTTTAAAGTGGAAATATTCTAGTGGATTCATGGGTGGATGACTGGGGATATACTTAAATTCATCTGGGGAATAGAGATTCATTAAAAATTAGATATCTATAAGCTTCAGTAAATTGAATTTGGTGGTTGATAAATCATTGGTGATCATTGAAAATTGGTATGTTAATTTATTGATGCTGAATGAGGGTTTCTTGAAACTGAATAATGTTAGACATATCCCAAGAATATGGAAGAATATAATTTTAGTTGTAAAACTAGAAGAGGTAGGGTTTGGAAATAATTTTTCTAATGGATTATTGAATCTTAGTAGATTATTTATAGTGGTTTGAAAAGTAGTAAAGTATGAGACACTATATTTTTCTAAAATTTCACATCAATATTTTTTGGCTAGAATCATTTTAAATATATATGTTTGGAATTTTTTATATTGTCATATCAATCAAAATAACATTATAGTTCTAAATAAAAAAATTAATACTATAGCTTGATCATACCGGTATTGAAATGTGTGATTGTTTTGTGTTAGGGAAACAAAGAAGGTAGTATTTCAACGTAGATGGATGAAATCCTGGGAATTGAATGTTAGGACATGTTTATACTAATGTTTTGGAACCAACCCATAATTATACCCTCAAAGGTTCACTTTTCTTTGTAAAATTTATTGATGATTCTACAAGAAAATATTGTATTTAATATTTGAAGCATGACTCTAATTTATTCATGATTTTATTTAATGTAAGGTCACTGTAGAAAGTGTATGTCATCAAAAGGTCAAGTTCTTACATTCGGTTAATGATGGTGAGTACACTGAATACAACTTTTAAAACTTCTATAAGAATAAAGTGATAAGGCATGAGAAGGAGGTGTCTAGAACTCCACACCAAAATAGAGGGACTAATATAATTAATAAAATGATGTTAAGGGAGAATATAAGTATTATTTTTTAACTCATTTATGTTCAAGGGAATTTGTGCAGAGGCACTCAATATAATCACATATATCTGTAACAGTATTCTATCATTAGCAGTTGAGTTATAAATTCCATATGATATATGTTCTGAAAACAACCATAAGTTTACCATATTACGGTATTTAGAAGCTTGGAATACATTCATATTGATTCTAAGGATAGGTAAAATCTTGAGTGTAAGTCTAAAGATTGTTTTCCATTATGTATGTTAATGATAATTTTTTATATTAGTTATGGGATGATAAAAAGGTAAAAGTCATTAGGAGTTGAGATGTTCATATCAATGAAGGGGTTTTGTATAAGGACCAAAACATAGGGGAAATATTATACTGAGTTATAGAGAAGATAGATGAAAGAACTAAAAGTCCATAGGTGATACCAACAAAAGATGTGCTAGAATGTTCAAGAGTGGGTGAATCTCGATTGAGAGCACTAAATTTTAGGTCTTTAAAAGTTGGAGAAAATCCAAGAAGTTGTGTAAAACCAACTAAATTGAGTTGATGAACCAAGAAAATAAATCTTATTCAGAGATTTAGAGTTTAGTTGATCTTTCTTTTTCGAATAGATTCAAAAGTGATATAGATCCTGAAAGAGGTAGCCCAATTTAGTTATTCCAAATAGTTAAATTCAATGATGAATAAATAAATGGACTCATAGAAGTTAAAAAAGCCTTAGAAATAACTGAATTATTGGAATGGAATAAATCACATCAAATAAAGTTGTCATTCAAGATGAATGAATAGTATGATGGAAATAAAAAATAAAAGGTATGGATGGTGGGAAATAAATTTCAAAATAAAGAAGGTGTTGATCTCTCATAAATATTCTCACTCGTAGTTAATCACACAAATATATTAAAAATGATGAGAGTGGTTTTAATGGATGATCTATGCCATGAAATGATGGATGTAAATAAAAACATCCTTTATGGAAGGTTATATGAAAAAATTTCGTGATGTAACCAATGAGTTTAATGTATGATGAAGACCCATGATTTGTATATAAATTGAAGAAGCGTATTTATAGTCTGAAGTAAGAACCAAAAAAATTGAATTTTAAATTTGATTAATTTATGTTATAAGAAGGTTTTGGGATATATAATGAATATAATTCTTTATTAATGTAAATATAATATAAGGTATTTATCATAATTAGTTTTTATATAGATTAAATAGTTGTATCTAGAATGGATGTTGGATGAATCTCGAATCTGAAACATGATTTGTAATGAAGATTCTAAATGAAGGATCTCATAAAGGATAATATGATTTTGGGTTTAAATATCATAATATATTGGAGACATAGAATTTTTTTTATATCTACTACATTTTAAAGGAGATCTAAGTATTTAGAATGACTGGAAGTAAGTTGGTATTGACTCCTTTGGTTGGAAACATTAATTTTTCAGAAAAAAATCCCATAAAATATAAGTATATTTAAAATAAATATAGTGTGTAATATAGATTAATGGTAATAATGTTTATGTATAAATTATTTTCACTTATTCATACATTAATTTTTAATTGGAGTTGTAAGTCAATTCATCTCAAATATTAGGAAGACACACTAGGAGGTTTTCAAATTGATTTTTTGGTATTTGAAAAGAATGGAAGATATATCCTTGTGCTATGGGATGGATCATCCTTTGTCTAGATTAATTTATGTTGATTTTTTCAAAGATTTATACACATAGAAGAGTATAATATGATTTTTGTTTACCTATGAAGGAACAATGGCCATATAGATGTTATGAATTCAAAAGCTTATTACGTTATGTACAATGGAAGATAAGTATGTAGTTTAAATAAAATATAAGAAAAAAATTATTTGGCTGATGAGATCATTGAAGGAGACTAAGAGGAGTCAAGAAGGATGGTTTTTTCAATTGTATCCAAAGTTAAATCCACTTGGCATAATATATGGGGTTTTGTTAAAGGAAAAAACGTATTTTTATAAGAATTCATTTTGTTCAAAATTCATTAACATGGTATTTTGTGAAATTATGAGGTGGAACCATTACTCATTGGCACTTCGGTGAGTGGATGGAAGGTTTAGAAAGACATACATTAATGTTTTCAACATGTAAGGATTTTTAATAATGACTGTGTAGTTACCAAGGTTACCTGAAAATGTATTTAAGTGGGATATTATTAGGTGGTGAAGTATATTTTAGTTTATAAAAATTTCATTCACCGGAACCAATATACTATAATCACAATCATTATATGTTATAATATTGTAGTGTTTACATAGTGATTTAATACTATCTTAATGGGTTGTAGGGTCATCATAATATTTTAAATTCTGATGATACTGTGATGAGGCATTGGAGGTCTCAGAGTTTATTAAAGCTAAAGGGTTATGACGTTGGTAATCAAGAAAAAGGTGTTCATTCTTAGTGATCCATGATTTCAAGGGAGAAGGTATTAATTTTTGATTGGATGGAACATAGTATATAAGTTGATGGATCCTTCAAAGAAAATATTATAGAGTTATATTAATACTAGATTGTATAGATTGCTTATACTTGGTATCATTGTTGTAATCTCTTATACATTTTCATTGTAATAATGTAAATTGGTTTTGTTTCTCCCATGAATGTAAGAATCATTATCTAAATAATAATATTCTCTAGAGTTCATTTCTTGACTTCAACATTTCTATTGAGTGTATTTACTTATCCTTTAATAGTTGTTATATTTCTTGAGTGATCGATGGAATAAAATTATATGAGTAGGGTGTTAATTGAATCGACTTCTAGTATACTTCATTATGGGTAATGAAATTTCTAGAGGTTGTATTTAGAAAATTTAGATCCTCTACTATGTGAATCTGTGATGGATCAGTGATACTCCCTCTAGTGATTTTATTAGAATCATGAATATTGGGAGCATCCCCAACAAAACAATCGACCAGCTGGGAATGTTTTGCTGATGGGAAGCTTTAAACAAATAGAGGGTTCATTCAGGGATCTCGGAGGAGGTAAAATTCAGATTGCATATGTTGGATAGTAGTGCAAACTGGAACCACTAGAAAAACATGGCTATATATGGAAAACTAGATCACTTGTGAAATTTAAAACTCTTATTTCTTATTAGTGAGATCAGGTTCATTGTAATCATATTCCTTCTTGATACTTTGAATAAAGTGATGTCGTACTCACCCATGGATTTGGGTGAAATAACAAACCACATAATATCTTTATGTTTTTCTTTTCCTTTAATTATTTATTTCAATGATTATTTATGATAGTTTTTACAACATTACTGTAGTGGTTTTGTGTTACAATGCGATGAGTTATGTTTGAACGTCCTTCTTGTTCTAGGAATTATGTGTGAGGTTCATTCTAAATTTTTTATTCCACATGTGATGTTTCATTGGATTTGGTTTGTTTGGTTTAATTATAAGTTGTATGTGATCTCAATAAGTGGTATCAAGGCTTTCAGTTGCATTATTTCTTGAGGATTGGGTCTTGGTGAAGTTGTTTTAATGTTCAGTTCGGTAGCAATAGTATACCCTTTTTCATGTCGTATATTTTTTTAACAAGTTTCTAACAACTTTTTTATATTTATTAGAAGTAGTGTGGGTACAATTTTTCTAGTGGGAAAATATCATAAGAGAGTAAATTCCCTCTGGAAATGTTCAAAGAAATGGATTTTTTGTTTTGGAAAATGTAGATATAGGATTGTCCTCTATAGAAATTTTATGATCTATTATTGACATTATCTATGTTGGATATGATTAAAAATGATGGATGGGAGAGTATGGATAAGAAATAACCTAATATTATATGTATGTCACTTTCCCAAAATGTGTAATTATATATCTAAGAATTGAAGACCGCATTAGATGTCATAAATACCTTTGTTGATATGTATGTGAATCCCACGGTGATTAATAATGTGTTTTCTCTAAGGATATTATTCGACATGTTAATTTCATGGAAAAGAATCTGATCATTTGAATGAATTTAATGTAATTAAAATTGTAACAGAATTAGTAATGGTATACTTTAAAGACTCATATTTTTATTGTTATTACTCTCCTCCATTCTAGAGTCTGTGGATTCAATGGTGATGGTTGTGACTAATTCCAAAATATAGATAGATTTTATGTTTATAGGTGTACATAGAATGGTCATGAATAAAGAGACTCATTATAAGGAGATAGTGGTATCTTTTGGTAACTCTTATAATAAGAATGAATAAGGAATACTATTGGACAGAAAGGTCATTATAAGGGGAGTGGTAAAGGGGTTTGTAGTATGATTATCATGGTGGAAGGTGCTCCCCTTTGTTAGCATTATGGGAAGCAACACCACATAAGGATTGATTACAATTATTGGATATAGAACTCTAGAATATATTATTTTGAATGTGGGTATGTGAAACATATATCGTTGGAAGGATGTTTTTTCTCTTATGTATCACCATATCACTTGATTCTTGGGTGATATAATCTGGATCATCATTCTATTAAACATATGATATGGGGAGAATTAAGAGTT
This sequence comes from Viscum album, assembly GCA_963277665.1. NCBI lineage: Eukaryota > Viridiplantae > Streptophyta > Magnoliopsida > Santalales > Viscaceae > Viscum > Viscum album. The sequence continues at coordinate 244,744 of CAUJRU010000706.1, read as the reverse complement.
ACATATCTAGAATATTTAGAAAATTTTGTGTAGGATATGGAAAATATCTTGATATTTTTATCATGGGTGATTTCTATATCCATAAAATGAATAAATGTTTTTTAAATTTTCGTGGTATATGGAATATATATGCATTGTGGTAGAACATAATTTTTTTGGGAAAACCTGATGACTCAGGATTATATATAATGCTCACATATGGAATGTTTAAAATTTCACAAGGCTCTGTGGTTATAGATAATGGAGTAATGGAATGGAATCAATATCTTATAGGTTCATCAAAAGAATAAATTCATTCTAGGGTGGATAGTTATTCTAAACTTTGGAAAGCCTATCCATGTAACCTTAATAAGAACAGAATGATGATTATTTCTATAAAATTATTACTATATAATAGAAGTATGGAGGTTGGAATGTAATAGGATTTAATATTTTAAAAGTAATGAATGTTTATTTTTTCCAATGAAGTGTAAAATACAAAAGCAATTGATTTTGAAGTTGTCTCACAAATATGTATGAGTTACATATCTTGATCATTCTCATGTATTTTCACTCTACTGCAAAACTTTCATCAATGATACTACATGTAATGTATGGGTTTATTTCATCAAGAACAAGTCCATGGTGTTTTGAAAAATCCATTTTATGAAGGGACATAGTGGATAATGAGATCGGAAGTAATTTGAAGCGCTTGTAGAATGATAATGTTGGTGGGTATGGAAATTGGGAGTCTCAAAAGTTCTATTGGTGGAAGGTGAATAATTTCGAGTAAATTTTTTTTGGGTATCCGAAGTAGGATGGGGTAATAGATAGGATGAATAATACTTTTTTTGAATTGGATAGGAGGGAATTATGATTCACATATTGTTCCCTTGAGTATTTTGAGTGAAGGTGGTAATCTATGTGAAACACTTAGTCAATAAAATCCCATCCTCAGACATTGGAAAACCACTTATGTATAACTATTGGACTAAAAAATGTTGATTTGAAGCACCTCAAAATCATTAATACATTTAATTATACCAATGATGATTCCAATTAATAAGAGATTCTAGAGGATAATTCTATAGCATGTTACTTTGTTGGATACAGAAACAAATAATTTTTATTTTAGATCTAGGATAATGATTCTTGGAAATTCATTATAATTCAAAGTCTGATCTTTAATGAAGATATCATGTGACAGGATTAAAACATTATTGGGAGTTTTTTTGGAAAAAAAGTATCACCTAAAGTTGAGTTTCACCCGGATGGATGACCACATGATGCACATATTCTAGAAAATTCATGAAGTTGGATAGTTTAGAAAATAACAGATCATCCAGTGGAGTTACTAGAAGAAATAAGTCATGTTCTGATGATGTTTCCTAGGATTGAAGTACTAGAAATTTTATGTACTTATAAAAATCATGAAATATAAAATTTCACTCCAATATTTGAATTATTAGAAGGGTCTCATCCATATTCAAAATTGAAGATATCTACTAGGAAAATCCGGTAAGTGAAATGGTAAAACAATACTTTACACTCTATACTTATAGTGGATTGTGGAGAGGCTTAATTCATATAAATTTCTATGATATTAATGGATTCGAAATAGTGATAATTATCCATGATGGATGAACATTATTACCTACATGTGTTCAATCCATGGGGGATGATAGAGATAACTATTGGGAACAATATTATTATTAAAATGGGTTTATTAAATGAAGGAAGGAAAATATATTAGTTGGAAGTAAATTATAGGTTAGTTATAAATGAATTTCAATTGAAGTAATGATTATATTTATCTAAAATATTTTCTCTAGTAATTAAGAATATGAAAATTCAAAGAGTTTTGAGTTTATATTCATTGAAATAACTTTACTTGGATAAAATGTTAGTGAAGAAAACATTCTTCAATGGGGATTTAGATGTCGAAATTTTTATAAAGAGATTGGATGGTTTTCAAGATCTATAGAACTAGAAACTTGTGTATAAACTCATGTGTAGAATTTATATTTCGATGAAATCACCATGTTATAAAAAATGTAAGTTAAAAAATTTCATGATTGAATAGAAGTTCATCTGAACGAATGTTGACCATTAGTGTTACTGAAAAGTGTTTGATGATGGGAGTATCATCATCCATCAAATTTATACGGATGATATGCTAATAATGGTTCTAATGAAAGAAAGGGTCTCTAATCTAACAACTAAGTTGTCAGGTAGCTTTTAGATGAAAGATCTCATCTTTGTAAACCGGATTTTAGGGATGACGATTATATGATACCAAAGTTCTATTACACTATACCTTACCTAGGATGACTATATCAGAAAGGTGGTGGAACTCTTTTTTTTTTGGAACTCAAACCTATGAACACACCCATGGAATGATATTTCAAGCTATGTAATTAGAATTCACCATGAATGGAAGTTGAGGTTGAGTATATATCAATTCTTCCATATGTTTCATCTATTGGAATCATGATGTATTCCATGGCCTCCACTTTTATTGACATTATATAAATATTGCGAGTTGTTAGGAAGTTCATGTCGAACTATGGAAGGGAACACTAGGAGGCTGTGAAATAGTTCTTCAAATACTAGAAGGGTTCAAAAATCATAGAAACGTTTTTTTAATGGATGAGACTCTATAAGGTTTTTTAGACTCTAAAAATCGATTAGATTCTGATTCATGGAAGATCACTTCAGGGTATGTTTTTACCTATAGTGGAATTGTTGTGTGTAACAAATCTAACGAACAAAAATTATGTGAATTTTTTTATCAGTTTTCAATTGTATAAGTGTTTTATTATTGAATTAAACCATGGTATTCCATGTTTTAATAAATAATGGGAAAATTATAATTTATAATGAAATTGGTTTAAAATGAATAAAATATTTTCGTTTTTAAATTTGAAATTTCATTTATGAACCTTGGTTGAATTCTTATGAGTTCTTAATTTTTTCTATATCATTTTAGGAACATTGTTCAAAAATTAGTACATGAAAGGAAAAACCCAACCACAGCTGTTTCAAGACACATTTCCATCCTACTAGTGGATAGATGGCTAAGAAGGGATACAAGAGATCCCGCTCAATCTAGCATGGCATGGGGGATCAAATACTGTGCTAAGTTCTCCATGGGTGGTGAACCCTGTGGGGAGTAGGGGTGGGTCGAAGCCTACATGGGACGTGTTTGTTATGGATCATAGGCAAGTGTGTCCATGTGGTATCTAAAATCCCACCCAATGTAGGATTATAAGAAATATAAGTTATATCAGGGGTTATAAGGGAGCCACCCCATGCTAAAATTTCGATGTGGGATTGAAGCTCCACCACAGATCTGCCGCACTCTGCCATCCTCCACCATTCTACATCCACACTCCACCTCAGCTGATCACCTGCTACAACCTAACATTGATCACCACTGCTCTTGTTCACTCATACTCACTACATCATGGGTTCACCTTCGTAGGCACCACTACAACACTAGGACTCTCTATTGCTACTACTTGAGCATCAGTTTTGCTACTCCTCCTCACGCCACTACGGCACCACCACGTAGCATCACCCAACTGTTTCACTCCATCAAAGAACCACCATGGATGCACCATGGAAAGATATACCTCCATCCCAAATCCTCTACCATCACCCAAGGATTCCTCATATAAGCTTAGTAGCCTCGATCATCCCCATGAACACATATTCAAGCCCCTCTATCAACATTGATGGTCGGAGGATGATGAGTAGTGCCACTTTTAGGCACAGGTTCCACAACCATCGTAGCACTTCCATTGCCACCATTCACCATGCATAGTTCTCCCCCTACTACATGAACAAGAACATCCATTCCATCTAGGCATGATTCATCTAACCCATAATCATTGAAATCCAACATGCATGGATCTTCTACAAGTAGATATTCTCAAAAACCATATTCTTTCAGATTTTGTGAGTTTCAAATCAATCTTATGGTCTCAAGGAGTGTTTAATGGATATATTATGCCAAAAGATTCGGGATATATTTAAAGGATAAGGAGGTTACATCCTCCTATTTCTTATATTAGGAGGCCTCACACCTTCTTCTGAAGAGGATAAATCGACAACATCTATGGGAATCCATGAAGTCATGATACTTCCCCTCTCCCCATTCTATATCATCTTCATTTTGTATTTTCTCTTTTATTTTATTTTATTTTTTATAAATGAAATTTCCATTTTATTTTTCTAAATAACAATTAATTCATGCATTTTTATAAAAATTAAAGTGTTCCATCATTGTTCTTCTTCGTCTCTTAACCTTATTATTTTTATTCTTCTTTTATTAATTATAATAATAATAATAATTATCATTATTATAATTATTAATTAAATATACTCTATATATTATATAAATTTCTTATTCCTTCTAATTTCATTACTTTTGGTATATTTTTCTATTTTATTTTCTTCTTTCATTCCCTCATCCCAATTCTTTTTATTTTATTCTTTCTTTCTCTCAACCTTATTGTTTTTATATAAATTATTAACCTTAATATAATACTTTTTATTATTTTTATTTATCCTATTATTTCATCTTTCCACCATTGTGATCTATTAACCTAGAAAATGAGGGGCTGACCCCAAGGCTTGGCCCGGGAGAGAGGTCAAGGTGTTTTTGAATTTTTCATAAAGTTTATTTTTCCTTCGTGGTAGATTTGAGTAGCAAGAATGTGTGAGGAAAATTTCAATAATGTGGTGAATTCCCCAGAATGACATTCAACACAATCTATTTATATTATTATTTTTAATATAATTTCCCTCTATATATTGTTTAGTTCTTTACATGAATGAGTTGAGCTAATCAATTGATGAAACAACATATATAGAGATAGGTCTTCGAAGATGGCACATCCTAGACCAAGGTGATTCACAAACCTTGACTAAATGAGTAGGTGTACATGAGATCTCTTATGTATTCAATGATTTCCATAATTTCTAAATAAAAACAATAGTAATTCCACATTTTATTTCATGTTTGGATTATGAAACTTAAATCAAACATATAAAGGAGAATAATTATTGATCCCAAAATTGAACCCAAAACCATATCCTTTCTTCCTTAACTCATTCTTTTTAGCATTTCATGATAGTTTGTATTTTTATATTTAATTTAATTTCAATATCTTAATCAAAAAACAAAAAAAATATTTTTTAAATTATATAATAAATGAAATAGTTTAGTTGATTTACATTAAGAAGGTAAAAAAACTGAGAATATCTTTTAGTGAGACAACCTTGGTCATCCACTATGCTGCATTTGAAAAATAATCTGATTTTGTCATGCTCCAATATAGGAATCCATAAATATCCAAAAATCAATCGATGGTCACATTTTCTATAATATAATTGGAGTATGTTTCATTGGTAAAATTAGGGAAGGAGATAGTTTTGATGAAGGTCTAACTCGAGGATATTAGGAAAAAATGGAAGTTAGGATGTTATTTTTTAACTCAGAAAAGGAGATTTACTTAATCGTAAATCGAACATTTCATTCATAAAAAAAGTACATTCCACTAAAGTAATAATTTTATGTGTTGTTGTTGGAGGAATATGTGATAGACATATAGAAGATCAAAGCGTTGTAGAATCCAGCAGACTAGTTAATGAAGTTAATGACAAGGCAAGTGATGAGGCAATGTTTCATCTTCATAAGTTTGGGAGGACTATAATAAATCCATTGAGGTGAAATATGTAATTGATTTTTGATAATTAAAAGGTGGTTGTTTTTATTGGTGGTGGTAAAGGACATAGTTTCAAAATTGAAATGAATCTCAAGTGGGAGATTTTTGAGATATTATCTTTATTTTATTAAGAGGATGAAATATAGAATTTTAAAGGATAAAATATGATAACATTAGTTCTGAAAATCATGTGGAAATGGGGTTGAAATAGTAGAACATTGGTAGACCATAAGATACTTGTTGGTTCACAAGTGGGTCCAAATGAATTTTAATCATCAATAAATATGTAGTATTTCATATCATCAATATATTCAAATAGGGGAAATTGACAGGATGAGAAGTCATGGTTATGAGAATGTTTTACCAGATGAAGGTTGCTCCTTTGATCTTATAGTAGGTCAACTATAGCCCAAACAGATCCGATGACATTGGATTTTGGAAGCACCATAAGGTAACTACTATATATGGTAGGTTGGATTCATCATAAAATTGATATTTCTTCGGAATTATTAGTGAGATTGATTTCATTGTAATTATCTTCTTTCTTGATACTTCAACTAAATTAAAGCATTATTCCCCTATGGATTAGGATTCAATTTTGAACCATGTAATCTATTTTTTAAATTCATGGTTCATGTTTTATTATGATAAATTTTTTCAATAGTATTTCATACATTATTCTTGTGGTTTTATGTTTCTTCATGGTGTATTTTTTGGGTTATTCTTCTAAATTTCGGTTATCGTGCATGGGGTTCATTCCATATCTTTTCCTTTTTCACGTGAAGTTCCTATGGAGTTATATGCAATGGTTTAATTAGAAGATGTACATGATCCCAACACTGCATGGTATCCCTCCCTCCAAGAATGTAAAGACATGTGTGTTATCCTTAAATTTTTATATATCCCAAACTCTTTAAACCAATCACATAAATTTTATAAATACTTTAATAAAATTTGTTTTCATGTGATGTTTTGATGTTTGACCATGTATTAGTACACCATCAAATAAAGGACAATAATGGTTATGGAAACATGAGTCAATAAATTCTCAAGGAGTTTCCAACTAGGTTTTGTTTGGTTTATTGAATAATGATAAACCAATCCATAGAAAATATCTCAAGATCATGTCATATTTATTTAATCACAAATAATTAAAAAAATCAACAATTTAATTAGTTTATAATATATTATTGGTTATATATATATATATAAAATTATTTATGTAATTAAAAAATTACTATTGATAATATTTTTCAATGTAATCTCTTAGATATATATGTTTATTTTTATTAATATAAAAAATGTAATTATTGATATTTATCTAATATCAGTAATTACACAGTTTTATGGTAATATAGATAATCATAATTAAAAATATTATTACTATATTTTTACATATATAGAAAATAAGAACTATCCATAAATAACATAGTGAGAGATTTGAATGATGAATGATCTTGAGATGACTAGCCAATGTTTGCTTGGAATTGAATGTTATAATTATTTTATAATTGGTTATATAATTTTTTATAATTAAATTCACATTTTTCATTGATGGACTACGTGTCATCCTTCTCTCTAATAGTGTATGGACCTATGTGGACGTATTAAATTACTATGTAGTCCAAACCCCTTGAACCCCTCACATTCATGTGAGTAATATTATAATAGAAGAAGGTTCCATGGGATTCATTGATGTTTGATATTAAATTTTGGCACCATAAAAGAATGGAAAATAGAGGATACTAAAATATTAGATAATTGAGATCCAAGAGTTTCCAATGGGTTTTATTTAGTTATCTAATAAGGATAAAACAATCCATAGAAAATGTTTCAAGATAAGGTCATGGTTATTTAATTATAACTAATTAAAAAATTTAAGCATTTCATGATGCAGTATAAATATATATAACATTTTTCTAAATTTCCAATCCTAGTAATCATGTATACATCCATATGATAAAATAGAGAAGTAATTTATAATGATCAAGTTATTAACTACAGTTTACCAAACACAAGAGTTGTTAATCTTCATGATTCTATGGCATTGGAAGAAGTTCATATGAATATTCATAGTCCCTTTAAACTGAGGGATGGTCAATTAATTAGTTCATTCACAAATCAGTGTATACAATATGTTGATCACATATTTCACATTTGGAATCCTCTGTTTGATGGTGATGATTCGGTGGAATATTTTTCTATGTTAAATAAATCTTTTATTAATGGTTTAATGGAATTGTATGTAGAAATTTATGTTATTTACGAGGCGAATCATACTATTATAAGACCCTATTATGGGTGTTTTCTTGAATTTTTCCATTTAAAAAATTATTATTCAATGAATTATTATATTAATCTAGTACTATAGACTAATTATAAACATGATGAACATAAAATAGAAGTAATTTTATGATACATCCTTATTGATACTCTAGATTTGACGAATTATATTTTCTCTAATGAGAAAGTAGCTAAAAATGCAAAAGGAGATGATTTTGGTGATGAATATATGGTCAATTAACCTTCTGAGGATCATTTTATAGATTGTGAAGAACCAAAAAATGGTAAATATCCTCCATTTTTGACTTCAATAGTTGAGGGAATATCATGTGCACAACAATTTTATTAGGATGTCATTACACATAGTAGTGAATTCTCAAGCATTGTAGGTAACATGTCTACCTCAACTGAGAACACATTACATGTTGGAAAAGATTTTAGAAGTAAATGTGCATTGAAAAATGATGTTGAAAAATACCATTTTGATAAACATTTTTAATCGAGTTCAATGAGTCCAAAAAAGTGAAAATATATCATTTAGTGTCCTAAATATGGTCCATAATATAAATTTCACTAGTGGGAAATATGTGATAATTTTTTTTATTGAAATATGTCAATGTTGGAAGGTCCACATACATTTCTACACCAAATACTATCACATGATCATTCTACACTAGATGAATAATTTTTATGGACTATTATTGTTATGATGATACAAACATTTTAGGGTGTTTTTATGTCCCTCATCATAGAATTAGTAAAACAGTTTTTCAAATATAGGATTTCCAATGGGAAAGCTTGGATGAAAAAAATCAATTGAAATTTTATGGGTGTATAGTGATTTGAAAAATTATTATAAATATTTTATATAGCTAATGTGAATATTTTATTGGAATAATAAGGTCATTTATAATCATGAAACCATTCATTTTGTCTCTTGGGATAATAGATTTGATCGAATTAAGGGAAAGTTCCAGAGGATTATCTGAGAATTTTGGCCATGTATCGTCGCATTTACTTATTAAAAAAATTCATTCATAATGATGGAACATTTATTTATGGAAATTATTGAGGTGTAATACTCCTTTCTATAACATAGAATCATAATCATGTTCATGTCCCACTTTAATTTTCTATTGTTCAAAGAGAACAATTTTAATCATGGAGTTGGTTCTTGGCCTGAATACGCATTCCTGTTATAAAAATCCAAGTATTTTTCTTGGTATCTAATCAAAATCAAGAGATTATATAGGTTGTTAATGTTGTTGTATTTTCATAGAGATAGATTAATGTTCATCATCGATATTTCATAAAAAATATTGTCAGTAATTTCCATTATAATTTTCAAAATGGATAAATAATGAAGTTGATCATGAAGATGTATTTTTTCATAAACTTTTAAGTATTTGAATAATTTTTACTATTATTCAAAATATATTTTTTCTAATTTTTTCAGCAAATGGTTTATGATAGGGAAAATTAAATGAGCATTTTAAAGTAATTCAAAGTGCTAATCAAGTCGTTTATGATTACATGATTTGGATTACAATGGATAAACATTCATTGGAATATGGTATTGGTATGAGATATGGACCTAAAAACACTAATATTGTGTAGTTCATAAACAACGTATTCAAGGGTGTTCATAAACTCCCAATTGTAGGCTTAGTACATGAGACATTATATTGATGTGTGGAGTACTTTATTGAACGCTCCCAATAGGATAATTTTGAGATGCAATAAGGGGTGCACTTTGATCAAAACATCCAAATAGACATTGATATGTTATTACAAGAGAAATTATCATTTCATGTATGAATCATTTATCTAGAAGGGGACTAGTTTGAGGTAAAAAATAACCATGAGAAACTCATAAGAAAAAATAGTATAGTATTAGTGTTTTTACTAGAAAAAATGTTTTGTGACTGTGGTTCTTTCTAGGTATTGAGGTATCCCTATGAACATGTCATTGAAATTTTTTCATTAGTGAAATTATCCTTCGAACCCTATATCAATTAAACATATTTCTTGATCACTCTAGTAAACTTATATAGTTTTCTTTAGATACCTGATTTTGATTTTCATAATTTTACCTTTCCCATGATAACCTGACTTTTGTGTCTTATTTTAACAGGTTTCACTCTTAGGGAAGGTCAAAATCTACTCCTATTAGAAAATAGAGGGAATGGCCTCAAAAATAGTTATTTGGGATATAATGTGACATATGTCATGTCGAAGGTAATTGAAGATCCCTACCATAATTAGCCTCATGAAAAATGATTTTTGGTTGAGTGCCACTGGCATTAGGCCCACTTCCATTTATGTCAAAGGCTACTGACTAGCATTGAGGGAGTAAAAGGAGTGATAGTGGAGAGGATATACCCTCTGTTGATGATGATATAATTTTCCAAGTTGGTATATATTATGTAGCATAAGAAAAGACTAAGCTTACTCGAACAAGTAACCTACCAGTGGGAGAATCATAATAAATAGTAATCAATAGTGAAAGCATAAAAAATAAAAAATGGAAATAAATAAGGTATCCAAACATACCAATTTTATAAATTATAATAGAGAATGAAGACATATCATGTCATATAATATATTATTCATAAGGAGTCTCAAATACATGAGCATGGTACATACATACCTATATGATCATGATGTAATAGAAAGGATAACTAAATAAGAAATAGACAGTTGAGGAAATAACCTCAAGGTCCCATTCCAACATCCCATTCTAAACAGTCACTAAGATAGAGATTCTAAACATAGGACATTACCTAAATGAAAGAGAATAAATTCTTCATTCATCCCAAAGGTCTCATGTAGGGTGTAAGAACGAGTCTCAGTAGGCTTCCACCCATGTGTGTGTAAATTAAATTTGTGTATGAATTATTGTATAATAAAAATAAATAAATAAGGTAGTTCTTGGAATTTAAAAATACACAAGCTTCTATAGGGCTCAACAACCACTAGGAAGTTATCACCTACCTCATACAATGTTGGAATACAATATTGGAGAGTTTATTTAGCCTAATTCTAGGGAAACCCATTATATAGAAAGTACAAGTTAACCCTCATATTACACGTCCAGTAAATTAACCCACCACTATGTTCCCCCCGACACCTCAAGTCCAAATCAAGTCATCGATGTACTAAAGGCACTCCCAAACAATGTATATGGTCCCTCAGACACTTGCTCAAAATCACACATCTTCTCAAAGCCTGACGTCTGGAGGTAGAATGATATATGTCCTCAAATAGTATCACCATTAGCTCAAATCACATAATACTAAAGAATGGTAATATCTTTCCTCCCAAAATAGTTCCATCCAAAAGGCCTCAATACGGTGATCCTCAACACCCTACTAACATCCTCAATGTAGTTATCTGATGGATCCTCACCATCCATGTGGGTTTTTAGGGAAAGAACCCCCAACTAGTAACCTAATTTTCACTATAAGGGGACTCTATCTACAAGAGTGGTCAAATCAACGGCATCACTAAGTCAACATGTGTTTACATGACTCCAAAATGTACTTTAGATAGTACAAGTGAGTGACATTAACCAATTAGAACCTAAGCCAAAACAACTATGACACCTCATACCCTTGCGACCACGTCGCTCAAATCTAATGGCCACACCATCCAATATCACATGAGACATGCCTATAACCTGGTGACCTTATCACCTTAGACGATGACTAATTCATTCAACCAATGATCACCATCAGTCAGAAAATATATATCACTAGCCACACCCATCACGATGATCATATCGCCTCAAAATAGATAGACATTTCTAGGAAAATCCTCAGGCCAATCCCATCACATTACATTGAAACTGAGTAGTGCATCACACACATTTATTATACATAATTCAATTAAAATTAACCAAATAATTGAATAAAATTTAATTTAATAGATCTAATTAAACAAAAAACTCAATTTAATCAAAGAAATTCGATTTAATCATAAGGACACGCCCCTAGCCTAGTGCCTACAACCTGAAGCCCTTACATGACCCAAACAATTTGTAGAGTTTTTTTATCACTCCCAAATGCATATCAAAATGGAATAATTAATTAATTAATAGAATCCATTTTATTTATGAGATCTTCCTCGGTCAACACAATAGTGTGCTAAAATTATCACCCATAATATAATTATGAAAACACAAAGAAAAGTATGAACCACCCACGTTGGAGTTTTAGATTTATTCAAGTCCAAAATTAACCTCCAAATCTGACCAATTTGGAATAAATTTATATTTTTTATGAGTGCCCTAAAATAGGGAAAATGAATCAAACAGATTTAGCAGTCTGTGAGGAAAGAGAATAAAGAAATGAAAGCATGATAGAGGAGAGCCTTACCAATATGGATCCAATGCCACAAACATCATGAATAATGGTGGATGGATTGATTATTTGGATCAAATCCTAGGAGAGGAGGAAAATCAAAAACCCTATTTTTTTGTGTATATGCGAAGGAGAATAAAGAATGGATGAAAAAATATAGAAGATGACATGGGTAGAATTTTCATTTCACCACCTTAAGAGGCTTCATAGTTAGCTCCCATGGTTTCCAAAACCTGAGATCAATTCTCTAGGTCCTACTTATAAGGAACCAGTCCCCGCACATTTATCATGAACAGTTTTCCCTAACCGTGTAAAAATTGTGTGTGATATAGTGTGAGGGTACTTCCTAAATTGCACTAACCATGTATCTTTTTCACGGTTATCCAAACATGGTTTAGGTCGTGAAAATTCCCTACGAAAAAAACAAAGGTTCACACATGGCCATGTGCCCCGACCTACCCTGTTTCCCCAAATTATGCTTAGTAAAAAATGAGTCAGTAGGATATTCAATGAGAGGCTGTACATTTTGTCCAAATTGTTCGCCTCAGCCTGCACTTCACCAAAACTAGGCCTTCGGGCCTCCGATACACCATAAACCCCCCCAAACACCCAATTCACTTACCAAGATTATAAACCCATCTAAAAAATGGTTTTTGGTTATCGGAAAACTCATAATTGAGATCCATTAAAAGTGAAAAAAGTTGAAATACCCCCCAGACCCCAAAATTTTAAATTGGGAAAGGATTTTGACCTTATCTAAATACCTGATATATTATTATCTCTCCAACATAACATAGCTCATCACTGAGCTATCAAAAAACCCAAATATGGTACCAAACAAAACAATACCTTTTAAAATTAACCCAGACAACCCCAATTATAAGGGAATAGGTCAAATCACTCAAGGGGGATCCCCACCTTAGGAGTTACATAACGCAGTTGAATCTCAATCCAAAGTTCAAATCAAAAAAATGGTCCATCAACTATTCTTAGACTCAAAATTCCTCCCATGATGCATTTTCACTTCTACACCTCATCATGTGCTCCCATGTCATACCCAAAACCTATCTAAATTCCACACTATATTGGTTCCATCCTCATTCCCATGTCACACATGGTACCTATGAGGTCCTGCATCACTCCAAATTCTCAAATCAAACTTAATGCCTCTAACCTTAATAAAGTAACACATTGTAATGATTCCCGAATTCCAACACACCTCAAATAACCCACATCCCATTGATGCCTTAATTCCAACATACCTCAATAATCACGAATCCAATGATGGTCATAATAAATCATGCATCACAGAACCTGAAATATATTTATACAACACACCCAATATGGTACCAGCCCAATAAACAACTTCTGTCTTGATAATATACATATCTTGTACACCTCATGAACCCAGAATGAAAATGCATAAAAAGGAAATTCCAACATAAAAAAATTACACCAGAGTCATGCCCATGACATACCTCTAACCATCATTGGATCACTAGAATTCTCCAACCATAAAAATCCCACCAATTCTTTGTCATTCATATAATTATATACATTTTCATATTCATACTCCACCCTGAAGGCATCTCTAGCTACTTGAAAATAATTTTCATCGATCTGATATATTTCTCAGTGGATATTGGTCTGCCCTCACCCTGAAATAGAGGTGGGTGATGTGACTGGAACTCTCAAGTGAGACATGCCCTCGAAGGCTGTGCTCACTTATATCCTTTGTCAATTACCTAGATCACGCCTACCAAGATCACTCCGAGCTGATTGTCATGTCACAACCCAAAGGCTATCAAATTTGGTGGTTGCCTCACCTACGATGGATCCTATACCTAATAATGTACCTATGAATCACGCATTTCCGGGCCCTCAGGGGTCTCAATCATATCATGCTCCTGAGGCACACCATCAATGCTTTCATGAAACTCCATTAGACCCCATTTAGGTGGAAACCTATTGAATACCCTTACATCGTTAGAAAACCCAGATAACATACATATATATATCATAGATATGGAAAGTAGAAACATGTAGTGTCAACTCACTACCCTTACTCTCCCCCATCACAACCATGCCACACAGCATCCCAGCCCCATGGAATACCAAATCCAATTATCATATATCCCACAGGCCAATCCCATCCTAACGAACCACATCACCACAAACCAATGATCACATTACCCAATCTGGTGATCAACATAACCCCCACTTCATCGTACCTGTCCTCTCCTATAAAATCCAAGACATTACATATTTATATATCCCATCCCAAGTAATCTCTATCATGTCACAAACATATATATAGGTATATATATTAAAATTATACCATGATCCTAATCAATCATAAACACACATAACAAATATCCATTCACATACCAGTGCAAGGGTCCAAATCTTCTTCCATTCCATACGAAGACAAATATCACAAGTCATAAGAAATAAAAAACAAATTCCAAGAACAACACTCAAGGTAGAAGTCATATAACATATAGAACGAGAAATAGAGAAACAATAATCTCCACCCCTAGCTACTTCGTCCATCCCCCGTTACTTGGGCTATTGGCACCCAAACACGAGCTATCAACCCAGTGATCACAACATTCTAATATTAGATCTACCATAACCCAAATTTTATTAATAGAATAAAGGAAAATAATTTAGTATCATTAGTAGACAACCGACTACCACTACTAATTCCCAATAAAGTTTTACTCTGATACCATTTTTACCTCCTCGATCTGATAAGCCACCCGAGTATTGCTTTTAGATCGTGTTAAATTGGCCTTAGGTGCACCTATCAATATGCCAAAGGATTCCATCTAGTAGTGAGGGTGTAAAATACTGATAGTTGGGAGACTATACCCTCTGGTGAGGATGATATAATGGTCCGAGTAGATATATAATATGCAGTGGAAGAAGAGACTAAGTAGACTTGAACTAGCAATCCACAAATGGTAGAATTACAAGTAAAAGTAAACAATAAAGGAAGCCTAACTAAATAAAAACAAGGTAAATAAATAAGGAATCCAAACAAAAATTTGTAGATATTAAAACAAATCATGAAAACATATAATTTCACACAATAAAAAATCCAGAAGGGGTCTCCAACAGCTAACCATAGTACATACATACATATGTAAGCATGCTGGAACAAAAAGGACAACTAAAATAGAAATCTCCTATTGATGAAAGAATCTCATGGTCCCATGCCAACACCCCATACAAAATAGGCACTATGATCTATCTATTAAACCTGTGACTTTACCAAAACAGAAGATCATAAAGTCTATACATGTCCCGAAGGGCCTGTGTAGGGTATGATGAGTCTCAACAGGCTTCCACCCACATGTTCATACCTTACATTTGTGTCTTATATAGTTTATATTAAAAATAAATAAATAAGGTAGTGCTTCCAATTTAAATAAAAATAGGCTTCCCAGGTGCCCAACAGGAACCACGAAGTTGTCACCTGCCTCATCCAATTATCGAATACCATAGTAGAGAGGTTCCTTAGGCTAATACCAAGGAAAACACTAATATAGATTTTCTAGGTGAACTGTCACGTTCAACCTCTGGTAATGTAACCATAGACCATGTTCCTCTTGACTCATCATGTCCAAATCATGTCACCAATGTCTCAAAGGCATGCCCTAATAATGTATTTGGCCCCACGTACCCGTTCTCAAAATCACCCATCGGCTCGAAGACTGATGTTTAGAGTCATAGTGATGTCTATAATAAAATAATATCACTATCATCTCAAATAATAAAAATTCTGCGGAATAAGGATCTCTATCCTTCCAAAATAGTCATGGCCTAATGACCTCAATATGGTGAGCGCCATCCTCCAACTGACAACCTCAATGTCGTTATCTTATTTCTCCACACCATACATGTGATTTCAATAGAAAGCACCCCCAAACTTTTACCTAAGTTGCACTACTGAGGGCCTTTACCCACACGAGTTATCAAAACCACTTCAAAACCGAGTTGACCAGTGTGCACATGACTCTAACATTCTATTTATCTAATATTATTGAGCAGCATTCAACAATTAGACCCTAATACACAACAAATCCGGTACCTTATTCTCCTATAATCACGTTGCTCAAATTTGATGGTTACGCCATCCAATATCACATGATCCTCACCCACAACCTGAAAACCTTGTCATCTCAAATGATGACTGATTCATCCAACATGTGATCAAAATAACTCAAAAAATATAAATCACGGGCCACACCCATCATGATGATTATATCACCTCAAAATAGATAGTAATAACTATCATAATCCTTGGGTCAATCCCATAATTTTCTATTTGAACACAATAGTGAATCAAAAGAATTATTATATATAATTCAATTCTAAATAACTAAAAAATTCAATGAAATTGAGTATAACAACTCCAATTAAATAAAAAAATCAAATTATTCAAAACAGTTCAATTTAATCTAAAGGACATGCCATTGGAATAGCTACCCCATGTTCAAATCCCTTAGATGACTTAAACCATTTGAAGAATTCTGTGAGTATTCCAATAGTCATCTCATAAGGGATCAATTATTTAATTAATGGAAACCATTTTATTTATAGGGTCTCTCTCGGTCAACATAATAGTGCGGTAAAAGTCTCTCCCCAAAACAGACTTGAAAATAGAGATAAAATCATACACCACCTACCTTGGAGTCGTAGATGAAGTAAAATATGTTATTGGATTCTATATTTTGCCTATTTAGAATAAATCTAAATTTCTAATGAATGGCCTAAAAATGGGAGAAAACAACTTGAAGAGATTTGGAAATCCATGAGGCGAGACCAACAAAAAATATAAACATAATAGACGAGAGCCTGACCAAGACGTATACAATGCCACAAACAGCTTGGAGAGTGGAGGAAGAATGGATTATTTGGATAAAATCAAAGGATATTATGAAAAGAATAAACCCTTCATTGTTGTGTGTACATAGAGGAGAATAAAGAAAGGAGGAAAATAGAAATAATAGGGAAAGATTAGAATTTTCATTTCACCCCTTTAAGAGGTTTCACAGTTTTCCAAATCATGTGGAAATCATGAGCCTCCTGATACTAAAGAACCAAACCCTATAGGGTTACCCACATGGTTTTCCCTAATAGTGCGCAAAATGTGCATGCTACAGTATGAGGGTACTGCCCAAATAGAACTATATCTGAGTCTTTCACACGGTTATCCAAACTATGAACAGTCCATTAGATTTTTTTTTAAACTATAGAGGTTCAGACATGGTTTCACACCCCACTCAGCATAGTTTCCCAAAACCGTTCTCAGGGAAAAATGGGCCAGTAAAATTTTCAAATATAGGCCACATGGTTCGTCCAAAATGTGTGCATCATCCTACACTTAACCAAAACTGGGCCTTTGGGCCTCTAACGCACTTGAAACCCATCTGAACACATAATTAATTTACCAAGCCTCTAAACCAATATAAAAACATGGTTTTGGGTTATCATAAAAATCGTAATTTAGATATGTTAAATGAGAAAGGAGTTTTCAAACCCACCAAACTACAAAAATTTAAAATGGGTGAGGATTTTCACCCACTCCAAATACTCGAGATATTGAAGACATAATCATAAAATATTTCCCAACATGGTAATAAAGACCTTCAGTTCACATCACTATTGATTGTGTTTATGTATTCTATCATTTTTGTGTAGAAATATTATTATACCCTAGCTTGTTTCACATTTCATTATGGGTGTTAATTGTGTACCTCATTTTTCAACTTATATTTCTTAAAAATTCATTTTAGAAAATGTATTACATTAACTATTAATAACAACTATTATATCATATACAGATATGGTATGTATTACTTTTCTTTCCTTCCATGATAGATTCATTTATAATCTTTTCTTAGAGGATCATATTGTTCCACCTATGAGCATACAGAGGTCACACCACACCCCATCCTTCCATAATCTCCCATCTTCAATATGAAGGGTTATATGGTATAATAATGTGTGATTTAACCTTTTTCATTCACCATGTCACTAAAATACTTATGGAGATATGGGGGATGTAGATTCATAATTTTCATCTACTATAGGGTGAGAGGATGATTACTCTCGAGGATGTGTCCCTTATGTTACGCCTCACTATTGATGATGTGTCTGTGATAAGTTGAGTTGTATGTGATGCGTTTGATTTAGTTTATAAACAAATGGAAATTGAGGTCTTGGAAGATGGAATGTTATTATTTGGCAGTCGACTATGTACATCTTGGATAGACTAACACTTCACCCATTTTATCTGATGACGTTGATGATATCACTGTTATAAAATTTACCTGCAATACATTTTGAGATATACTGGTTGCATGGTATTTTTAGTCATTCTATGTAATTTTTCCATATATTGTATTTATCTTTACTTGAGGACTAGGACCAAAAAAGGAGGTACATATCAGGGCCTGCATATCTTCCTTATACATATAGAGCATTATGAATCACATGTTTCATCGATTATAAGTAGATTATAGGATTTGTTATCCTTATTCAGATTTGGGAATGAGAGTGAATAACTTGGTTTGTTCCACATGATCACACACCATTTCATATAGATATTATAAAGGATTCCTTATGTGGATGATGGTATGTTTATATGTCCTTATTATGAGAAATTCTAATCAATAAATTTTTATTATGAAACTATAACTACAAAAATGTTATACATTGTTGGAGTCAGGTCTATATACATTCAGATATTATCAGACATTATATGTACACTTATATATTTATGTTGGATAGTCTTTGACAATATAATGTGCGTGATTGTTAGTTATATACATAGATTATTATTGTACATTGTAAATGATTTATTTTATTAATTTTATACTCAATTTCTTGGTATCTGAGTTTTCATGAATTCCATATGATGTCCATGTCCTCTACAGTCTCTCACCTTATTTTAAAAAAATTCTTACATCCAACACATGTGCCATGCTTTTTATTCATTTTCATATAGTTGAGTGGAACCATGTTAATTGAGTAATGAGTTAGTATTGATTCAATCCACCCATTCTCACACCACTAATTCAGTTTTCTTCACTTCATTCCTTGAATATGTTAGAGAAATTAGACTTCGATATGAGGAGATATCATAGGAAATATATTGATATGTGATATAAACATCAAGATCCTTGATTAGAGGAGAAAGCACAGTACACATACATCTGTAAGTGAAGTTTTATTATGGTCCTCGGTACCACAAGACCACCTTTTTTTATCTAATGCATCATATATGAGGCTATCATGACTTTGTAATAACTTATTCCCCATTTAAATATCTCTTTTATTAATTTTAGTTGAATGTAAAATATTTTTATTGGATTATTATATAGCACACCTCATACATATCTCTTATCCTGTAGAGATAGGTTCATTTGTCCATAGCAATTTTCATGAAGCTGTGGAAAAACATCATCTTCCCATAAATGAGATTTTCCATGGGATTTTCTTTAATGTGTCAGAAAATGATGAGCCAATTTTTCATCTGTCAAAGGGTAAATATCCTTGTATGGATTTCTTAGATAGTGAAGAACCTCTTTATGGGTAAACCACTTGATTATGTGTCACATTAGTAGCATGTTAACCACGATTAGCAAAATACTTCCCCACTTTCTATATTAGGTGATCCACAACCACAGGGTATGAATTATTACAATTAATATTATTTTTTATTTTTTATATGTATATATATTTCAAAAAATAATTTATTTTTAACTAATAAAACTATTTCAGTTAATGATTTAATAATAGAAATATTTTATGTGATATTTTGAATAATAAAAATTATTATTATTTAGAAAATTAATATTAAAATTATTATTATGTAATATTTGTTAATATCCTTAACAATATAATGATATTTACTGGTCATATTAATTATATTATAAGTTGATAACTGTGTTACTAATATATTTATTATTATTTACCTTATGTCTCCCAATAGGGTGTTGTCGAATTATTTTGTCCCTCAGGGCTTCATGGTCATTGTAGTGGGAGGTGTCAAATTTGTGGTCTCCCTTATAAGAACCCAGGTCATAAATACTGTTAAACCTACCTACTTTTAATGAAAAATAAAAACCCCATTCTAAAAATAATGGAATATAGAAAATAGAAAAAGTTTATAATTTTGATGATTAAAATGACACATTAACATTATATATAATAATCAAAAAATTAATATGGCACATGGTATAAACACAAACTCCCCACTCACCACATCTCATGCTCCCTCACATTGATATAATGCCTTCTGTAACTAAATAAACTACCCCCTATGTAGCACCACCCATCTTTTTCATCCCCACAATGATGATCTTTACCCCTCTTATGTCTCAACCCTTACAGAACTTATCTATCCATCCTTCATTGTTTACTAATTTCAATAATGGGGATTAATTTTACTGTTATCTTTCCACTAAATATTGTCCCACATTTATGGAGTAATGTGGTTTGACCCTAATAAGGCTACCTGGTGGTTTTAATTACATTTTAAATATTTCTTGATTTTATGTGTCTATATAATGAAATGAGAACCTATCAAAAAACTTATATTATTTGGTGATGTGAAAAACATTTCTTGTTTTCAATTATTTTTATTCCTCCTTCCAAATGTTCGCTTTTGTTTCGCTGGTGTGGATCAATCGGGCATCACCAAAATTTTTATCAGAGTGAGGTTGAATTGATCCATGATTCTGGACTCTGATCCCTCATCACCCTGTATCTCCTAGACATCATCAACATTCCCAAGATCCCTATTTGATAGCGTTAGCAGCCCTCAGGAGGTACATCACGTGGTGAAGGAGATCAGGGGATCAGAGATGTATCTGATCCTCATGAAGTATAACTATTGTGACTAATCCTTGATGATCAAGGTTGTGGTCCAAGTACGCAAATTATGGGATTCCATCATCACCGGAGGTGCCGAACCCCTAGAAGAACATATGGTGTTGGAGGCCATCCTCTATGTCATCTTTCCCGATATGGTCTCCATAATCATCGTCAAAGTAACAGTCACAGAATCATGGGATTTCATCAAGACCATTCACATCAGCATTAATCTTGTATTCAAGGGTAATGCTCATAAACTCCACATGGAGTGTGAAATAATTTCTATTCAGAACAGCGAATCAGTTAACGATATCATGATGTAGCTCACCGGGTTGGTCAACCCACTCACAATCATGGGTGATCCAGAGCCTCAAGACATGGTCATTGAGAAGTAACTTTTTATCTTCCCATCCAGGTTATCCCAAATTACTCTTTCAATTGAGATGCTTCTATATATCTTGATGCACTCTGTGGAGGAGTTAATAGGGAGACTCAAAGGGGCATAGGAAAATTTTATGCTAGCACTCACCACTGACAATGGAGATAAACTGCTCCTCACTGAGGAGGATTGGGTTTCATGGATAAATGAGAGACATGTGGGAGATATACCCTTCATTGACTCTATGACTGCAGACTAGTGCTACTGAAAACCAAAAAGAAAGATAAACAATGAAAATGGCTTAAATGGATGGAATTACTCGGGATCCAGCGGTCGTAGTGATGTCTCAAGAGACCAATGTTTTTGTTGTGAAACAATGGGTCACGAGGCCAAAGATTTCCACAATAGTATAAAACATGCTAACGCCCTTATAACCCATTGTTATGATGATGATCCCACGCCCCTTATTCCAAGGGAGTACACTACAGTGCCTGATACCCCACCTCCACGATCTACCACTTCTAATTCTCTGTCATCGCATTACAGTCTTCTCTGGATGGTCGAGGAGAAGTTCATTGCAAAAAAGGCTCAGAAGGAGGAATGTGATGAATACCTATATAACCTTGACACATGTTCCAGAAATCACATGACGGATTCCCATGTTGTATTCTCTGAGCTTCACTCTGGGATCCATAGCACCATCAATTTTGGTAATCGATATATCGTCAATATCGAGGGGTGTGGGATGAAATTGTTCTCCTACAAGACCAGTGAGAACCATGTGCTCCTGGGGGTGTAATTCATTCTTAGTATAACCACCAACATCATCATCATTAAATAGCTTAACAAGAATGTTTTACTGTAATAGTGGTTTTCCAACACCCAACTATATAGTACTTTTGATTACCATTCTGTGTATATAGTTAGATATACACTATGTATACTTACCATTATATTGTATACTTTTTTGCATCCACTATTGAATAGTAATTTCTATATATTCATTTTCATATCAAAAGGTTATAAAAGATCCTAGGATATAATGATAACCTTGAGAATCTATGACATTAATATAAAAAAGGGGCATATGGTATTGATACATCTTACTAAGTGGACATAGTAGATGTTTGACTATTAGGTGTTGGAGGATCAAAATCATTGAGACTTCATCTCATGAATTTTACACTTTTTAATCTCAAGAAGTGACATTATGTGGACTGACCTACCAATAGGAACACCACATGCTTTGGTTTTCATTAGATGTTCTTATCTATATAGATGTTCAGCGGTCAAAAAACATGAGATCATCTCCAATGTGTTTCATTTTATCATAAAATGTTGATACAAGAAAAAACCATGATAATGTAATCATAGTGAGGTATCTTGTGTTGGGTGCATCATTGGTGGAATGGTATTTGTTGAATGGTCTTGAAAGGATTTTTCACATTGTGGATAAGGAAGTAATATGTCTCGGTCTATGTTCATTAGGATGGTAGAACCTTCGTATAACCATAGTCGTAGGAGTCAAGGGTAAATTTTTCCTGTTTGATCAACAAAAAATCATGTAATAAGGGAAAATGACACGAGTTTTCATCATAAATTTTTTGATATTAAAGATATATAGGTTATATTACATGGTGTTTGTTCGTATGTGGGATATCGTTTCTATGACTATCCTTATCTCATTATGGTCCATGAGGGGATTCTAGATCCCACTCATTGTTACTGAATAGTATTCACTACTACTGAGATAAGGACCTAGAGGTTCACACATAATAATTCATTCAAGAATCTCACATATTCAATTGAATAGGTATATTGGACAAGGTGGTCCCCGCTACTGGGGTTTGGGTTTTTCCTAAGGATATACGATCACCAAAGTAAAAAACAAATTCAAATTATTCAAGTTGAGAATAATTGGTGGTGAATTTATTTATTAAATTTATTTACATGTTCTAAATTAAATATATGGAAATATTATTTGAAATAATATTATATTGAAATATTAAAGGTTTATTTAAAATTTGTGAGAACGACGAGTAATGTTAATGGCATAGTTATTATCACATAATATATATATTTATATCACAAGAATTTGATAATAATATAAATTATTTTTATGACTCAATAAAATAGTCATTTAGTGAGAAATAAATATTAAGGTATCGAATGTTTATTCTAGATATTTATTATTTCACTATAAAAAGAAGAAGAGAGGCTCTTGCATATGAGTATTCACTTCCTCTCGATATCTTATTCTATCTCCGGCATTCTAGAGAGAGTTTATCTAGATCTAATAGTTTTAATCTATCTCTCTCATGTGTCCATATCAAGGTGATGTGGTGATCTTCAGTGTGTAGAAGGCATCATTGGATTTCGGCGCTTCCACCCGTAATTCGACAATCGGTGATTCCACATTTTCTTGAAGCACAGGTGGATGATCTAGAAAAATTCGACTTCAGATTCTTCAAGAAGTGATCACCAAGGAAGATAAGATGTTGAGCATAAATTTGGATCTAACCATGTATTTCACGGTTTTATTTAGTTCTCAAAATTCCTCATATGATATCCTCGGATGGTAATTAGGTAGTGTTTCACTGATGACGATGATCTCATGTCGATCATGAGTGAAAATTTTTAGAATCCCTATTTGGGTATTCTGTTGTGTTCCTCATACCCCCAACTAGTATTAGAGTGATCAGTGATAATTTTATGCCAAGAAAAAAAAATTAACTTTTAATTATGTTTAATAGAGGTCATTGTTCCGGTCACAATGTCGTTGGCGGCGATTAAATCTATCATCAGACCACCAGGTAAAGGCCTTCAAAAATATTAAATACAGATTAAAAAGCATTAATCCTTATATGTTTTAAATCAAAGGACATGGATGGTGATGGATTGTGGTGAACTAGAGTATTCCAGCCCATTTCTGGTGGCCGAAATAGGGTTCTCTAGACATTAGTTATTAATAAATTAATTTTATTATATAGATAATTTAATTAATGAATTTATTATTATTTTATTAAGTCTATTTGATAGAAATAAATAATTGGTTTTGTGTCTATTTAAAAAACCCAACCCTACCACAAAGTGGTAAGAATTAGAGAAAAAACTTGGGGCAAGGTGATGGGTGGACAAGCTAGAAAAAAATAAACAATGGTCAAAATGCATGCCCCCAATTTCTCAATCCAGAGAGGAACCTCTAACCACTAGCTTCCCTAGATTAAATAGGACCATGGCCAACCCCAGCTCTGGTCCCCTCACCTAAAGTCGTGCAAGCATCCCCACCATTGTGACCTCCCAGTTCACCCGATCGGCTAACTCTTTGTAGCACTTCGGCTCACCTCGGCCCAATGCCCATCCACCCATCACCAGATCTAGGTAGTCTCTCTCCCTCCCAGTCACATCATTTTTAGGACTCCCCTTTGGGATTCAGATGCATCGAAGCACCGCCGGTCACCCCCCCCCCCCCTTCATGTAGGTGAACATTGGTTGCGCCCTTGTTGGTTTAGAGCGCACCATCCTGCACACATCCCTACCTTTGGCCACCATGAGTGTCGACTAGCCCTCAATTGGTCCTCAAATTCAGCACAGCCCCATACTCTAGTAATAGATCTGGTGCTCTTATCCTAGATGTCCCCACTGGCGACCTTGTGGCCCTATAATTTGATAGTTAACCCCCTACCTTGGTCTGATTTATTCTGAAACAAGCTCTAGCGGGTCTTCCAAGCCTAGAATGGAATTGGAAGACCCGCTTGGCCTAAAAAACCCCACATGGTGTCTGAAAGGCTTGGAATGGGCTTTCATAGTTTCAGCCTGATTTGAACAGGCCTTTAATGGGATTTTCGAGGTCCTACTAATTTTTATAATAAAAAACTAATTTAAGTATGTAATTTAATTTATCTTTAAAATTAAATTAATGAAATATTAATTTTTGGGTAATAATTATTATTAAGAGTTAAATTAGTTTTTTTGTTCAAATTATATTAATTAATTATTTTATTTTCTAGTTTTATAATTAAATTGATTAATCAGACTAAATGACGAAAATTAATGAATTAAAATAAGAGTGAATTTTAGTTCAATAAAATTCCCTTAGAAAAAATTTTAATTCATGTTGAATTTTATTTCTATATTTATTTGAATACACAAGTTTAATGCATATAAGACTGATCCTGAGCCTAATACCGACCAATGCATGTCTGATGTTTATTCATTTATTTAATTTATATTTCAATGGATATTTTTAATAATTAGTTAATAAATGGAGATATGCATGTCTTCTATGTGTCATTATATTTATAAGGGAATGTATATCTATTGTACTTAGTTGTATTTTATACTTCCAAGACCCCATCGCCTACATGTGAGTATTATTGTATAATGATGAAGGCGAGTAGTGATGCACTTCACACCGAATTATGGGGATTCACGAGATATTATCTTGATGCATTGGATGGACATGTGTTACAACTTGATTTTCAAGAGATGCGACATAATGTATTACCCCTACGGTCTTGGTTGATCCATTATTCACTCAATGGATCAACCATTAGAATAATATCATGATCAATTCGTCATTTTATTTTTTCATGGTTTATTATTATGTGAATCTAATGTCTACATGTGATATTATATAATAATAAACAAGCATGCACAGATAAAATGAACATGTGATGGAATGGATTTTTCTATTTATTGCATAGTCAGTTGGGAGTGAGATCATTTAAAACATGCTTATCAAATAGAAAATGATTTCCCTTGATCACTTGAAAATAATAAAACACTCAATGAAATATTAAGTCATAATCGCCTTCCATCATTCAAATTTGGAGAAAACTGAGTGTTCGGGGTGATCGGTCAACCATAGTTGAGGGTTCCTATTACAATCAGGGAGTTCTCATGGGATTAGTGGGTTGAATTAACTAAAGTGGTAGAAATTATTATCCATATAAAACTTTATTTCACTTTATAGGAAAGTATTGAGTAAATATACTTATGATTTTAGAAGTTGGGACTTCACTGAAGAGATCAAGGAAACATGAGTTAATGCGGGTGGCTAGCCAAACACCTACCTTGAACCATCCAAGTAATAGAATAGCCATATCATGTAAACCATGAGGGGAGGTTAAAGAATACATTACACTAGAATACTCATGTGATGGTGTACTCTTATTCTAGTACAAAGATTTCCTAGATTTTGATAAAATAGTGGGAGACTTTTAATGATTTGTTTAATTAAACAAAATTTCTAAAATGTTAATCTAGATAAACATATAAATATTCTAAATTTTTATTTTGTAGAAAATGTAAATTTATACCATAATAAATACTGTGATAAATAATGGAAAACATAAATGTACACACTAGAACAAGATTCAACAAATAGTAGAGGTGCTTGCGTACAATACTATGATGTAGGAAATTCATGGGGTTGGTGTCCATGTACCAATTAAAACCACCTCATGATGAGAGGGAGAGAAATTTGCTTATAGGAAGCTCATGTGTTAAACATGTGATGTTTATGTCACGATTCTATCATAAACATATTATTCTAGTTTTGGTCACTACATCATAAAATTGATGATATAACATGAAGTCACATATCTGATATGGTTATAAGAAGAAAGAGAAGAAGAAGAAGAATAGTGTGATGATTACACTAGACATGTGTAAATTTAAAGGTATATCACGATCATCCAATGGATCCCTTTCTCATATCATTTTCACCTAATTAATCCAGGTTTGTTTAAAGTTACAAAATGAGTGGAATAGAGTAAAAACATCACTAACTTAGGGGAATAGACTGTCACGTAATAAGAATATAAAAAAGGCTTATCACTGGTTCTTATGGAGAAAATATAGAAAGAAAATGCGAGAATGCCAATGGAATGTAAATCTAGAAGAATATTCAAAACATCCTTCAATGAGATGAGTTTGGATATAAACAGTATGTTATCTACATTTCATATCATGAAATAAAAATATTTAAGTTTAATAGTAATAAACCAAATTAAAGAAGAAAGTTACCACTTCTTCTTTACGTATATTAATCAAATAAATTTTAATGTCTTAGTTTTACTTCATTGGTATTAAATAAAATATGATTGTCACATATGTGTGTTGAAATATAGTGTCCAAGAATAGAAACTTTACTTGAGGTCATGTTTATTCTCCAAGTGGATGAGAATGGGGTTATTTCAATGTCAGTGGTGAGAAATACATTACTTATATATTTCCAAGTGAATGATTCTGGAAAAGATATTATTGAGTATAACAAAAACATTAATCTCATGTATCTTTTGGGCAGAATGTGATAGTATTCCATGTTCCAACATGAATTTTGTTTCTCATGTTTAATACTCAACCAACATTTTAGTGGTACATGAATCATAGGCACAACCTGATGAATATAAATGTAATAATTTTTTTACTCAATTGTGTCAAGATAAATATTTTTCAGTCAAACCTTAAAAATCATGTCCAGGATATACCCAATATGGTATTTAGTCTCAGTTGATCTAAGAACCTTAGGTATTATGAATGTATTTAGTTTGGAAAAAGGAGCAATTATAAATAATGGTAAGACACATGGATTTTGGAATTATTTTAACAAGTGAGCGTGAACTATTTCAAGGGTAATATAGTGGAAAATATAATTCATTAGATTCCTTGAATTAATTAAGGAATGGTAAAGTGAAGTACGATATATGCATGGTTAGAAGATATAAGTTTCTTCGATCCAGCATGTCAAATAATATCTTAACAAAGAAATAATCAATAAATATAATGTAACATGGAGTAATTTCTAAATACACATTTCTTTATCCAAACAACAACATTGATGTTAACGAGGAGGATAAACGATGAAGTATTACATGTTAACATTGATCAGAAAAATGTATGGTGGAGCAATTCCTAAATTCACATTTTATACATCATATTTTTTATGTTAGTAGAATCAATGTTTTAAATTGAAGATACTTCTATTATATTTCATGACATGAATAGAAAATAATATTGATATCCCATAACCATATTCAAACTATAATGACTAATGGATATCATAACCTTTTTATTATGATAAGTGTACATTATTTCATAAAAAATGTGTTTAGATGCAAAAGAGTTTGTTAGGAAATAAAAAATCTAGAATCAAGAACAAACACATTATTCATATATTGTAATTATCCTAAAAATTTTATAGTGTATTACATAAATACCTAATCTTGAAATGACACAGTCATGTGATAGGCTATTCATCAATATAAGGTTTCACATCTCTATTTGAGATTGTGGGAGCCGGATTGACTTGGTTTTATTCAAGGCATAAGATGAACATATATTTGGAATTGGAACATGTTCCATAAGTGCATGTGGAATGGGAATGTTCCAGAGAAATATACTTCATAGGAAGGATAATACTATAGTGATAGTTTTGAATTCACTATGGCCGATAATACATTATTCAATGTGAAAAATAATTCATACATGTAGTATATAGCAATTAGCTAATATTGTAAAGATCAATTACAATTCAATAATGGATTCGATGTATCAAAATTAAAAGGGGATTATTATAATGAATATTGCAGTGGGTATTCGAATGATATGATACATATATGGTACAAGCATGGTACCAATAAGGATCCATTGGTTATACCAAGTCATTATTCTAAAATCCATTAGAATTTTACTTATCATATCTAGTTTCGATGATCATTATATTGAACATTGGATGTCAGGACCTCCAATCATGGAAAGTGTCTATACGAAACAACCAGAATGAGATTTTCATGTCACAAAATGGTAATAAGGGTTTTATGTTTTTGAAATCCATTTTAGGATTTAATTAAGAAATGAGATCACATAATATTCATTTGGAATGAATTTTTTCTGTGTGTCTACCATAGGTTAGTGGGATCACCATTGTTTTCCAAATAAATTATGTTTGTTAAAATATGAATTACAGATATAGGTCTCCAAGTTAGTTGAGAACAAAATGAGATAATCTATTCTCTAGTGATTGACATAAATTATTAACTTAAGTTTAGGGAAACAAGATCTACAGAGGTAGATCTATCAGTTTCTTGGAACGAGTCAATCATACATATAGTGAAACAATAATAAAAAACAAAATTTGGATCAATTTGAGAGAATATTTCCAGTTTCACATGAAATTATTCTATCTCGGTTGACATGTCTGGTACATGGGTGGAGATTAACATGGTGAATTGAAATCCATATGCTGAAGCGATGGATCAATCATGTATTCCATGATATGTAGAGGAAGTGATATTTCTAGGATATACTTTATAATATAAAAATACTGGTTATATCTAGGATAACTGCTAGTTAAGTAGTTATAACTTTATAATTGTATTATGGAATGTACAAAACATATATACATAGGATGTGGAGAATAATGGATTCTAGTTTTCTTAGGATGAAAACTAGTATTTCTTCGACCCATGTTATCTTTTATCACATTTTTGATAAGGTTGTGAGTGATACAAGATTATAAAAACCAGTGGTATCCATACGTAAAAATACCGAGTACATTGATGTTTTTAAGGCAGCTATGAAGCAGTTGTATGAAACTATTTCTTCCCACTTTTGGAATCACAGCTAGTAAGTAAAGTTTTATCATAATGTATATTATGATATTTTTACTATCCATTATGTCAAGTGATGGCAGTGGAAAAATGGTATACACTCATGGATACCATCTCTTGAGCGGTTTAAGTCAAGGAGATGAGGTCGCATTTTGCAGAATAACCACGCGACGGTATCGTGGTAGGTTGACCAGCTAAAGTTGTGACTCGATAGAAAAATTATGTCAATTATGTGAGATAAACAAAGTATGGTTAGAAATTTGAATCTCATGAAAGTGTTAGTGTTGTAATAGTGTGTTCCCTGGAACCAACTATGCAGTACTTTTGATTACCATATCATATAAATAGTTAGCTACACATGATGTATACTTACTATTATAGTGTATACTTTTTTTCATCCATTTTTTAATGGTAATGTACACATATTAATTTTTTTATCAAAAGGTTATAGCATATCCTAGTCTATAATGAGAACCTTGATGTAACGACCTAATATTGAATCAATGAAAATTTCTTTCTAATAATTATTTCATATATTACAAATAAAATAAAATAACTTTGAGAACACAATATAAACATTATAAATAATTAATTAATGAAATAATAGGTATTTTTATAAGTTATGCAACCTTTACCAATGGAATAGTAAACTGACCTTTGGAATAATAACATGACCATTAGGAATAGTAATCCAACAAATAGAATTGTAAAATCACCTATAAATGTGTTAATAAAATTTATGCATCTGATAAATGAAAATATGATATAATTCTATCATAGTATAAGTAAATAATTTTTTAAAAAAATTAGTAATTAATTGTTAGTATTTTTGTAAGTCATAAATATTTAATTATAATTTTATAATTAATATATCGATTTAAAATAAACGTTATTTTCATAAATGTGTTATTAAATTAATAAATTTTTTACTATTATTATATTATAATTTTATGAGACCTTAATTAATTTTTGATAATGTTATAAAATCATTTATAAATTTAAAATTAGTGTTTTCTAAGTGATGATTTTAATTAAAAATTAATTTTCACATATTTAGAAAATTATTTTCATAAAATTGAGTTCATTTTTTTAATTCTACACATTTAAAAATGGTTATGTTGAATTTTTGGTATTTTTCTAAAATACAAGAATTTTTTGTGAATAGTGAAATATGGTAATTTACAGTATATATAGATTATAGTTTAAATACACTATTTATTAAAACATTTATGATGTCGTAACCATGATATCACACCATACATCTCTATTTATTATATATATAAATGGAATCGTCATTATTTCAAGCCTTGTGCCGAAATAATAAACTATTGAATAAAATAATGAGAAAACACACATCTCCTCCCCTATAAATACCACCTATTCTACTCACATCTTTCAAGATTTGATCCCTATCAAAATTCTGAAAAATAATCTTCCCAATACCATACTCAAATTTGAGTATCCCTTTGTCTTGTCTAAATACCAAACCCTTTTCTCAATGGTTGCTCTCAAATAAAAGGATTCAAGAGGTAAAATCCTATTTCTTTTCTTTTAATTTCTTTTCAATTTATTTTTTTGTTATTATATCCTAAACTACCATTATCCAAGTTACATGATAACTCATTTATCTTTTATATAATGTAAATTTTAGGATAATGTATGAACGATCATAAAACATCTTCCCCTCTCCCTTTTATTCTTAAAATGAAAGCATCGTTCGTTAGGTGTTGATTTATCGCTTTTAATGATGAAATGTTTTCATTTTACCTTACCGCCTTTAAAGATTGTCCTGAAAACATTATAATGGTTAAGAAATATTTTAATTTTTATTTTATAATCTTTTTATATTCAGATACTAACATATATGTACAGTATTTAATGATAGAACAAAATGGGTACGTTGTGCTCGAAAGATGCCAAAATAAAAAAAAATTATTATCATTAACGTTAATATAATGATTCATCCTCATACCATATAACCAAAGTATTTGTAAGATAATTTAAACTTATATAAGTTAATTAATAAAATATAATAACAATTCTTGTTATTTTTTCCCATTTTACACGAACTTATATTCATTTAAACAAGTGAATTGATCATGAAAAGCGAGAAAATGGACACTCCTGAATGATGAAATTAAACTATATAACTCATTGAAAATACCATAAATGAACATAATAAAACTATAATGAATATAATAATTTTATAAGGGGTTCTTTATTTTATAATTAATGAATTTAATTTTATTATAAAGGATATTAATGTTAAGAAAACATTTGGACATAATGTTAGGGGATTCTCAAACCCCACTCTCTTCCTTTTTTCACTCTTTCACTCCATTTTCAGTTTAGATGTTCCATTAATGTGACATAACTAGTATGTCTTTATTTTTCACTATTATCTTCTATATATACATGTTTCTAAGATATTTATATGAAAATTCAATGAATTTTTCAAAAATGTCTATTCTTTCAAAAAATACATCTTTTACTCATCGTGAGATCTTATTTATCACTCAAGATTGTAGATTCTTATGAAAAGGATATTATTCCCTCTTTCATTTGGGAATGAAAAAGTTTCTAAATGTATGAAATTTTAAATGAAACCCATTCCATTCCATGGGATATTTTATGTCCACGATTGATATATGTTCTATGTAGCTTGCAAGATTATGTAAATGTTATGATGTGGTGGGTGCGCCTCAAATTATATAGAGCATGAAAATGTTATGATGTGAAAGTTCCTCCTAGAATTAGATATTTCCCCAAATTAAATGGGTAATTCGAATAACCTCAAATTATTACATGTAATATTTGTGATCACGATGCTAGTTTTGTTTACAACTATGTGTGATATTTTACCACTAAGACATGATGTTTTATTTTTCTGCATTAAAACATTAAATGAATTTATCTAATGTTTCCTATCATTATTATGATGTTATGATGATGTTTATGCTCGCCCATGCTATATTTATTAATTTATTTAACTAGCGTATTATTTTTCTTTTATCTCACAGATTTCATTGATGTATATCCTCATGTGATTACATGTACTAATGAGAACACGTGATCCCATAAGAAGATTGAGAATAAATAATTTAATAAATGTTTATGTTTTATTATATAAATGTTATGTATGGTATATTTATCCCAAGATAACAAAACTTTGGATCTTGGTTTCAGAACCTTTTATGTTGTTTATCTTTAAAATGATGTAATAATCATGACAGAAAAGTAGGGTCACTACAGTTTGTATCAGAGCAAGGTTTAGTAAATTTCTGAATTAGAATTAGAAAATCTTAGTGAGAGCCCCTAGTATGAGACTAATTATAATTATGAACCCAAGAATCATTATTTTAGAAAAATTTTAAACATAGTTATCTCAAAAGATATTATATTATAGTTAATTAAAAATGAGTACAAATTATTTATTCATGACATGTTGAAATATGTTTTGTTCTAAGAATTTATATTTTAGAAAATAGTGGGATCTAGGAGAAACTATGACAAAAACTCATGTAATGGACAATTTAATGTTTTGTCAAATGACATCCCCAATTCCTTCAGAGGTGTAGTTAAAAATTTCACAGTGATTCTTGTCCAGCTATCTCTAGTTATGAACAATGAACTGAATAATTTGGAACATCCACCTTCACTTATGAGGGAGCAGCTAGATATTGAGTCTTTTATGCATCAATGGCCACCGATGTTTAGTGGATCATCTGATCGACTCATCACAGAACAGTGGGTCAAATCAATGGAGAAGTTGTTTTCTTCTCATTGCTATTATAAAACGGAGAAGGTGACTCTGACCATATATCATTTAGATGGAGAGGCAGATCATTGGTAGGATTTGATTAAAAACACCAAACTGAGGGGATAAATTGAAGAGATTGAGTGGGAATACTTTAAGAAAATGTTTCATAAGAATTATTTCCCTTGAACTATTCATACAAATATGAAGAGTTAATTCATAGATATTGTTCAAAATGAATTTTAATCTATCATGTCCCATGATGAAAATTTCATAAGTCGTGCAAGGTATGATTCAGTTTTTTTGTCAACAATGAAAGAAAATTTTATTGATACTTTAGTGGTTAAAAAATTCACCTTTGAAATGATCAAGAAATTCAAGACTTTGAGTGTCATGAAGAAGTTTTTCAATGTTATCTCTAATTGGAGATGGATTTTGGAGAATGTTCCCATGGATATAGAGATAAATAATGAAATATGGAGTTTCAGGATGGGGGCACTAATGAGAAATGTGGATTGAAATCTCAACCATCCACTTGTCAAAAATGTGGGAATAAGCATCACGTGAACTGCCTCAAAGGGATGAGGCAATGATATAAGTGTGGGAGAGAAGGCTACCAAGCTCATGAATGTCAAAAAACATGAGGAAGTGGGAAAATTTGGTGGAGTTAAAGACTGCACCATTTATGCTTCAACTCTTCAACTGTAGGGAGAAATGGAACTATACAATCTAGTTCACTAATCATTGAATCCTCAAGGGTAATCAACATCATCAGCCACCAAAGACAAAGGATCAAGGGAAATTTTATGACATTAATACTACTGAGGTGGATCCTAACAATGATTTGGTGATAAGTATGATGGTTATTCTTTCAAAAATATCAAATTTATTATTTGATTCTTATTCTATGAATTCAATCATATCTTGAATTTTTAGTAGAACTATTCACACACCACCAAAAAATAAAAAGGTTGAGTTATCTATAAGTATAGAAAATGGTAAAATTATTTCATCCAAAGTGTATAACTCCTCCCTAATAATTTTTTTGGATTGAACCTCCTAGTAAATCAGGTCATACTTCCTTTGGGGGGGGGGTTATTCTATTTTGGGAATGGATTGTATGTCTTTATTCAAAGCCAACATCAATTGTCGGGAAAGTGAGATCACTCTTCACATAAAAAAGAATCCTCCAATTCTGTACAAGTGTAAGGAAGAGGATGATTCTCATTGGAAGTAATCATCTAAATATTGATTGTTATTTCCTTATGAGCAAGAATATCTATCTCCAATAATTTTTACAAAGGAGAGAATAATATATGAATACATGTCTATTATGAGGGACTAAACATATGTGTTCCCCGAATAATTGTATGTTCTTCCTCCTAACTGAGATGTTGAGTTCTCAATTGAACTTGTCTCTGGATATATGAATATATCAAATACACCTTATAAAATGTCCAACATTGAGTTGGTGGAACTGATGAAACAGTTATAAGATAATTTGGATAAGTGTTTTATACAACCGAGTGCTTCACCAAGGGGTGCGCCAATCCTCTTTATAAAGAATAAGGATGTATCAATGCACCTTTAAATTGATTATCATGAGATCCAAAAATTCATGATATAGAATAAGTTTCCCCTTCCACAGATATCTGAATTGTTCGATCAACTACATGGGGCCAAGTATTTCTCCAAGGTGGACCTTCAGTCAAGATATCACCAATTAAAGGTAAGGATGGAAGATATTCCTAAGACTACCTCTTAAATGAGGTACGAACACTATGAGCTCATTGTGATTCTTTTTGGACTCACTAATCCACCAACAATATTCATGGACTTAATAAATAGAGACTTTATATATTACCTCAAAAAATTTGTGTTATTATTTATTGATTTTATTATGATATACTCTAAGACCAAGGAAGAAGATTAGGGATATTGGAATAATATGCTAAAAACCTTGATAAGGGAGAAGCTATTGGAAAAGTACAGTAAATATGAGTTACGAATAGAGGATTTATCCTTCTTAGGGAATGTTATCACCAAAAAAAGAATATCTATAGAACCCTCTTAGACAATGGAAATAAAAGAGTGGCCCAGGTCAACATCTGTAATACATATTTATAGTTTCCTTAGTCTATAAGGGTATTACAAGTTATTTGTGAAGAATTTATCAGGATTTTCAAACCCACTAACCATGATTACTTGGAAGGTATAATATTTTATCTCGAACAGTGAATGTGAATATTGCTTCAAAAAGTTAAAAAGGAGGCTTATCAGCATGTAATTACTCATACATCCAACAATTGGGGAAATATTTGTTTTATAAAGTGATGATTTCAAGAAGGGTTTAGGTTGTGTAATGATGAAAAATGAAAAATTTATATTCTACACCTCAAATAAGTTAAAAATTCATGAGAAAAACTATCACACACATGATCTGGAGTTGGGGGTTGTGATCTTTACAATGAAAATATGGTGTCCTTATCTCTATGGGGAGATTTTTTAAATATATATTGATCTTAAGATCATCAAATATAGATTCAAACGTAAGGATATTAATATGTGTAGTAAATATGGTTAGTGATCATTAAGGATTAAGAATGCTCAATCCAGTATCGTCCTAGAACAATGAATAATGTGGTAGATTATCTAAGTATAAAGGATCCTGAAACATTATCAATGATGAGAATTGAGAAGAATCCAATTATATTAGATTTTAAAAGGGGGGAAATGGGAAGCATTAGGTAAGGAACAAAAAAAATACATTCTCAAATGATTGTCCAACCATCCCTTATGTATTAAATAAAGGATGATCAAATAAATGATGTGAAAATTCAGAAGAAGGTAGAAGCCATGAGAAAGGGGAAATCCTAAAAGATCAAAATTTATGAGGAAGGAATTATATGATTGGGGTGAAATCTATGTTTAGTGTTTGATAAATAGATAAAGAAGGATCTTTTTAATGACACACATAGCTCAACCTTCTCTATTCACCCAAGGAGTAAAAATATGTTTCATGATCTCTGGGAGAACTATTAGTGGGATAATATGAAGAAGGAGATCACTAAATATACATGAAATTGATTGTTATGTTAGAAAGGGAAGACTGAAAGAAATAATTCTTAGGGTATAATGAAACCATCACCCACAACAACATGGAAATAGGAATACTCACCATGAACTTTGTCACCAGACTTCCAAAGATATCTAGAGGAAACAATGCTATATAGGTTGTTGATGATCATCATACAAAGAAAACTCACCTTATAGAAATTCGAGATGAATTATCATTGGATAAAATTGTATAGATATAAATCAAAAAAGTGTTAAGGCTTCAAGGAGTACCACTATTTATTGTATTTGATTGAGATCCAAGATTCCCCTTGAAGATCTGGAAAAGTCTCCAACATTCTATAAGCACTGAGCTGAACTTCAGTATGGCTTATCATCCTCAAACTTATGGCCAATCTAAAAAAACTATACATACATTGGAAGACATTTTGGGAGCATGTTCTATGGACATTAAGGGAGGATGGGACCAACATTTTCCTCTGGTTGAGTTCTCTTATGAAAACAGTTTCCACTAAAGCATCCAAATGGCTCCATATGAAGCCCTCTATGAGAAAATATGGGGAAAACTGGCATGTTGGGATGAATTCAATTAACTTAAGCTTCTAGGACCCAAAATGGTTTAAGAAATGGTGGAAAGGTGAAAACTGTTAAGCATACCATCAAGGCATCGCATAGTCGGAAGAAGATA
Organism: Viscum album; assembly: GCA_963277665.1. NCBI lineage: Eukaryota > Viridiplantae > Streptophyta > Magnoliopsida > Santalales > Viscaceae > Viscum > Viscum album. The sequence goes on along the minus strand of CAUJRU010000706.1, from coordinate 206,986 downwards.
GATGATGATAATCATCAAAAAGGCCTATAGTTTAATGTTTGAGACATTTCATTCTTCTGTATATCTCCATGTAATATGATCATGAGATTTTGGTGGAAGGGAAATATATGTCCCAGGTACGTCGTCCCCTTTGAGATTCTTGATTGTGTTATATTTTTGGCCTATCTAATGGAACTTACACCAACCATATCTCTAGTATATTATGTATTCCATGTATCCCCCTTGAGGAAGTACATACCAGATACCTCACATGTACTGAATCTAGAGGTGGTACAATTGTAAAATGATCTCTCTTATGAGGAGAAACTAGTGAAAATCTTGGACTATATAGATAAATATCTATTCAAAAAGACAACCCACCTGGTCAAATTATTGTGGTGGAACCACAAGTATGAAGTGGAAACATGGGGACTATAAGAAGTGATGAAGGATAAATACCCTTACCAGTTTATGTGAAATGAAATTACAAGGGAGAAATTTCATAAGGGGGGAAGAATGTAATTACCCAAAAAATTATCAATAGAAATTACCTTTTTATAATTATTTCATATAGTATAAGTCATGTAAAATCACCTTGGGAACACAATACATACTTTATAAATGACAAAAGGATGAAATACGAGGTATTTCTAGAAGGTAAGGATCCTTTACCAATTTCATAGTGAACTGACATTTGGAATAGTGACATGAGCATTAGGAATAGTAATCTATCCAATAGAGTAGTAACCTCACCGATTGAAAGTGTAAAAAAACTAGGCATCTCATAAATTATAATATGATATAATTATATCATATTATTAGTAAATAAATTTTTAATATTTTTTAATGAAGTGTTGGTATTTTTGTATGTCATAAATTTTTATTGAAATTTTATAATTTAAATAATGATTTAAATGAAAATATATTTTCAGAAAATTCATTCATAAATTATTTTATTTTTCTTATGATTATATTACAATTTTATGAGACCATAATTAAATTTTCAAAGTGTTATAAAAGTAGTTATAATTATAAAATCAATATTTTCCAAGTAAATAATGATTTTAATTAAAAATTTGATTTATTATATTTAGAAAATTATTTTTATAAAATATAATTCATTTTTTAATTATATACATTGATAAACGTTAAGGGTTAATTTTTAGTATTTTAATAAAACAATTGAATTTTTGAAAATAGTAAAATACAGTAATTTATAGTACAAATACATTATAAGTTAAATAAGATATTCCTTGTCTTTTCACCAATTTAAATACCATAATATCTAACCTTACATCTCTATTTACTATATTTATTCATGGAATCATTGTTATTTCATGTCTTGAGCCAAAATAATAAACTAATGGATAAAATAATGAAAAAAACCCCTCTCCTCAATTATAAATACCACCCCTCACCACCGCTTCTCCTCAAGCCTTCCAAGATTTGATCCTTGTCCATATTTTACCCAATACTCTTTGAAATCCCCTAAACCATGTATAGATTCCCTTGACCACATAAAAAAACCAAACCATTTTTCTTAAGGAGGTTCTCAATTAGAAGGATTCAAATGGTAGAATCCTCTTTCATTTCTGTTAATTTCTTTTCAATTTCTTTTATGTTTTTATTCTAACATAACCTCCCATTATCTTGGTTTCATGATAAATATAGTATCTTTTATATACTATATTTTTATTATTTTAATGGAAGAACCATCATAAAATCTCTTCCGCTCTCCCTTTTATTCTTAAAATGAAAGCATCATCTGTGAGGTGTTGATTTATCACCTTCAAGGATGAAATGTTTTCATTTTTCCTTATTGTATTTAAGTCTGGTCATAAAACCATTCTAATGGTTAAAAAAATTAAAGTGTATTTTTTATCCTTTTTATGTTATGCTACTAACATATATACATAATACTAAACGATAAAACAAAATGAGTTTGTTGTGATCAAAAACTGCCAAAATTAACCTAAAACGATCATCATTAACATGTATCTAATTATTATACCTCGTAACACGTAACAAATTCTTTATAAGAACATTAATTATTCTGGAATCTCATTAATAACATATAATACAAATTCTGGATATTTATCCCAATTTTACATGAACATTCATTCATGTTTACAGGTGAACCAATCATGAAAACCAAGGAAATGAACACTCTTGAATGATGAAATTAAACTCTATAACCCATCAAAAGGACCAGAAATGAAATTAACAAAACTATAATGAATAAAATACTTGTATAAGTGGTTTTTATTTTTTAATTAATGTATTTAATTTGATTATCCATTGTATGAAAGTTAAGAAAGCATTCGTACTTAAGATAACGGGATTCACAAGCCCTACTCTCTTTCTTTTGGTTTCTGCCATTCACTCCATTTTTATATAGATGTTGCATTAATATTAATTAAATATCACTTATTTATCTTTCCCTTTTTACTTATTAATTTAAATGTATCCAATCTGGTTATATGAAAAATTCAATGATTTTTTCCAAAATAACACTTCTTTGCAAAAAATACATCTTTTACTCATCGTGAGATTGTTTCTTCATCACTCAAGATTGATGGCACCTATGCCAAGTATGTTATTACATATTTTATTTCAGAACCCAAAATTTTATGAATGTTTGATTTTTTAAATAAAACCCATTCCTCTCCATGGGATATTTTATGTCCAAGATTGATATATGTTCTATGTGACGTGCAAGATTATGTAAATGTTATGATGTGATGGGTGCCATCAGAATTATATAGAGTATGAAAATGTTATGATGTGATGGGTTTTCTTGGAATTATATATTTCTCTAATTCATTTTGAATATGATGAATCTCATGAGATTAATTGAAATATGTGTGACCATGATGCGATATTTTTTCAAAACTAAGTGTGGTATTTGACTACTAACACATGATGTTTCATTTTTATGCATTGGAACATTCCATGTATTTATATAATATTTCATATCATGGTTATAATGTTTTGATTATGTTTATACTCACCCATGATATATTGATTCGTGTCTTTATCTATCCTCTTATTGGGATTTTAGATCAGCCCTTTCATTGATTTATATCCTCATGTGATTACTTGTACGATGGAGAACACGAGGGCAAATGAGAAGCAAGATAAGAATTAATTAGATAAATATTTATGTTTTGTTATGTTAAGTTTATGTATTTTCCTAATTTTTACAATATAATAAACCTTTTTATCTTTCTTCTGTAACCTTTTATTTTGTTTATCTTTTTAAAGATGTAATAATCATGTAATAAAAGTTGGGTCTCTATACTGGAGATAATATAACATTAAACTTATACAAAGGTCTAATGATATGGATACATATTACTAATGGGAAATAGTATATGTTTTAATATAAATTAATGGGGACTCAAAATCATTGATACATCTTTTCAAGAAGTTCTCACATGTTGATCTATAGGAGGGAGGTCATGAGGACATACCTACCAATAGAAACACCAAATGTTTTGGGTGTCATTGGATGTTTTTATCTATGGACATGTGTAATGGTCTCCTAACTTGAGATCATTTCCAATTTGTGCCATTTCACTATATTCCTTGATGCTAGGTAAAAACTATTATAATGAAATCATGGTGAGGTAACTTGTGTTGGGTTTGTCATTGGGTGTATGGCACTGGTTCAATGTTAAAGAAAGTAATTGTTACTTCCAGGTTGAGGAAGTAATATATCGTGAGCCGTGTTGATTAGGATTGAAGTACCTTAATAATACCATGGTCATAGAGGTCAAGGGTAAATTCATCCTGTTATATCAAAAAATAATAAAATCATATAGGAATATGACTTGGGTGTGTGTCCTACATTATTAGATAATAAAATAAAAGATATTATATTACACAATACATGTTATTTGGTTGGTTTATATTGCTATAACTATACTTCTCCATTTAGGGTCCATGATGGGCTGCTATATCCCACTCCAGATCTATGAATAGTATTCACTACTATCAAGATAAGGTCTTAGAGGGTCACACACAATAGAATATTAAAGAATATTCTTTATTCAATTGAATTGGTAGATTGTAAATGGTGGGCCCCACAAATGGGTTTTGGATTTTGTCTAAGGATATACAATCACCAATGTAATACATAACTTCATATTATTTAAATTAATCATAACTAGAATTGATGTTTTTTATTAAATTTATTTATGATTTTTAATGTAAATACATGGAAATATAATTTGAACAAATATTAGATTAAAATATTCATGGTTCATTTAATATTTTCGAGAATTAATAGTCAAGTTAATGGATTAGTTATTATCATGTAATATATTTATTTATATTACATGATTTAGATAATAATATAAATGGTTTTTATTAATAATTACAATATCAATTTAGTGAGAAATAAATATATGGGTATCGAGAGTTTATTCCTGTTATTTATTATTTCACTATAAATAGAATAATAGAGGCTCTCACCTTTGACTATTCATTTCTTCTCTCTCTCTTATTCTCTTTCCTTCATTCTATAGAGGGTGGATATTGATCCAAGAGTTGTCATTGAACACTCTCTCATGAATCGCAATAAAGGAGATGTGGTGATTATCGGAGCGTAGAAGGCATCTAAGGATCTCCATGCTAGAACACATAATTGGATGATCGGATCTACCACAATTTCTTGAATCTAATGTGGATGATCTAGAGGAATTAAAATTTGGATTATTCAATTATCATTTTCCAATGATGAGCAGATTTCAAGAGAGAATTCAGATCTAACCAGGTATTTTATGGTTTTAGTTTGTGCTTAAAATTCCTCACACAAGATCCTCGAATTGTAATTGGGAAGTGTTTCATCGAAGACAACAAGATCATGTAGATTGGAGGGGGAAAATTTTTTAATCCCTTTTTGGGGATTCCCCTGCATGTTTAGAACCTTCATGGTAGTCAGGTACAAATCGATGGAGGAAACCTAATGATCTACAACAAGGAATGATGCCTTCGAGCCAGGGTGTAGCTCTTCCTTTAATGATTGAAGAAACTACGACTCAACATTGCATATCCTACATGATTATTTGAAATGTGATCAGTGGTGGAATGGAACCGGAACACAAGGTACGAACACCTGAATTTCTATGATCTGTGTAATATTTCTCAACACGAAATGATTTTAAGGCATCCAAATATTGATCAGGTAGATCAAGTCTATAATAGCTGCCTTCCTGGGAAGCAGTGGTGAGCGTCTTTCCCCATGAAAGTGAAGTATCATGCAGAAAAAGTCCTCTAACTTTTCAACAGGGACCACTATGGGCTGATGACACTGACAATGTTAAGCGGGAACCACTACTTTTTTCTAATCATGGATGAAATGAACCATTACATGTGGCTCAATATACTCGCAAGAAAGGGCCAAGATTTGGAGGGAATTTGATTCTTTTAATCCACATTGTATGTGGAGACATGGTTCAAGCTGCAGGTCCTCTTCACCAACCATGGTGATGAGTTTAGTTCAATGTATTTTGGTGAATATTGTTCCAAGTGTTGTGTAGAATGACAAATCAAGGCTCACTTTTCACAATATTATGATGGTTTTGTTGAATAAAAAAATCCTGAAAGTGGTTTCAATGGATCAATTTTTTTAAGGATAAAGACCTTCCTGGTATGTTCTATGGTGAGGTTGTCTCTACCTCCATCTTCTTCATTAACCAAGAACTGAGAAACGACCTTGGCGGGATGACGTCAAATGAGGCACGTCATGGAAAGATAAAGACGGTGAACTTTCTACACAACATTGACTGCATCCCGCATGTCAAGAATGTGAATATTCACCTAAAGATGCAATATGACCATAGTATGACAATTATCTTTGCTGGGTACGAGTTTGGGTCCAAAAAATACAGCATTTATGACCCCTTCAGCATTCATATACATGTAACACATGATGTAATCTTCAATGGGGTTGGGCAGTGGGATATGAGTTCTCATGAAGAAGAAGGTGTTTCGATTAGTAAGGATCCATTCACCATAGAACACACAATGGAATTCATACCAAGGGCAACATATATCTTCAACACAGTCAAATATCATAGATCATCACAAACACCCACTAGTGTGTGCTCTGAAGACACTGCAATACCAGACTTGTTTAAGGTTATTCTCACACAATCATCCATAGTGTATTTTTTTCACTACCATACAACATGGGAGAAGAAGTAGACTTTTTTCATAATGACTCCTCACTTTGGATTCACACCATTGAAACCATTATCGTGCTGACAACACCACTTGGGTTTTCACTATGCGATATCTTCCTTGGTGAGTTACATTTCACAAAGATCGATAGTAAATCCTCCTTTGAAAAAGAAGAAAAAATTATGTTTTATCACAAGACAATGCTTGAGGAGAAGAAGACGGTGAGTGCGTGGTTCAACGTAGAAATCCCACATGCATCCCTAGGTGCGGCTGGAGAAATTCATTCCATTAGAGGCCCAATAGTATCTCAGCATCCACCATAGCCAAAACTTTTGATGCCTTGTCCTCCATTCCTTCCCGCATATATGACATGTTCATTACATAGAATTCTATGGAAACCGATTAGATGGATTTGAGGAAGGAACAGTTCATGGGTATTATGAAGAACTCACATGGGTGCGGCAGGTTTCGGGAGTTGTACACAACATTTCACTTCATTAAAATCTGGTGAACGGGAAAGAAATTAGGGGTTATTTTTGACTAATTTCAATAATGGGTAATAATTCAACCATTATTTTTCCCTCCCCCATAATTATTTTCTTTCATTTATTGCATAAAACCATTTGAACTCATTATGGTTTTTGTGTGATTTTAATTACATTGTAAATACATCTTTCTTTTATGTGTGCATATACATAAATGGAAAACTCTCAAGAAATGAACCCCATTTGGTGGATTCTTCCTTTGAAGATGTTCATTTTTTCTTTCCAGTGTGTTGATCGATCGGGAATATCCAACATCTGTCCCCACCCCGACATTCATCCACTGTTTCCAAAGTACCTTCGTTTAACCATAGTCATTTCCCATGAAACCAGGTTAAGAAATTTTCAAGAATGTATGATTCTATAATCATAAAATTTCATTAATAAGTGGAATATTATACTTACCTCCATCCATTATAAAAAAAGGAAACGGTGAAATTAAAATTGAATGCCTTATCCACTTTAGACAAGCATGAAGATGGTGTGTGTTTTCCATAATCTACCATGTATTGGGGGATTATATTTATATGGGGTTCTACCATCAATAACCCACCACAATATACTCCATAGACAAGGAGTATTAATGTTGGGACACTGATTTCCTTCAATTTAATAAATAAATTATTGAATAGAATTTAATTCATTAAAAACATATATAAAATATTATCATATATATATCATAACGTACCACATTAATATTTAGGTAATATATTTTATTGGACAATAATTTATTACATTATTAATTAATTTATGGACCAATAATTACATTCTACCACTTGGTCCAAACCAATTAATGTGAATGAATTCAATCTCCCTCTTTAAATGGAAAAAATATATATGGTTCCTAGCGGTATTCCTCTAAATAATGAGTATTACCTTCCATGAATCACAATATATCATGTACCCTTAGATAACAATATGAATAAACCTTAACCGCATGTTTTATTCTCTATATGAAAAATCCTTAACCATATGGTTTATTCTATAGACCCAAAAATATTTCCCAATTAATGAATGTGTACACTTAAACAAAAGAGATAAATAATTAAATATAAAGTGTTTCAAATATAATTCAGAAAATTTAAAATGTAGAACATAATTAAATACATATTACATGATCCATGAATTTAATTGGAGGCATAAATTTAGTCAAAGGATCTGCAATCATCAATTTGGTGTTGATGCGTTGAATGCGCTCCTTTTTATCATTAACACATTCCCTTATAGCTAACTATTTTATGTGGATGTGTGTACATAGAATCTGACTTTTTTTATTCTTATATATAAAGATAGAATCTGAATTGTCATAGTATAAAATTAATTACCTTGAAATAGAATCCATAACTTTAAGGCCCAAAACGAAACTCTTTAGCCACACACCATTGAATGTGGCCTCAAAACATGAAAAGAACTCAACTTCCATATTAGAAGTCACTATTAGAGTATTCTTCACACTTCTCCATGAAACAACTCCTCCAACCATCATAAAGACATATCTTGAAGTTGATAGGCATGAATCATCCCAATTGGAGAAGTTTGTATCTGAGTATCTGATTACTTCCATATTGTAAGAATTTTTATATATAAGCATGTCGTATTTATTGCATTTGAGGTATCTCAATACCTTCTTCATGGCCTTACAGTGTTCTATACCTGTATCACTCTGATATCTCCCCAACATTCCCACTACTAATGCCATGTTTGGCCTCATGCAGATTTGAGGAAACATTAAGATATCATTAGCGGAAGAAAATGGGGTGGATTTCTTTTGTTCTCATTCAAAATCTTTTTAGGGATTTCTTTCATTATTAATCTATCCCCCTTAACAATGGGTGTTATACTTGGTGCATTGTCTTTCATATGAAATATCTCTAAGACTTTATTAATATAGGTTTCTTGAGATAAGCCTTGAACTCCTCACAACCTAACCCCATGAATTTTTAATCCAATGAAATATGATGCATTACCCATATCTTTCTTATCAAAACATTTGGTGAGAAACTGTTTAACCACATACAAAAAAACCTTGTCATTAGTGTAAAGTAAAATGTCATCTACATATAAAATAAGAAATCATATTTTACTCCCACTAACCTTCTGCTATTTACACTGATCCATAATTTTTTATTTGAAACCAAATGAAGTATTTAAATAATGAAATCATAAATACCACTTTCGGGGAGCTTTTTTTAAACCACAGATTTATGTTTTGATCTTTCAAAACAAATTCTCACCCTTACTATAGAGGAATCCTTCAGGTTGTTTCATGTAAACCTCCTCATCTGGATTTCCATTAAAAAATTAATTTTTCACATCCATATGTTGTAATTAAAAATAATAATAATCTACTAATTCCAATATAATACATAAGGAAACCTTTTCGGATACTGGAGAAATTGTGTCTATATAATAAATACCTCCCTTTTGAGTGAACCCTTTAACAACTGTTTGGGTCTTGTATCATTCAATGTTTCCTAATTAATTTTTCTTAGTTTTAAAAATCCATTTACATCCAAAAGGTTTTACAACAAAAGGAAACTCAACAAGGTCCCAAACATCATTACTCTTCTTGGAATTCAACTCCTCCATCATGGAAACGTACCACATATTTGACTCCTCATAACTCATGGAATGTGTATATGTTTCAAGATCATTTCTGGATTCAATATTATAGTTATAAACTTATAGATACACTATATAATCATTGTAAATTGATTTATTTCTCATCCATTTGGATCTTATCAATGTTTCACCATTATTTTCATGAGGAATTTTTGGTTTAGCTGATTGTTCAAGGGTTTCTTTATTACTAAACTATTTGATTCAAAGGATTATTATCAGCTATTTTTGGAATGACATTTGTTCGAAAAATGGTGTTTTTTGAGAAATTATCAACCTATCACTTAATTTAGTGGGATAATCTTCTAAATGGTCTTAATAATAATTTTGTTTGATAAGATCAATCCCACCAATTAGGTTATTTTGATGAAATTGTTCATTTCTTGATTCCATAATTCTAGTGTTCAATGATGGAAAATAAAAATTAAATCCTTTAGACCTTTCAGAATATCCACTGAACAACCACTTATGGTCATAGGATTTAACTAATTTTAACGTAGATTATAAATATGAAATTATGAAGGAAATCCCAAAATTCATACATTCGACAAACACAGTTTCCAACCCTAAAACAATTTAAAAGGTGTTTTTGAAATTGCCTTTTTTGGAAGTTGATTCAAAATGTATGATCCTTCTTTAAGAAAATCCTTCCCCATGAATTTAGGTAACTTAGAGTGACTAAGTATACTTAATACCAAGTCTATTAATGTTCAATTTATTCTTTCAGCTAAACCATTTTGGTCTAGTGAACCTGGAATAGTGTATTGTGCAATTATTCTATTTTCATGAAGAAACCATGAAAATGGGTCTAGTAATTTTCCATCCCTGATGTATCTCTGATAATATTCTCCACATAAATATGACATCATGATAATAACTTGTTTACCACATTGATTCTTTACTTCAACCTTAAAATTTTTGAAGGCATCTAGTGCTTTATTTTTATTTTGAAGCTACTAGAGATACATATATCATGAATAGTCATCAATAAATGAAATAAGGAATATATGATAATATAAATCCATATCGTAGCTACATATGTTTGTATGTACGATTTCTAATAAGTATGAACTTATATTTGCAACTTTCTTTGATTTATTGGCCTTCATTCCCTTAAGGCAATCCACACAGGTTTCAAAATCTGTGAAATCAATAGTACTAAGTAACTTATTCTTATCTAATATTTGGATCCTTTATTTGGATTTATGACCTCATCTTCAGTTATATAACAAAGAATATTTTACATTTATAACACTAATTTTAAGGCTAGTATGAACATGCATGTTATCACTTTCAATTTTACTTTTCAAAACAATAGAGAAAAGACCATCCTTTAATGTACCATATCTGATGAAGTCATTTCTATTTATCAAGGAAACATTTATTTTAAAAAAATTGAATGTAAAACTGAACAGTACAAGTTATGAAACTGAAATTAAGTTTCTGGAGAAACATGGAATATAAAAAATCTTCTACAAATAAAAAATAAACCTAGTTGTTAACACTAAAACGCATGTACCCATAGATTCCACATTTAAGCACATATTGTTTACAAAATACATGCTAAGCTCACTATCCATTGGTTGCCTTAGGTTTTTCATACCTTAGAAGGTATTCACAATGTGGATTGTAGAACCAGAGTCAACCCACCAAGTGTTATAAATTTTATCAACCATATTTGATTAATAACAATACATGGAGATTTAAATACATTTCTTTTCATTCCATTTCTAAAATTTTGGAAAACATTTCTCTATATGTCATTTTTCATTATAAAAGAAACAAATGACTTACTTCTTAATATTTGGTTGAGGAAACCGTTTCTCTTTCCCCTTTTTACTGTCTTGAAATTTATGACTATTTGTTTCTAGTGTATTGTCATCATATTAGTTTCTCCCATTTCCACCATAATCCTTTCCTTTTCTTGAACACACATTCTCATTAATTCATTAATTGACCATTTATCTTTATGTGTGTTATAATATAATTTAAATAACCCATATTGATGTAGTAGAGTGTTAAGAATATAATGAATGAGAAATGGCTCAGATATATCAACCTCAAAATTCTTAAGATGAGCCGCAATATTACACACCTACATGATGTTCTCGTGCACACCTTACATATTGGTGAGTCTCAAAGATGAGAACCTCGAGATTAATGTGCTTGATAATGATTTATCTGAAAAAACGAACTGGTTATCTTAATATTTTATCAAGTTATGAATATTATTATGCCCATTGACTGAACTGATAATTCTAGCACATAATTTAGTTTTTATAGACATCGTATTAAGATAGTTTGACCACTCACAATTTTCATAAAGTGTTATATCATATAGTGTTCTACAATATTCTACTGCATTAGGTTCAACTTTCTTAATAGCTTAATCAATGTTCATCCATCCCAGATGAAGAATAATTCTCTCCTTCCATGTTTTACAGTTTTCACCCTTTAATTCAGAATGTCACAATCAATATCAGAATATCCTAACAAAATAACTACAAAATAAATACATTCTTTTTAGTCCAAATTACATAATTTAAATAGTAAATTTTTTCAACATGAGTCTAAAAAATATAAAACTGCATGTGGGAGAAATTTTAATTTAATTGATTCATGAAATAAATAAAGAATTATCAAGTAATATAATAATAAATTAATTGAATTATAATTTTATAATTCAACAAAACGTATGAAAATATATTAAATTTTTAATATTCATAAATCTTTTTGGAAGATTACCAAAATTTAATTTAATATTTCATCAAATGAAGTATAATAAAATTTCTTGTTGGATAAAATTTATTGTATTATTTAATGATATTTAATGAATATGTAAATGTTATTTAATTAGGAATGTTGCAGAAAACCCCAATTTAATAAAATTTACAAAAAGCACAGAATTATCAATTGATACTTTAATTCATAAATTATTGAATTGTAATTTTATAATTCAACCATATGTCAAAATATTATATTTTTAATATTGATAATTCCTCTGGGGAAAATTATGAAAAAAAAATAAATATTTTTCTAATTAAAATAAAGATATATAAATATCTTTTGAATACTAAAATTGAAACAAATGAATGTATTAGTTAATGTGATTTTATTGAACATCTAAATTTTATTTAATTAGGAATTCTTTGTAAAAACCTAATTTTAATAAAATTTACAAAAACATCACTACTAAAGAATTATGGATGTGTAATTGTTGATAATTGAAAATAATGAAATTAATAGGATGATGGTAGACAAGGAAATGTGTCATTTCCAAATATAAGATTATAAGAGTTCTTTAAAAATAAGTTTATGAAGTTTTATTAAAAGAAAAAGGTATAATCCTTCATCTGATACAAAATGTAAATTTTTTTAAGAATATGTGATTCAAGGATCAGAAAATTTCATTAACTAAAGGAATATTTCACTTACATCTATCCATTGTAAAAATAGGAAATGGTAGAATTAAAACCTGAATTCCTTCTACACTTTGTATGGGGATGTAGATGCTGATTGTTTTTCCTTAATCCACTGAGTGCATGGTATTATATATATAGGGTGGTCTACTATCATGAACCCCCACAATTTACTCCTTCAACAAGGAGTATTAATGTAGGGAGATAGATTGTGATCAATCTAATAAATAAATTATTCAACTTGATTTAATTCATTAAATACATATATAATAAATTATCATATTTATCACGACACACCGCATTAATATTTAGATAGTATATTGTACTTTCCAATAATTTATTAAATTATTCATTAATTGTTGGACCATTTATTACAATTAGTTCATAACTATAGGGACAACATGGAGGGCCTCCACGACTCCACTTCCACAGACACAATAATTCTTTAGGTCACCTCTATCCACTCACGGGCAGCAAGGCTCGGGAAGCCTTGGAAGCTGGACCAGAGGGTGGACATCTAGTATGGACTTCTCAACTCACTCTATGGCACCCTGTGGGTGAAAATCCTACACCATGTCTAGTTTATAAACATCGTCTACAAGTCATTTGACTTCGACTCGGCCTCCCCCTCTTACGCCACATGCCGATTCGATAGGAACTCAAACCTAAACCAATTAAGACTTCCCCAAACCGGGTATCACCTCACTAGGAACCTCTATGTCACGCCAGGGATCGCCCATCCAGGTGGATCACAAAGGATCTTGCCTGGATGATGACTTGGCCTAGCAGGATTTTTTACATGGCAGTTTGCCTGGCTGGGCCGCCGTGACGTCGTGTTTGCCTTCAACAAAACCACCACCTTCCAGAAGTGGCTTGATAACCCATTCAGTTCCCTCATCCCCTTTTCGGATGATGAGTTTTTGAGTATGGATTTGGTACCGGTGGTGTAATCCAGGATGGTCAGCCAATACACCTCCCACGTGGACATATGTGCGATCCTACGGGACATGATTCAGAATGTGGTCGGGAGGCTGGACAAAACCTATAGTAACGAAAAATTGAGATTGATGTTCACCGTCCATAGCCTTGGTTCTTCCCTTACCACCCTCACTAATGGATAAATCAAGGCCACATTCATCACTTGTGCACCAAAGATCATCGCCAATCCCTTTGGTAGCCCTTGCATCTACAACTGTAGCTTCCTGTAGTAGCTGGAGAGCCAAGAAAACAGGGTCCTCAACATGGTAAACATGGATGGAATCATAAAAAATATCCCCCAGTCCACTACTGATGTCTCCTTTGAACCTGGCTTGCATGTGAACGGGTTACAGTAGTGGATCGAGTGGCACGCCATGTTTGGATTCGTCACATTTATTGATGAGAAAGAAAAATATATTAATAGAGATATTTATGGAAACATTAATTGAGGATTTTATCCAAACATTAACAGAGATTTAATTCTCAAGATTAATTCATGGAAAATGGATGTTGACTGCATTAATCCGTGATTATGTACTAGTTGTCTATATAAGAGGATTCATTAACATATTTCATGATTTGTGCCAGCAAGATGTTGCCAGCAAGGGAGACTCGAAAATGGGTTTTCAGGTTTTTGGTGGCCGATGTGACATGATAAAAGAAATGAAATTATCTTGTATATGTGGAGAGGATCATGAAAATATGTTCAAGATGCCATCCACTGGGAGAAAGAATGGGGCTACCACATTGGAGGTATCATGTGCAGAGTGTTGGTGTTTAATAGGTGCGGAGAAGCGGAGACCCAATTGATGATCGGAGCCACTTATTGAATGTTTTCTAGATATCGTTGATCATGTGGTGTCTACCAGTTCATCATTGGAATTAGATCATGATGGGGAGATCATGAGAGAGAAACCCTTCAGGTGTCGCATGATGGTGCGAGGATGATGCGTGTTCGGATGAAGATCTCCAAGGTAATGATGGATTGTTTGCAAAAGGGTGACATTTTTGTCACAAATTGATCATTCGATACATGGAGTTGGCAGAATGTTTTTTAGAGTGAATATAGAGGTGTATCGGGATGTGGTTTTCACATAGGTTTTTCTAAGACATCATTGTAATTAATGTTTTTGAATTACTTGGATTCATTGTTTTCTATTTTTCATAGTGTATTTTTTATGGGAATATCCCTATGGTTATTAATCCTCCACATGGGAGGGTTTTTCTATGTTAAAAAATTATTCATGCTGATTTATTTATTCTTCTAATATTGCTTCCATATTTCGAATGGTTTCTCATTATATTTTTTGCATGTAAATTTTTTTACTGGAATCGGGATTCTCCCCAATAAGTGGTATCAAAATAATCTGGTTCATGATTTCAGTATATCATGAGAATTATGGAAGATTCTAAGAGGATCATTAATGCATGGGTGGAGCAGAATAAGGTTTTGAAATTAAAGCAGGCTGAGGGAGGTGATGAAAATGTCGACTCATGGGATGTTGTAATGGCCCGGACCTCTCCGGTCGATTACTTTGTAAAAAACGGTTTTTTTTGATGTGGTCAATGCGGCGAACATCAAAAATAATAATTATTATTAATAATAAATGGTGACGTGTTAATAAATTTTAATTGGGGTTTTGATATAAGTGTTATACTAAATAATTATAATAATAATGTTGGTTTTTTTATAGATCTGGTAATAATGATTTAATGAGAATTATGTTATGAATTAAATGCAATGAGATTTGAGATATGAGAATAAATTAAAGATGTTATGATAATTGTGTAAAAATAAATAAATAAAGGTTTAAAATAAATTTGGGGCATGCCACAAGGAGAGAGAAGATGAAAAAATATAATAATATGAAATAAAAGGGCGGGCGCACCAACAAAATAAAGATTGGAGAGAGAAAATAAAATTTATTGAAAAATAAATATAAGAGAGAGGCGCCACTTTTTGTGGGAGAGAATCTTGGGAGAAAGAATTAATAAAGGTTGGAGAGAGGGAGGAGTTATAAGATATTAATGGGAATAAAATTAAGTGTGAAATAAATAGTAAAGGAGATAATTGGTGATGAATTTCCAGCGTGAAAAATGACAAATGGTGATTGATTGGAGTTAGAGAAATAAATAAATAAATAATTAATAAAATATTGTTATCATTTTTTTTTATAATAAAACACTTTTTTCACAATAACTTCTTCGTGCGACCTCGGTTTCATGAACCGTCAGTGGCAGTGCGACCCTGACTATGAGACGAAAATTATGAGTCCAATATTGGATGTCTTTTTTGGGTTTTCAGATTGGGTACCCAAAACGCTCATGAATTAATAGATTTAATATTTTTATTATTACGGGATCTTGTATCCAACGTATCTCCCTCATACGGTATCGGATTGGCGATCCGTCAGCGACAGTGTAACCTTGAAATTATGACGGTCATTTTAAGACCATTAATGAGCTACTTTTATGACTCATGCCTCGGGTCAACGAAACACCACATATTGATAGAATTATCATTATTATTAAAACGCGTGGAAACCGCGTGACGTGTTGTGTGTTAACCAATCAAAACATGTAATGTATGTACGGTCACATCGTGTATTCATTAATGCACGCTGAATACGGATTTACCTATTCGTTGCCTATATAAGAACGAGGTCATGTTTTATCTTCCATATCGATCGCTTCTTTGTCGCACGACGACGCTCTTGGACAATCGAGAAGTATTCCTCCTCTAACTTCTTTGTCCGAGCTCCGAATTACGATCCGTCAGCGGCCACAGGATCGTAGCGACGAGACGAAGCTTCTATGCCCGGACTTGTCACCTTTCCTTCTGGCCTTCCTTCTCCAGCTTCTATCCTAGGAGGCGTTTGTCGGGTTTGGCGAAGGCGGAGGACACCGAAGGACGTCGTCGGAAGCGACGTGATCGGGAACTTTTGAGGTAGGGGTTTAACTTTGTCTCTCTATTTGGTGCAACATGCGGGGTGGGATATTTCTCTTTTGTTCCATGGGATGCAGTTGAACTTTAAATAAAGATAATAACCAGATAAAGAAGGGTTTGGGGTTTTGTGCTGTTTCTATTGCCTTCCAGTTTCTTTATCTTCTGATTGTGATTTTGGATTAAAAGGCCTTTGCCTTCTGAAAATCATGTTCGTTGGTGGCCTTTGCGTGCGCAATTGATATCTGAATTGTTTGTGGTTGGGTTTTTTAAAACATGGAAAATGGATAAGCACATAAAGACTGGCTGATTAAATGATAATGAAAACCTTGTGTGATCACCCCAGTTGAACAAAATTGGAATAATGAACATGTTGGTGGTTTGGTTGTTTGTGGGAAATGTTTTTGTAAACGATGGGGTTGAAATGGGAAGTGGTTCGTTGTGGAAAATGCCTTTATTTATGAAAAGTGTTTTGATTATGAAAAGTGTTTTGGAAGTAAAAGGTGTTTTCAAATGCGGAAATGTTTTGTGTGTGGAAAGGGTTTTATGTGTGGAACTTTGAAATAAATGAATGATGGAATGTTGTATGGTTGTGATAATCTTTTGTAAATGAAATGGCATGTGGTTGCTTGCGTTTTACCTAACCATGGTTGTGGATGGAAGGGATATGTTTGTGAAAGGTTTTGTCTGGATGATAGTTTCCCAGTAGTAATAATTTGTTAAACCATTGCATGAAACATGAAAACCTAAATGGGGTTGGGGGATGATTGTTTGGTTGTTGATGCATGCTTCGTGGTAGCAGTGTCGAGGAACATGCTCAGTTCCTCTTTTTAAGAAGCCATAGGTTGGGCTGTGTGTTTGGTATATGTATATATATAATTGTATCTTTGTGTTTTGTCTCGCCACACCCATGTCAAGAACCTAGTGCCGAACACTCCCATTTTATGGGAGAGGGTGTTCCCCCTTAGTTACTAGCTCCTTCCTGCTCCTTCTTCCATAGGCTATGATGGATTGAGGTGACCTTACACCCAAGACTCTTCGGGTAGGTCTCGGAGGCTGTGATGGCTTGAGGCGACCTTTAGCTCAAGACTCTTCGGGCAGGCTTACCGTTCCCAAGAACCTTCGGGATGAGCCCCAGGTGTCTGCGGGCGGGTTAGTGGTTGTGGCCCAGGTGTGTGTGGGCGAGATGCGTGGTTGTGAGGCCCAGGTGTGTGCGGGCGGGATGCGTGGTTTGGCCCAGGTGTGTGCGGGCGGGAAGAGTGTGGTAGCGTCAGGACGTTTTCCGTTAGGAATAGCAGCATCTAATTAAGTGGGAAATGGTGCGGGGTACCCCATACTTTTGTTCTATATATATACTAAACTTGTTTGTGTTACTTGGTGAGTGTGACCAGTGAGGCTGGGTGGATAGTTTTTCCTTGTTAGTTTCTGTTTCTTCTGTTTTCTCACGGGACCTTAGGGTGTCTCCCCACCTGTGCATGAGAGCTTTAGGTTCTCTACTGAGTATACTTGTATGCTCACCCTACGTTGTTTCGGGTTTTCAGGAGGACTACCAGGGCTGTGCGGGACCCTACTAGTCAGGTAGTGGGAGCTGTGCAGTTGCTGTTTTCTTGTTTTTCTTTTGGTACTGTACTCACTTGTACTTTAAGCTTATTTGTACTTATACCTGTTTCAGTTTATTTATACATGCATATGGTACTGGTTTGGGTTTCTTTTTAGCACCTTTGTTCTTTTTCCCTTTTGGTGGTTGACTTGTCCTATTTCCGATCCTAACTATAAAAAGGGTAATGCCTCCCATGATTGAAAAAAAATAAACTCATACCCTTGGTGCTAGTCGCCACCCCGGGGCCTACTGGAGGTGGGACTCGGGGGTCATTATCTCCCTTTCACCATTTCCAGCTCAGGAGGGGCATCTTTGATGGAAGGGGGTCGTGACAGAATGGTATCAGAGGAATGGTTGAGAGATAGTATGGAGTTTGGAGTTAGGCACAGTGAGGATTGCATGGGATGGTAGGGAAACAGTGTTGGCTGATCTTGGTGTGTGACATAGGCCAGGGAAGACCGGCTAGGACATGGGATTTTAGGTCCCCCCGTGATCCAATGCAAGGACTCTGAGCCCACCGAACAACCAAGTGAGGCTACATTGATTTTAGGGTAGAAACCCTAGTAAAGGTACACGCATCATCATGTTTGTGTTTTACTTGATTTGGGGAGTTCTGGGAATAAAGTAAAATGATAAAATGAACCCTTAAGAAATCTCCTTACTAATCGGGCTTAGGTTTTCCGTGTTTACCGTACAACTATGGCACCTGGACGACGTTTCCAGGTGGCTCAAGCGGCCGAGGCCCAGCAGGTTCAGGCGATCAATCAACTAAGGATCGATCGAGAGGAGAAAGACAGCCAGTGGCAGAAGACCCTCCGTTCTTTCCAGCGTCGGACTCTCAAGAAGTACGAGGGAAGTACTTCGGACCTGGAGACGGGGGGGTGGCTTGAAGAGCTAGGGATCGCTTTTACCTTGATCCGTGCTCCGAAGGAGTACTGGGTCCCCCTAGCGGTCAGTCAGCTGAGAGGCGCGGCGCGCCAATGGTGGATGCTCTACCTCGGGGAGAGGAAGGAGGAAGAGATTCCATGGGATGACTTCGAAGATGAGTTCCAAGAGGAATTCCTTTCTTCTTTGATCAAGGTGGAAAAGCGTCAGGAGTTTCTCTCCCTTCAGCAGGGGTGTATGACTGATCGAGAGTTGGGAATTAAGTTCAAGAATCTCCTACGCTTTGCTCCGGAACTCTTTCCAGATGAAGAGTCTCGGGCGAGACGTTTGGAAGAGGCGCTTCATCCTTCGCTCCAGTATGTTGTGACCCCCTTCACCCTTCCGACATACTTAGCTATGCAGAAGAATGCGGAAGTTGTAGAGAGGATGCACATGCAGGGAGGTGCACCCCGAGAAGGGATCCAGGCGGGTCCGTCGAAGGGGAAGGCAGTCAGTAGCAGACCTCCTGCGACCGGACCTTCCAGGTTCAGGCAGGTGGGGAGTAGGCCTCAACGGTTCCAGTTCAGGTCTTCAGGCCCTCGTCCTTCCTTCTCGAGTCCTGGACTGAAGTGTTTTTCTTGTGGAGGTTTTGGGCACGTCCGGAGTCAGTGCCCGACCAGAGCTCAGCACGGTGGAGGTGGTCAGGATCAGTACCCGCCTCAGCAGCAGTTGCCGTCGAGGCCCTTTCAACAGCAGCAGGGCCCTCCGAGGGTAGACCCTGTAGGAGGAGGCCGATCTCAGGGTGATCCTCAGGGACCTCGACCAGGGCGTGGTCGGGGAGGCGGTCGACATCAGAGAGGCAGAAGATCTGGGCGTGGACAGTTGCACGCAGCAAAGTTGGCAGCTCCAGCAGGACCAGAGGTGGTACGAGGTACGATCTGTTTGTTCAGCACTCTTGTTTCTACCTTGTTCGATTCAGGAGCTTCACACTCTTCTATTGCACCCAGTCTAGCCCATGCTTTGGGTCTAGACATAGAGAGACTTTCTATACCCCTGGTACTGAGTATGCCTGTTGGAGGTCAGACCCGGTTGTCTTGTGTTTGTCGGGGATGCGAGCTGACGTTGGGACCACATCGGTCCATTGGAGATCTTCTTTTGCTACAGATGCAGCCATACGACGTCATCTTAGGCATCGACTGGATGTTCTCTGTTAGTTCTGTTATCGGCTGCTTCCCGAGAAGAGTCGTGTTCTCCGATATGGATGGACAGCGTGTGACTTTTGTTGGAGAGAGGAGCTATCAGGTGGGAAGTCGGCATGTGAAGCCTCTATTTTCTTTTTTGGGTGGGATATCAGCAGTTCCAGCTGATACGGAGATGATGAATGTTCCAGAAGTTGTTGGGGAATTCCTCGATGTCTTTCCCGAGGAGGTTGTGACTCTACCCCCTCGACGTGATGTTGAGTTTGGGATAGACTTACAGCCAGGTGCCCGTCTGATCTCGATGGCGCCTTATCGGATGGCACCTTCGGAGTTGCGGGAGTTGCGGATTCAGATTGACGATCTGATGGAGAAGGGTTTCGTTCGACCCAGTATGTCGCCATGGGGTGCTCCGGTTCTGTTCGTGAAAAAGGCGGATGGTGGTCTCAGGCTATGCATAGACTACCGGAGGCTGAATCAGGTAACGGTCAAGAACCGTTACCCCCTTTCGAGAATAGATGATCTCTTCGACCAGCTGAGGGGAGCATGTTGGTTTTCTAAGATTGATCTGTGGTTGGGATATCATCAGCTGAGGGTAAAAGACAGTGACATCCCAAAGACAGCTTTCAGGTGCAGGTATGGGAACTTCGAGTTTGTAGTGATGCCGTTTGGGGTTACGAATGCACCAGCTGTGTTAATGGGTCTTATGAACTTTGTCTTCCGAGAGTTCCTGGACCAGTTCGTCGTTGTGTTCATCGATGACATCTTGATCTACTCAAGATCAAAGGAGGAGCACATTGAGCATCTCAGGGCTGTCTTGGAAGTCCTTCGGCACCATCAGCTTTATGGAAAGTTGTCAAAATGTAAGTTCTTGATGCAAGAAGTACACTTCCCTGGGCACGTGGTGTCTCAGCATGAAGTGTCAGTGGACCCGTCAAAGGTAGAAGCAGTTGTTTCTTGGACAGCACCCAAGAGCGTGGAAGAAGTTCGTAGTTTCCTGGGGTTGGATGGATTCTATCGGAGGTTCGTCTCGGACTTCTCTCGATTTGCTGCTCCGTTGACAGCTTTGACTAGGAAGAATCAGGTCTTCCTGTGGAATGAGCAATGCCAGGAAGCTTTCGACTACCTGAAGGAGAAGTTGGTTAGTGCTCCCATCCTTAGGTTGCCAGAGGAAGGATCCTTGTATGAGGTGTTTTGTGATGCCTCTGGCCTTGGCTTGGGATGTGTGCTGATGCAGAAGAAGGGTGTGATCTGCTATGGGTCTAGGCAGTTGCGTCCTCACGAGCGGAACTATGCCACCCATGACTTGGAGCTTGCAGCAGTAGTGTTCGCATTGAAGCTGTGGCGACATTACCTCTTTGGGGAGAGCTTTGTGGTCTTCACCGATCACAAGAGCTTGCGCTATATCTTCTCCCAGCGTGACATGAACTTGCGAAAGCGGAGATGGGTCGAGTTTCTCCAAGACTACGATTTTGAGATCTCGTACACTGAAGGTAAGGGAAACGTTGTGGCTGATGCCCTGAGCAGGAAGCCGCATCAGGAAGTGGTTCGGGAATCTGCTGATGCTTGGAAGGCGATGGGGGAGTTGGCTGCCTTGCACTTGGATGCGAGGGTGGAAGGTGCTAGAGGCTGCTTGTTTTAGATGATGGTACAGTCCTCTTTGTTGCAGCAAGTGGAAGAGTCTTAGTGGGGAGACCCTGAGGTGGAAGTGTTGCGGGATCGTGTCGATCAGGGGAATGCTCCGGAAGGATGGTCGGAGGAAAGCCGACATCGGATGCTCTTTCATCGAAGGTTGTTTGTTCCAGAGGTGATGCGTGATGAAGTCCTTCGTGAGTTCCATAGCTCAGCCTTGGCAGTACATCCAGGTGTTTCGAAAATGTACCAAGGCCTGAGGGGACAGTTTTGGTGGCCCGGGGTGAAACGGGCAGTGGCAGAGTACGTGGCTAAATGCCTGGAGTGTCAACAGGTGAAGGCTGAACACCGCATTCCTGGTGGTTTGTTGCATCCTTTAGATGTTCCCGAGTGGAAGTGGGACGAAGTCTCGATGGACTTCGTCACAGGACTACCCAGAGCTCAGGGCGGGCATGATGCTATCTGGGTAGTGGTGGATCGACTGACAAAATCTGCTCACTTCTTGGCCATCAAGGAGTCAGGACCTATGAGTACCTTAGCATAGAGGTACGTGGATGAGGTGGTGCGTTTGCATGGAGTTCCGAAGACTATCGTCTCAGATCGGGACACTCGGTTCACCTCACGAGTCTGGAAGGGGTTACAACATGCTTTTGGCACCCAGCTACGCCTTAGCACTGCTTTTCACCCTCAGACTGATGGACAGATAGAGCGGACTATCCAGACATTGGAGGACATGCTGTGAGCATGTGTTCTGGATTTCGGAGGATCATGGGTACGACACTTGCCTTTAGTAGAGTTTTCCTACAACAACAGCTTCCACTCTACTATCGGCATGGCTCCTTTTGAGGCTTTGTATGGAAGACCATGTCGTTCACCCTTTTGCTGGGCAGAGGTTGGTGAGACTGGTACTCTTGGACCAGAAGTAGTGCAGAGCACCACGGAGAAAGTCCAGCTAGTGCGGGAGAGGATGAAAGCAGCTCAGGATCGGCAGAAGTCTTATGCTGATCGTCGGAGGAGGCCCTTGGAGTTCGAGGTGGGAGATCATGTGTTCTTGAAGGTTTCCCCTCGACGGGGGCAGCGGAGGTTCGGAAAGGGGAGTAAGCTCTCCCCTAGGTTCATCGGACCTTTCGAGGTGCTGAGGCGAGTTGGCGAGGTGGCATATCAGCTGGCCCTACCACCTCAGTTGGAGAGGGTCCATGACGTCTTCCATGTCTCCCAGCTTCGTCAGTACTTACATGATGACTCTCATGTCATCAACTGGGGAGAGCTAGATGTGGGAGAAGACGCGACCTTCGAGGAATGGCCAGTCAGGATCGAGGATCTCAAGGAGAAAGTGCTCCGTGGACGAACCATCGGCTTGGTTCGTGTGTTGTGGAGGCATGGCGGCCTTGAGGAGAGCACTTGGGAGCGGGAGACCCAGATGCGCGCTCAGTACCGGGGGTTGTTTTGACTTGTACCTTCCTTTGTTTGTTGGTGTTACCCTGTACCTTTGATATATAAAATGTTGGCTTGTTGGATGTGAGATGTTTGTTCCTTGTTCTTGGGAAGTGTGTGGCTTGTCCGGATATATGGGAAAGGAAAAACCTGATCCTTAATCAAGACGCATTAATGAGTATGCGATTAAACCCGTCCAGGAGAGTCAGTGCCGCCTAAAGCGGATAGTATCTTGACATAGGATAGGGAATTCCTAACTCATAGAGTTGTTGGTTGGTTCCTTGTCATGACGAGAGCCCTGAGAGGTATCTTGTGGAGTGGTTCTTCAGATCCTTTCCTTCTTCTGGGCCAGTTTTTAATTCTCGAGGACGAGAATGTTTTGAGAGGTATCTAATGTAATGGCCCGGACCTCTCCGATCGATTACTTTGTAAAAAACGTTTTTTTTATGTGGTCAATGCGGCGAACATCAAAAATAATAATTATTATTAATAATAAATGGTGACGTGTTAATAAATTTTAATTGGGGTTTTGTTATAAGTGTTATACTAAATAATTATAATAATAATGTTGGTTTTTTCTGATAGATCTGGTAATAATGATTTAATGAGAATTATGTTTTGAATGAAATTCAATGAGATTTGAGATATGAGAATAAATTAAAGATGTTATGATAATTGTGTAAAAATAAATAAATAAAGGTTTAAAATAAATTTGGGGCGTGCCACAAGGTAAGAGAAGATGAAAAAATATAATAATATGAAATAAAAGGGGAGGCGCACCAACAAAATAAAGATTGGAGAGAGAAAATAAAATTTATTGAAAAATAAATATAAGAGAGAGGCACCACTTTTTGTGGGAGAGAATCTTGGGAGAAAGAATTAATAAAGGTTGGATAGAGGGAGGAGTTATAAGATATTAATGGGAATAAAATTAAGTGTGAAATAAATAGTAAAGGAGATAATGGGTGATGAATTTCCAGCTTGAAAAATGACAAATGGTGATTGATTGGAGTTAGAGAAATAAATAATTAATTAATTAATAAAATATTGTTATCATTTTTTTTATAATAAAACACTTTTTTCACAATAACTTCTTCGTGCGACCTCGGTTTCACGAACCGTCAGTGGCAGTGCGACCCTAACTACGAGACAAAAATTATGAGTCCAATATTGGATGTCTTTTTCGGGTTTTCGGATTGGGTACCCAAAACGCTCATGAATTAATAGATTTAATATTGTTATTATTACGGGATCTTGTATCCAACGTATCTCCCTCATACGGTATCGGATTGACGATCCGTCAGCGACAGCGTAACCCTGAAATTATGACGGTCATTTTAAGACCATTAATGAGCTACTTTTATGACTCATGCCTCGGGTCAACGAAACTCCACATATTGATAGAATTATCATTACTATTAAAACGCGTGGAAACCGCGTGACGTGTTGTGTGTTAACCAATCAAAACAAGTAACGTATGTACGGTCACATCGTGTATTCATTAATGCACGCTGAATACGGATTTACCTATTCGTTGCCTATATAAGAACGAGGTCATGTTTTATCTTCCATATCGATCGCTTCATTGTCGCACGATGACGCTCTTGGACAATCGAGAAGTATTCCTCCTCTAACTTCTTTGTCTGAGCTCCGAATTACGATCCGTCAGCGGCCACAGGATCGTAGCGACGAGACGAAGCTTCTAAGCCTGGACTTGTAACCTTTCCTTCCGGCCTTCCTTCTCCGGCTTCCATCCTAGGAGGCGTTTGTCGGGTTTGGCGAAGGCGGAGGACACCGAAGGACGTCGTCGGAAGCGACGTGATCGGGACCTTTTGAGGTAGGGGTTTACCTTCGTCTCTCTATTTGGTGCAACATGCGGGGTGGGATATTTCTCTTTTGTTCCATGGGATGCAGTTGAACTTTAAATAAAGATAATAACCGGATAAAGAAGGGTTTGGGGTTTTGTGCTGTTTCTATTGCCTTCCAGTTTCTTTATCTTCTGATTGTGATTTTGGATTGAAAGGCCTTTGCCTACTGAAAATCAAGGCCGTTGGTGGCCTTTGCGTGCATAATTGATATCTGAATTGTTTTTGGTTGGTTTTGTTAAAACATGGAAAATGGATAAGCACGTAAAGACTGGCTGATTAAATGAGAATGAAAACCTTGTGTGATCACCCCGGTTGAACAAAATTGGAATAATGAACATGTTGGTGGTTTGGTTGTTTGTGGGAAATGTTTTTGTAAACGATGGGGTTGAAATGGGAAGTGGTTGGTTGTGGAAAATGCCTTTATTTATGAAAAGTGTTTTGATTATGAAAAGTGTTTTGGAAGTAAAAGGTGTTTTCAAATGCGGAAATGTTTTGTGTGTGGAAAGGGTTTTATGTGTGGAACTTTGAAATAAATGAATGATGGAATGTTGTATGGTTGTGATAATCTTTTTTAAATGAAATGGAATGTGGTTGCTTGCGTTTTACCTAACCTTGGTTGTGGATGGCAGGGATATGTTTGTGAAAGGTTTTGTCTGGATGATAGTTGCCCAGTAGTAATAATTTGTTAAACCATTGCATGAAACATGAAAACCTAAATGGGGTTGGGGGATGATTTTTTGGTTGTTGATGCATGCTTCGTGGTAGTAGTGTCGAGGCACATGCTCAGTTCCTCTTTTTAAGAAGCCATAGGTTGGGTTGTGTGTTTGGTATATGTATATATATAATTGTATCTTTGTGTTTTGTCGCACCACACCCATGTCAAGAACCTAGTGCCGAACACTCCCATTTTATGGGAGAGGGTGTTCCCCCATAGTTAATAGCTCCTTCCAGCTCCTTCTTCCATAGGCTATGATGGATTGAGGTGACCTTACACCCAAGACTCTTCGGGTAGGTCTCGGAGGCTGTGACGGCTTGAGGCGACCTTTAGCCCAAGACACTTCGGGCAGGCTTACCATTCCCAAGAACCTTTGGGATGAGGCCCAGGTGTCTGCGGGCGGGTTAGTGGTTGTGGCCCAGGTTTGTGCGGGCGAGATGCGTGGTTGTGAGGCCCAGGTGTGTGCGGGCGGGATGCGTGGTTTGGCCCAGGTGTGTGCGGGCGGGAAGAGTGTGGTAGCGTCAGGACGTTTGCCGTTAGGAAGAGCAGCATCTAATTAAGTGGGAAATGGTGCGGGGTACCCCATACTTTTGTTTTATATATATACTAAACTTGTTTGTGTTACTTGGTGAGTGTGACCAGTGAGGCTGGGTGGATAGTTTTTCCTTGTTAGTTTCTAGTTCTTCTGTTTTCTCACGGGACCTTAGGGTGTCTCCCCACTTGTGCACGAGAGCTTTAGGTTCTCTACTAAGTATACTTGTATGCTCACCCTACGTTGTTTCAGGTTTTCAGGAGGACTACCAGGGCTGTGCGGGACCCTACTAGTCAGGTAGTGGGAGCTGTGCAGTTGTTGTTTTCTTGTTTTTCTTTTGGTACTGTACTCACTTGTACTTTATGATTATTTGTACTTGTACCTGTTTCAGTTTATTTATACATGCATATGGGACTGGTTTGGGTTTCTTTTCAGCACCTTTGTTCTTTTTCCCTTTTGGTGGTTGACTTGTCCTATTTCCGATCCTAACTATAAAAAGGGTAATGCCTCCCATGATTGAAAAAAAAAACTCATACCCTTGGTGCTAGTCGCCACCCCGGGGCCTACTGGAGGCGGGACTCGGGGGGCATTATCTCCCTTTCACCATTGCCAGCTCAGGAGGGGCATCTTTGATGGAAGGGGGTTGTGACATATGTTGAGTAGGGGGAGTGAGTTTTTCCACCCGGTTCTCCATATTATGTGGTGATCACGATTATGGGGGAGCCAAATGTTTCTGGCTCCTATCTTGTGTGGCCGGATGCTGAAAATTCTAATGGGACTATGATTTTGGCATTCGGGTTTCTTTCTGTAGGGGGTGATTTTTTTGTCAGAAGTGTAAAAAGTCGTCGTCATATTTTCTACAGATGATGATGGTTCGTGTGATACCGACCTGTTTTCTTTAAATTAGGATTGTGGGATGGTTCCATTTATTTATTTTGTGAAGGGGGAGATTGTTGGGATTCATCACATTTATTGATGAGAGATAAAATTATATTTATATAGATATTTATGGCTACATTAATTTAGGATTTTATCCCTAAATTAACAGATATTTAATCCTCAATATTAATGGATGTAAAAGGGGTGTTGACTATATTAATTGGTGATTATGGACTTGGTGTCTATGTAAGAGGACCTGGTAATATATTTCAAGGTGTGTGCTAGCAAGATGTAGCCGCCAAGGGAGACCCAGGAAGGGGTTATCATGTTTGTGGTGGCCAGTGTGACACGATGATAATGATGAAATTATCTTGTATGTTTGGAGAGGTTCTTGCAAAGATGTTCCATATTTCATCAACCATGAGTAATAAGGGGACTACTGGATTGGTGGTTGCATGTGTGGAACATCGGCGTTTAACAAGTGTAGAGAAACAGAGTTGAAATTGGTGATAGGGGAGACGTATCGAAAGTATTACTAGCAGAGGTGATCAGATGGAGTGTCCCAGTTTTTTATCAGTGGTTGATCATGATTGAAAGATTATGAGAGATAAACCCTTTGGGTGTTGTATGATGATGTGAGGCTGAAACATGTTCATACGAATATCTCTAAGTTATTGATGGTTCATCAACAGAAGGGTGGCATTTTTGTCACAGATTGATCTTTCAATACATGGTGTTTGAAGGATTTTATTCAAAGTGAAGATGGAGGAATTTTGGGCTGTAGTTTTCACACAGGTTTTTGTATTCCATCATTATAATTCATGTTTGGGAATTACATGGATTTTTTGTATTCTCTGATTCATAATGGATATTTTTTGGGAATTCCCCTGTGGTTTTTTAATCATCCTCATGGGAGTGTTTTTCTTCGTTAAAAATGTAATTCCCTTACCCTAGAAGCATAGAGCTGGTGAATTATTTTAATACATTGGAAGGATTATAAGGAATCATGTCTTGAAGGGCCGATCAGTTTAGCAGCCTTGTAAAATAGATTGCATAAATGAAGGTTACATTACACTTTCTAACATAAAACACAGCATAAATATTCTCTGTAAACTTCCATTATTCCCCTATTTAACCATGTATATCAATCATAACACACTTCTTGGGATCCCAAGAAAAATAAAACATAAGAAAGGGGTGAGCTCAGATTCTCAGTAGGGATAAAAAATATAGAGGAAGTTATCATAAATAATCATAAACATTTAAGGAAAGGTACAAAATTGACACAAAAGCCATTTAAAACATTATCTGTGACATAATATAGAAATTATAAATCAAAAAATACCATAAAAACATGGAAATGGATATTTTACTAGTCAAATAATAAAATTTAAAATCAATAACTAGTCTCATGACTAGGGAATTCCTAATGTTCGACATCATAACCACTACGTCAAGGCCTTGTGCCATGACCATTCAGAAATATTTTATCCAGACCTTATGCCAAGACACTAGTTTTTCTCATGAGACCTACCGTTGCATCGAGGGGCTATAGCGGTCCATTCCCATTAATTACTAATTCCAATGTATTCCCCATGTGAAAAGGATGAAACATAACATAAAAATTTGTATTAAAACTAGCATATGAAATTCCCATACTTTAACCATAAACCTTGAATGGTATAAAAATAACACATCCAAATTCAAACATATCATAACTCATTCAATAAAATATGGATGATTGTATTATAATAAATAAACCTCAATCAAGAATAATATCCAATAAAGGATATAGGAATTGTTGAAAATAGTCAGTAAAACTCTTTGAGTGAAATATGCCTTTTTCATAAAATCATTTTAAAGTCTCAGAATTTATAAAGGAAGTCATTTAAAAGATATTTTGGAATCAAATTGTCTCATACCACTTTGAAACTTTTGAAAGGAATTAACATTTTAAAACAATCAGGTCCATATAAATAAATCCTTAAAATCATTTTGAAAACATGGATGCTAAGTAAATAGATATAGAAAAAAAAATATTTAAATCATTTAAAATGATGATCTAATTAAAGATTCCCTTCCATACAAACTTAAGAGGTTCCTTTTGAAAATATTTTTATGAAACATGGAGATGGATGATAAATATGTCCCAGTAAATACTTACACATAAACAATCTCAGATAATAATGCGATTGAGGAATTAACCATTACCTTATCTCTGATACTCTCTGTATGTGTTCGAAACTCCAGTATAATGTTTTTAAACATATTATTAACTTATATCAGAATCATAATAATATTTTTGATATCATATATGACTCTTATTTGACTTCATATTACCCATTTATTAACAATTCCATGTTAATGAAACATTTTGGTTAATAATCACTTTATTTATCGTACGTTTTTTGACTTGTTATTATTGATAATATTACTTAGATCATTACTTAATTACTTCCAAAATGTATAATATGATTTTTATATCATATATATTCATAATATAAATATATAACATAGATAGATATAAGAAATGAAATACACTATTCATGGAGACGGTAGACCATACGTATGCATGAACGCCCCGACCCCAGTTACCTAGAGTCGATGCATTATTTTAATAAATTGGAATGATTATAATAAATCATGTGGTGAAGGACCGTTTAGTTCAGTAGTTTTGGAGAATATATTATATTCATGAACTTTTTATTACAATTTCAAACATAAAACACAAAATAGATTATCCTTTGAGAATGCCATTATTCCCCTACATTAACCCTTCATATTAATCCTAAAACGATTCTTACCATCTTGGGAAAATAAAACATAATAAATGGGTGAGCTAAGAATCCCAATAAGGATAAAAAATATAGCGGAAGCTATCACAAATAAGTAAAAACTTTTAAGGCAAGGTAAAAAAATAAAACACAAGACTTTTAAAACATTATCTTCAGCATAATATAGAAAGAATAAATCAAATAATACCATTTAAACATTCAAATGGAAATTCTAATAGTTCAATAATTACATGTGAAATCAATAACTAATCTCATAACGAGGGAATGAATAATGTCAGACATCATAACCACTACGTTAAGCCCTTGTACCAAGACCATTCACAAATATTCTATCAATGACTTCTTCCAATACACTTGTTTGTCTCATGAGACCTATCAATGCATAAAGGGTATATAAAAGTCCCACACATAACTTAGCATGTCCAATGTATTCCTCATATGAAAAGGGT
This sequence comes from Viscum album, assembly GCA_963277665.1. Taxonomy (NCBI): domain Eukaryota; kingdom Viridiplantae; phylum Streptophyta; class Magnoliopsida; order Santalales; family Viscaceae; genus Viscum; species Viscum album. The sequence goes on along the minus strand of CAUJRU010000706.1, from coordinate 176,355 downwards.
GAAACATTACATAATAATTTTTATTAAAACTAGTACAAGAAATGTCAATACATTAATCATAAATCATGAATGGTATAAAATAGAACATCCACAGTCAAACATATCATAACTCATCAAATATAATATGGAAGATTTTATTATAATAAATCAAACCCAATCAATAATAATATCTAATAAAGTATGTTGACATAGATGAAAATAATCAATAAAAATCTTTGATAGAAATATCCATTTTTTCATGAAATAATTTAAAAGTCACAAAACATTTAAGGGAAGTCATTTAAAATATATTTTTGAATGAAAGTGTCACATACCTCTTTTAAATGTTCGATAGGAACTAAAATTTTAAAAATTTCAAGTCTAGATAAATAAATGGTTAAAATAATTTTTGAAAACATGGACAATAATTAAATAGATTTAGAAAGATAAATCTTAAAAATATTTGAAATTATGATCTAGTTAAAGAGTCCCTTCCATAAAACCTAAAAATATTCCATTTGAAATAAATTTTATGAAACATGGATATGGATTATAAATATGTCCCAATAAATACCTACACATAAAAAATCTAGGATAATAATGAGATTGAAACATTTACCCTTACCTTAGGTTAGATACTCTTTGTACGTGTCTGAAAATCTTGTATAATGTTTTTAAACAAATTATTAACTTATATAAGAATTATAATAAAATTTATTATATCATATATAATTATATTATGACAGTATATTACCTGTTTATTAACTATTCCATGTTGATGCAACGTTTTGGGTAATAATCGCTTTCTTTATCGTACATGTTTTTACTTGTTAATCTTGATCATATTACATAAATCATGATTTAATTACTTTCAAAATGTTTAATATTATTTTTATGTCATATATATTCATAATATAAATATATATAATAGATGTATATATGAAATGTAATACATCGTTCATGGAGACGGTAGGCCTTACATACGTATGAACGTTGTTTCTGTTTTCTCATCGTATTGAATGGACGTAAGAGAATTACATATATGTCAAAAACTATATATATATATATATATCAATATAGTAGACTTATTATGTCATATATTTCATAATTATGAAAATTTTATATTTGTAATAATCATTCTTGGATGGTGAACTTGGAAGATGAGCCTCATCGCATCGTGGAGATAGTAAGCCGTACATACGCACGAGCGATGGTATCATTTCTTTAATGGTAAAATGGTAAGAAATTGGATGGAATATGAATTATAGAGATATAATATCATATTTCATTTATTATTTAAGTCTTTTTTATTCATCATTATACCCATCTAAATAATGTATATATGAAAAATAGTTTACACCACGGTGTAGAGATGGTAAGTCGTACGTACGCATGCATGGTGGTATTGTTTTTCATCGGATGGTAAAAAGTGGAATAGGGTTGTACCATAATCATAAGAACATATCAGCATATATTATATTCTGGATTTATAATTTTAGTATGATAACAACATGCTACGAGGAAGTAGAAGAAGAAATGAACCTTGAAAGAAGGGATAAAATGGTTATCTCTTCTTCGAGTGTCTCCTTGTAATTTGAATAAAAAGATTCCTTAAGTTGGATTTATTCGGAATTTTTTGCCTCTAGTTTTAATTTAGGTGTTATTGAAGGTGATTTGGGTTGGTTTTGGATGATAAAAAGGGATTTAGGGGTTTTAATTAAAGAGACGTATAAGTTCACTTTTATAAGAGAGGTGAGTGGCAATTTAGGAAAATCTTGAAATATTAATTTATTATAAATTTATTTCAGTTTCTAAAAGCTATAAATTGATTTATTTAGAGGATAACATGGTTATGGGTCGAAATAATCTCATTCAATAGGTTTTATACATTTTTAGGTCATACAAGTATCTTTATCATTTATCATGAACCCTTAGTTATATAACTTAACTCTTACCATGTCTTCTTGTATTTTTACACCATATGGTTAATTTAGTTACTATAAAATTCAAAGAAAACCGAAAGTGGATCATTAATAATATCTTTAACATTATCTATGTAATTTTGCCTAATCATATATTTTTAATTTTTTTATATCATTTAATAAAATAGTATTTGTTTTAAAAACCCATTTATATCAATTTTAACACAATTTAGTAATTGATTTTTTTAAGTCGTAAAAACCTTATTACTTATACAAAATAGATAAATATAATATAATATGTCAACATAATCCATTAAATTAGTGTATGGAATCAAGATATTCAAATTAAATTTCTATTAATATTTATAATGTCATTTATTTGAATTTTTCATTAATAAGGTAATCTCTACATCATCATTGTGTCATAAATAAATAAATTTATTTAATGTATAAAAATTATCAGTAAAATACCATGATTTAGGAAATATTTTTAAATTTATAATGAATATTTATAGTCAAATAGATCTATCATATAACAATATACTCAAATTATTTCAGTAAAAGATACTTGTGTATGTTATATTTATCATTAATTTAAATTAATTCGTATAACATGTCATTATCACACCCAAGGGGATCCATGAGGTCCCAAAATCGACCCAAGGATGACCATGTTAGTAAATATATCATCAAACAGTATTAGGGCATGTGTTATGGTAGTTTAATATTATTATAATATTATATTTTACCCTTATTTACCTGATTTACCCTTTAACCATGGTAAACAAATTTTTTTACTGAAGTTACTATTCATAATGTCCAAAAAATAAAATGTACCTATTTACATAATTTGGACCTTATGATTCCAAAAATTGAATCCATTTTTTGAAATTAAAAACAAATAATTGGAAAAAATTAATTTAAAATTAATTCGCATTGTCAAATCCTGAAAGCGGATTTTTAAGAAGTAAAACACTATCAAAAAATTGATATGGGTTTATTCATTTTTAATGTGAAATTACATCCAATGGTATAAATTATATTAAATTATAAAAAATATAATCTAATTATACTATAAAACCACTCAAATTTATAATTTAACAATATAAATTATTTCTATTAAAAAAGTTGTTTTCAATTAAAATTTATTATTTTCCACTATTCATCTAAATATGAAAGTTATCAGAAATCTACCAAAAAATCATCCAAACAAATTTTTTATGTACCTATTATAAAGAAGAATTTAATTTCATCAATATTAATATACAAAAGAGTCAAATTTTTAATTTAAAAATGGTTTTCCATTAAAAGAAGAAAAACTGCATTTTTTTAAATAAACATTGTTTATCCGAAAAATTGAATTTGCCCTTATATTATTTCTAAGAAACACAAAATATGAATTTTAATATTATATGGTATATATATATAATTCAAATTTTTGTTAATACTATTCATAACAACTTTTTAAATAGCAAGTTTGATAGGTTGTGGTGTACTTGAATTCGGGGTTGCGTACAACCCAAGCCATTGAATTATTTAAAAAGAAGGGTAACATGGAAGCTTGGGGTGATACATTATTCCCTCATTAAAATAATTTCATCCTCGGAATTTTTATGATATGACCACATAAAAATATATAGGTGGTTCATCATCATATGTTCATCATGATCCCATGTTTCCTCTTCCATTTTATGGTTTCTCTAGAGAAATTTGACCATATGAGTTGTCTGATTTCACAACAATTGTTCTCTTGTATCAAGAATCTTGATAGGATATTCAGAATAAGATAGATCGGGTTCCTGTTCTATTTCTTCATAAGTGAGTACATATGTTGGGTCTAGCATGTATTTCCTTAACAGTGATATGTGGAACCCATCATGATCTTTTGATAGACTTGGCGGCACTACCAAATGGTAGGCTATGACTCCTATTCATTATAGAATTTCAAACGGTATGATATACTTTGGAGTAAATTTCCCCTTCTTACTGAATCATATAACACCCTTCCATGGAGATACATTCAAAAAAACATGATCTCCTACTAGAAATTCCAAATCCTTCCTTCGGTTATCGGCATAGTTCTTTTGCATAATTTGAGATGTTTTGATATGGATTTGGATAATCTTAACCTTATCAATTTTCTCTTCAACAAGTTAATGAGCTACATGATTTATTCCACCAAAATCATCCCAAAGAGTTGGTGTATTACATATATTTCCATATAATTCTTCATATGGTACAATCTGTATACTTGAATGGAAGCTATTTTAATAAGAAAATTCTATTAAAGATAAATACTGATCCCACATACCTTTAAAGTCAAGTGAGAAGGATCTCAAAATGTATTATAATGTTTTAATAGTCCATTCTAATTATCCATCAGTTTTACAATGGTACGTAGTGCTCAAAAAAAGTTCAGTATCTTGGGCCTTCTGAAGACTTTTCCAGAATCTTGATGTAAAACAGGGCTCACGATTAGAAACAATTGATAGGAGTACACCGTGAAGTCTTAAAAATTCATTAATATATAGTATTTTTAAACGTTAATGTATCAAATATTATCTTATATCAATAAAATTTTCTGATTTTTAAGACGATCAACAATTACCGATATCGCAACATTCCTTATGGGTGTCTTTGGTATCCCCATGACAAAGTCCATCGTAATATCATCCCATTTCCACATAGGTATAGGAGGAGGATTCATGAATCCTCTACGGTGTTGTCTCTCAGCCATCACCTATTGAAAAACCAATAATTTTGAGAAATAATCATGGGGTCGGAGCCAGTGAATTATTCTAATATATTGGCATGATTATAAGTAATCAAGTCCCAAAGGACCGATCAGTTTAGTATTCTTATAAAATATATTACATACATGAACTTTACATTATTCTTTTTAACATAAAACAAAACATAAATAATCTTATGATAATGTTATTATTCCCCTATCTTATCCCCGTATATCAATCATAATTCACTTCTTGGAATCCCATGAAAAATAAAATTGTAGAGACCCGAAGCTTAACGTATATGTACATTACATTACTTTTGTGGAATACTTAGTACATAACAAAAAACACACACAAAAGGACCATAATAGTTTAGTGTATTTGGAAACTCGGAATATAATCTTCTAATCGTGGTGAAAGATCTTCAACATCTACCATAAAGATATTATTTTTTTATACCTAAAACTTTTCCTTATATCATGGGGAAAAGAAAACATAAAAGGGTGAGCTCAAATTCTGAGTAAGGGTAAACAAAAGAAATATCAATCACATCATATTCATAAGAACATAACATTTTGGAAGTCTTAACCTGCAAAAGAGATCATAATATCATAACATGGGATAAATCATTGTAGTGAAATGAAATCCCAATAATCATAACTTTTTGGCATACACACATAATCATTGAGAATCATTTCTTATTAGTCAAGACTCATTTCCAAGACTATCTTAGTGGAAAAAGTCCATTTTTGAACAGAGTTCACTCCTCGTTTCAGTCTTGTTTCACTGAACCGGTTTAACCTTCCGTTCCAGCCATGTCTATCTCATTAGATATAAAATCTTTACCCAATTCATTGGAGGGAGATATAGGTCCCACCCATCTCATAATGATACCATTCTTATGTGTGCCACAAAATCATAAATCATACATCATTGCATAACCCATGTAATAAAAATGGGAATCTTAAACATCATGACATCATAAAACAATTGATATAAGATAAAGGAATTCATAAATATAATTCCATCACAACATAATCAAATCAATGTAATAATAGGGACAGAAACATAACCCTTTATTATCTTACATGGAAAATAATTTTGATAAAACACTTGAACTCCATTCTTGAGGAAAATATCCTTTCTACTTCAAAAACATTTTTCATTTATTAACATGTCATACAATTTTAAACTAAAAAAAATTGATTAAAAATAAACTTCAAAACTTGTAAAGGAATATTCTTGGTAATAATGTTTTAAAAATCCATTCATGCCGTATAAGTTAAAAAAACATTCTTCTCGTACTTTTGTCAGAAAAGTCAAAAAGTACCTCGTATGAAAAACAACAAAAGATTCCTTTCATATCTTTTACTAAAAACTCAATGAAGGGTAAAATTGGATATAATCTATTGTATAAGGGTATAAATATTTCGTATTGAGGAAACATGGATGTGGATGATAAAATACACCCCAGTAAATACCAAAGTATAAACAATCTCGGATAAAAATGAGATTGTGATATTTTCCTTACCATAGGTCCGATTTGCTTCGTAAGTGTCCGAAACTCCTGTATAATGATTTAAATAATGTCATTGAATTATTCCAGAATCATAATAATTATTATGATATCATATATGGTTCACTTATGACTTTATATTACCCGTTCTTTTGTAAATTCCATGTTAAAGAGCGTTTTGGGTAAAATAGTTTCATTTGTCATCCGTGTTTTGACTTGTAATTATTCATAAGATTACTTAGATCATTATTAATTAATTCCAGAATATAAAACATTATTTATATATAATATATATTTAGAATATACATATATATATTATATTAGTAAATGGAAATAAATACACCGTTCATGGAGACGGTAGGCCGTACGTACGCATGAACGCTGTTTTCGTTTCCTTATTGAGTTGAATGGAATTAAGTAGATGAAATAAATATATATAAACATAAATCCAGTATCATTATTATGTCATATATTTCATGATTACTTATTATATATACTTTATAATCATTCATGAATGGTTAACGTGGAGAATGAATCTCATCGCGTTGTGGAGGCGGTAGTCTGTACGTACGAATGAGTGATGATATCGTTTTCATGATCGTGGAATTGTATTGGAGTGTATGTATACTATTTAAGAATCAATATCACTTTAAAATAATCATATATAGTTGTTGGTCGGAGTGGACACTCAAGAGGGGGGTGAATTGAGTTCTAATTAAAATTTCTGCTAAAAACAATTTCTATTAAAATCCCCCAAATTCAAAAACAGATTAAACTGTAGTGAATTTATACAGATTATAAAGGTTCAATTAGTTTCTCAAAGATTGATTAGTTCTCAGTTAACTTAATCTGATGATTAAATTAACTTTTGAAACTAACTTAATGATTTATAATAAATATAAACACTTGCGAGTTTAACTATCAAAGTAGCTTTGAAGACAAATTTTATTTCAAAGTAATAGCAGCGGAATATGAAATAGATATATATTGTATGGATATAAACTTTAACTAAAAACACAGAGGAGTTAACCAAGAGGTTCAGTCTCAAGCCGAGACTTAGTCCTCTCACAAGCTTATATAAGGATGATCCACACCCTAAATCGGGGTTCAACAGTTTACAACTGTCCAGGTCCAAGACCTCTACCAATGTTATCCGTGGGAAACAAAACAACAGCAACTAGCTATCCAGGTCACACACGACCTCTACCACTATCCACAGTGGGAAAAAAATGAAAAGAAAGTGAGTGAGGATTTACAAATCCTCCAGTTAAGGTTCAGGAGACAGTGTGTGTGTAAAATACAACAGATACCAGACACTGCTCGTAATGTAAAAATTAAATCACAGAGATAAAGATTTAGAGATTAGAAATGGCTCTAGTGATCTTCATGCAGCTCTTGACTCCTTTTGTTGATTAGAATTAGTTCTGAGTCTTCTTCTGGTTTTTGTCTGGAAAACAGAGTACCATCTGCTTCCTTGACTTCGAGGTTCAGCTTGCTTATCAGCTCAAAGAATGATGAGTTTTGTGTGGTTCTTCTTTAGCATAGATTGATCGATGTATGCTCTATGTTCTGGAGGCTGGTAGTAGTAGTCTCGTGAGTGCAAGTTCTCCAGTTGATCTTGGAACGTTTTGAGCTTGATCGCAAGTGTGTTCTGTGTGCTTTATCTCTTCGAGTTTTATTTCACACACTCTTTTTTGATACATACACGATGTCCTCTTTATACCCTTTTTGTTTTTCTGACAATAAGGAATGATTATACTTTTTGATCATACTTGGTACGGTTTCCTGAAATGGCAACATAAATCATTTAATAACATTAAATTCATCAAAAGTAACAAATGTAACCGTTAGTATAATAAACAAATAGTGTCGAGGATATATGATTTGACTCCACAGTTCATTATAGGTAGCCGTTTGTTTGTAGAAGTGTACAGTTGACTCGGTGTAGGGATCTTCCATCGGTAGCTCTTGAAACTCTTATCGGTGGCTCTTATCGGTAGCTCTTATCGATAGCTCCCTGTGTGCATCGGTAGCTCTGTGTGCATCGGTAGCTCTGTGTGCATCGGTAGCTCTGTGTGCATCGGTAGCTCTGTGTGCATCGGTAGCTCTGTGTGCATCGGTAGCTCTGTGTGCATCGGTAGCTCTGGCTATCGGTAGCTCTGGCTATCGGTAGCTCTGGATATCGGTAGCTCTGGCTATCGGTAGCTATGGTTATCGGTAGCTCTGGCTATTGGTAGCTCTGGCTATCGGTAGTTCTGGCTATCGGTAGCTCTGGCTATCGGTAGCTCTGGCTATCGGTAGCTCTGGCTATCGATAGCTCTGGCTATCGGTAGCTCTGGCTATCGGTAGCTCTGGCTATCGGTAGCTCTGGCTATCGGTAGATCTGGCTCTTATGCAAACCACATCTAATTGACTTAGAATTGTATCAAAGCTAAACAGGGATAATCGAGATTAACATAAATCAGAGATTATTTAAACATTATTATTAACTTGATCACTGATTTGAAAGAATTAAAATGTAGATCATCAGTAATTGAGAGTAGCATAATATATGAACACATAATTGGGATTATCAAAACAGGTGAGGTCAAAAATCTCCCCCTTTTTGATAATCACAACTTATGATATGACCAAAAATAGTGAGAATATAGTATAAGAGAATATAACGTTTATATTCTAATTTCTCAAAGAAAGCAATCAGAGGAAATAGAGGAAATAGTAATAGAATGAAATAGATCAAAAATTATCATAGGAAGTATTAAATACAATAGTATCAGAGATAATCTTTGAAAGAGTTGGTACCAAAGAAGGAAATGTAAGAATAGTAGAAAAGGCTCAAAATTTCTCCCCTTTGACATTGCCCCCCCCCCCCCTCTCTTTATATTGTCTCCCCCTTTATAATTTTCTCCCCCTTTGTGATAATCAAAAAGTGGGAAAGAAGACAGAGAGAACTGAGAAACAGAGATAGTGTAAAGAAAAACATTTGTATTAGACCAGACAAAACTTAGATAAATAGAATAGAAGAGAGAAAAAAGAAAAAAGACAATTCCTATCAAACAGCCTAGCCACTTCAGCAATCCGGATATTCACCATGAGATTTGCCTTTTGGATCAGAAGAGGAGGCAGGTGGTGAGGATGTGAGTGAGGGCTTTGGAATCCCAGAGATGATCACAGGAGGCTGAGCCACTGATACAGTGCCTGGCCTGTATTGGGAAGTTTGTTGAGTGATCATAGGTGTGAGGCTTCGGATGGCCTGAGCAGGAGTCATCTGGACTGGAGACTCAGTAGAGGCAGAGGCAGGCAAGGCAGGAGGGACAATAACTGGTCTGGCATCAACATGCAAAAAGGGCAGCAACAAATTTCTGAAATCCATAATGATTCCTCCCCCTCTTTCCATAGCAGATATAAAATCATCTTTGTTCTCCATAAATTTTTCTAAGGCAGGAGTCATCTCTCTTAGCTTGCTCACTTGTTCTCGGAAGGCTTGAGTTACAGGGGGTAATTTCATGTTTTCCAACATCAGCTTGAAATGATGGGTGAGTTGTTGCTTGGTAAAAATCCTTTGGAAATAATAATCCACCTTGTTCTTGATTTCCTCCTGAGAGGCAGAGGCCTCTTTCATAGTGTCGTGGACGATTTTCATTATTTCCCATACTGAATCTCTTGTAGAGAGCACTACCCGGCTTAGATCTGATGAGTCCACAGAGCCACTGGTTGAAATAGAACCAAGATCCTCCTTCATCATAGCTCGTAATTGATTCAAATCAAATGCAGGTTTTGAAGCTAGAGGACCAACCGAGAAGGATACATTTTCTTTGAAACTTTTGGTCAAGCCACTAATCAGAGTTTGCAGTTGAGAGTCCTGATTTTTAACATGATCCTTTATAGAATATTTGAAATCTTCAAATACTGAGACCATTTGGCTTACAACACTTTTCACATAGGCTAAATCCTTATCAGCTTGAGGCTTTGAGCTCATGTAAGAATCTAAAGTAGTAACAGACTTCTTTAAGGCTTCATGATCTGCTTCTATTCAAGAAGATTAGGTCTGGCACTCTTTGACTGCTTCCATTAGCTCACCCATAAAAGTTGACAGATTGAAACCAAGAGAAAGCTCAAGAGATTATTCTAACAACTTCATTTCTTCACGAAAACAGTGCTTCATCTCAGTAACTGAGGCAGTGAAAGATTCATTCAGCTCATGCTTCAGGGATTCAAGATCAGACTTTGTAACAAAATTAGTAGGAGAAACTGTAGTAGATACTCATGCAGAAGCTAAGCTGACTACTGAATCATTCATGACTGATTGAATCGAGGAAACTAAAAAAGATTCCATTGTCTTTACTTCTTCTATAAAACTGACTTTGAGATTTTCTTTCAGTACATCTAAATCATGTACTCGGACCACATCATCAGGTAATAACTCATAATTGATGTCATAGCTGATCTTTGGTCTATTCAAGGATACTTCATTATCTGAATTAGGATAATCCAAACCCCAGACTATAAAACCTGGGTCTTCTACCCAGTCTTCAATCTCAACAGCCACTGTAACATTTCCAAGATTGGAATGATGCTCCCCCTCAATGGGTGCATTCCTATGTACAACAACTTCATTTTCTGATGGTCTTTCTTCATCAGAATCTTCAACAACAACTTCTATCTCAGCAGCAGTAAGGAGATTTTCTGAAACAAGTACAGCTTCTTCTCTTTATTTTTCTACTTCATCAGTAGGCACAACTGAGTTTTCAATCAATGGACTCAGACTCAACCTAGAAGAATCAGATGATTCAGATACATTCTCTTTTTCTCCTTCCTACTGAGGAACTGGCTGGTCTTCCTCATAAATAGATAACACTTCCTCTACTTTTCCTTTTCTTGAGTATACAAACTCAGTAACAGGACATGGGGGGAAAGTCTGGATCTCCTCCAATATCCATAGGATTTTCTTCCTCTTCTTCTTCTTCTTCTGACTCATCACTATACTCGGGTTCCTCTTCATCAGATCCTAAACTTGGATCTCTTTTATCCTTTGGCCTTGAAGGATAATCCACAGGATTAAATTTATCATACACCTCCTGGTCATCACTGACCCATTCTCCTTTCCACGGGTTCCAATTTATTTTCATGTACTTACAAACTATAGTAGTGATACATAAGTTATTCTTAACTACAACTGTCTCATCCTGAGACTCAGCTATCCCTTTCACTTTTATCATCACAAAGATCATTTTGGCAAAGAATAAAAAATTAGTCTTTGATTTTTGCCTAATAATGTCTTCCATTTGATTCAACAGCAGTCTGCACAGATTAACTTTCACACCATGTCTTAACAGATGTAGAAGATAAATATCATGATATATCAGATTAGAAAAATCTCCTCTCCTCGGTATCAAAACATGTTGAACAAATTTGAAAAGCAGTCTGTTCTCTCCATCCAATTCAGTAGCAACCACTTGCCTTTTACTTCCATTTCCCGTTAGTTCTTTTAAAGCGGTCTCATAGTCAAAGATGTTACTGGTAGGTGGAATTGCTCTTGAGACATACCCGGATACACCTTCATGTGGGACTTTTAAACATTCTGCCCACTCTACTGAAGAAAACGACATTTCTTTTCCATTTAAAAAAGAACTTACCCGATTCTCATTTTCAGACTTCTCGAAGCTTACGAATTCGTAGAACTGTTTCACTAACTTCGGGTAGTAGGGACCATTGTTATTTGAAAAATAATCTACCCATATCTGATCTTCCAGAATTGCAAGCACCGACGACTTTCTTGTTAGCAACCAATCTATGTATAGCTCCTTTTCAATCACAATATCTCTATTCTGCAAATGAGGGTTTACTGGTCGCTTTCCCGACCTAGTTCTGACATTACTTCCATGAGCTTCTTGCTGCACTTTCTGCTTCTTTGTTTTAGGCTCTACACTGTCATCTCTTCTGGTAGGAATCTTGGTTTTTGCCATCGCGGATTTAGGGTTCTCAGTCGATTATGGAGCTAGGATTCAAAGGTGAAAGGTTTTGGGTCCGGTGGAGTGAGAAGCGGTTTAGGCTTAGTTTTATCATGTAGGAATCATAAATAAACGAATAAACTAAAATAACATAAAAATAAAACGATTCATATTCTTGGCGGCAGACAGAAGTTTTAAAATTAATTGCATCGGTGAGAATTTCAACATCGGTGAGAATTTCACATCGGTGAGAATTTCACATCGGTGAGAATTTCACATCGGTGAGAATTTCAACAACGGTGAGAATTGATCATCGGTGAGAATTTCAACATCGGTGAGAATTGATCATCGGTGAGAATTTCAACATTGGTGAGAATTGATCATCGGTGAGAATTTCAACATCGGTGAGAATTTCACATCGGTGAGAATTTCACATCGGTGAGAATTTCAACATCGGTGAGAATTGATCATCGGTGAGAATTTCAACATCGGTGAGAATTGATCATCGGTGAGAATTTCAACATCGGTGAGAATTTATCATTAGTGAGAATTTCAACATCGGTGAGAATTGATCATCCCCAGCTCGTGCCTAATGTAACTTAACCTATCAAAACATAAAGGTTTAGTGAAAATATCGGCCAATTGATGTTCAGTGCTAATAAATTCAAGAGTAATATCACCTTTTTGATAATGATCTCTCATAAAATGATGTCTTACATCTATGTGTTTGGTTCTAGAGTGAGATACAGGGCTCTTAGATATGTTTATTGCACTAGTGTTGTCACAGTTGATTGAAACATGTTTAAACTCAAATCCATAGTCCAATAAAGTGTGTTTCATCCACAGAATTTGTGAACAGCAACTACCAGCAGCTATATACTCTTCTTCGACAGTAGAAAATGCAACTGAATTCTATTTGTTACTACACCATGACACTAGGGATCTTCCCAGTAAATGACATGTTCCAGATGTGCTCTTTCTTTCTAACTTACATCCAGCAAATTCAGCATCTGAATATCTAGTTAGGTCAAATGATTGTCCTTTTGGATAAAACAAACCTAAATGTACAGTATGCTTAAGATATTTAAAAATCCTTTTAACAGCCATTAAGTTTGATTCCTTTGGATTAGCTTGAAATCTAGTGCACATACATACACTGAACATGATGTCTGGTCGACTAGCAGCAAGATAAAGTAAGCTTCTAATCATACCTCTGTAATTGGTTTGATCCACTGGTTTCCCAGCTTCATCTGTATCCAACTTACAGGTAGTACTCATAGGTGTATCATTTTCCTTAATACTATCCAATCCAAAATGTTTTAAAAGATATTTTTTATATTTACTTTGATTTAAAATAATTCCATCTCTAGTTTGAAAAATTTGAAAACCAAGAAAATACTTAAGCTCTCCAATTAAGCTCATTTCAAATTCATTTTGCATACTTTTTGAAAAATCAGTACATAAAGAGTGCTTAGAAGATCCAAATATAATATCATCAACATAGATTTGTACAAATAAAACATCTTTAGAAATTCTTTTAATAAAAAGAGTTGGATCAGTAATCCCTTTAGTAAAACCTTTTGAAATAAGAAAATTGCTGAGTCTATCATACCAAGCTCTTGGGGCTTGTTTTAAACCATATAAAGCTTTAGAAAGTTTAAAAACTTGATTTGGAAAATGAGGGTTTGTAAATCCAGGTGGTTATTCCACAAAAACATCTTCAATTATAAAACCATTTAGAAATGAACTTTTGACATCCATTTTATATAACTTGAAATTCCGATGTGATGCATATGCAAGTAAGATCCTAATAGCTTCCAGATGAGCTATAGGTGCAAAAGTTTCTCCATAATCTATACCCTCTTCTTGACTATATCCCTGTGCAACTAGTCTAGCTTTGTTTCTAACTATGTTTCCTGATTCATCAACTTTATTTCTAAAAACCCATTTTGTTCCTATTGTCAAGGTGTCCTTGGGTCTGTCAACTAATTCCCAGACTTTGTTTCTTTCAAATTGATTTAACTCTTCTTGCATGGCTATTACCCAGAATTCATCATTGATAGCATCATTGATATTTTTGGGTTCTAGATGTGACCGAAAATCTTGATGTTCAACCTGGTTCCTTAGAGAAGCTCTAGTTTGTGTTCCTCTATCAAGATTACCAACAACAGCATCTAAAGGATGATTCTCTAGAATCTTAGTCGATTTGGCAAAGGTTGGACTAGAAACTTCAGGTTCATCTATAGGTTCAGGTTCAACAGAGGCAGATTCTGGAGAAAGTCCAGAACTGGATGTTTTTATAACAGGTTCTTTAGATTTATCATTAAGGTCCAGAATAGACAAATCTTCTTCAAGATTCTCAAGAGAGGTTTTAGGCTCATGTGGATCAGTTTCATCAAATTTGATGTGAACATATTCTTCCACAGATTTGGTTCTCTTATTGAAAACTCTATAAGCTTTACTTGAAATAGAGTAACCCAGAAAAATTCCTTCATCGCTTTTGGGAGAAAACTTATCCAGATTATCTTTAGTATTAAGTATAAAGACTTTTCAACCAAAAAATTTGAAGTAATTAACCTTAGGCTTTCTATTGTTCCACAACTCATAAGGGGTTTTCGTAAGAACAGGTCTGATCAAGACTCTATTGATAACATAACAAGCTGTATTAACAGCTTCAGCCCAAAAGTAAATAGGCAGTTCATATTCTTTGAGCATGGTTCTAGCTATTTCTTGAAGGGTTCGGTTTCTCCTTTCTACTACACCATTTTGTTGGGGTGTCCTAGGGGAAGAAAAATTGTGACTATAGCCATTGTGTGAGCAGTAAGATTAAAAATCATGATTTTCAAACTCACGACCATGATCACTTCTTAGGGTTTTAATCTTAAGTCCACTAAGGTTCTCTACAGACTTGGAATATTTAACAAATTAAGGACAAGCTTCACTTTTGTGAGCTAGAAAGTACACCCAAGTATATCTAGAAAAGTCATCTACAAGAACATAGACATAATGCTTCCCATTTAAACTAGAAACTCTTGATGGTCCAAAAAAATCCATGTGAACCAACTCAAGTGGTTGAGAAGTTGAGACTTCTTTCTTTGATTTAAAAGAAACTTTGTGTTGTTTTCCCTTTTGACAGGGATTACACACGTTGTCATTTGGGAATTATAACTTAGGTAAGTCTCTAACTAAGTTTTTCCTAGCCAGTTTTCTAAGTGAGTGAATGTTGCAGTGTCCTAATCTTCTGTTCCATAGCCAAGATTCTTTATGAAAAGCATTCAAACAAGAAATATTTTGTTTGGCTAAAGAATTTAAATCACCAGCATAAACATTTTCATTCCTTAGAGCAGAAAATACTAAAGAGTTTTTGGAGTTAAAAACATCACACGAGTCATTTTCAAAATTGACATTGAAACCATCGTCACATAATTGAGATATACTAAGCAAGTTATATTTAAGTCCATCAACGAATAAAACCTTAGAAATTAATACTGAGTCAGTGTTACCAATCTGGCCTAGGCCGATGATTTTTCCTTTAGAGTTGTCACCAAAGGTGACATGACCTCTATCAACCTTTATTAAGCTCTTGAAGCAAGAATAATCTCCATTCATGTGTCTTGAGCACCCACTGTCTAAATACCATATCTTCTTGTGACAGCTCTTCAAGCAGGTCTCCTATAAAACAGATTTAAACAGGAAATGACTTTGGTACCCAGATTTTATTGGGTCCAGATATGTTAGCAATCAGGGCCTTAGGTACCCAAATTTGTTTTATGGGTCCCATACAATTAACAGAAACAACAGATATTGAATGATAAACTTTATTTGGTCTATAACCATGTGAACAACCTGTTGAAGCATATGAATTTCCAAAACTGGAACTAGCAGAATTTTTTTCAGACATAGGAATAAATCGGGTTCTAGTGAACTATCTCTGTCCAGGTTGGTATCCCAAACCAGTAGCATATCTAGGTGCAACTTGCTTTCCTAGCATTTGAGTTAAAGAATCCTTTCCATTTGTGAATTTTTCTAAGTCCTTTCTAAGTTTCTCATTTGACAGTTTCAGTTCTGTATTTTCCTTTAGTAGTTAATCATTATTTTCCTTTTCTATATCAAGATGAGATTTATGCTTAACACTTAAAGCATACTGTTTCTTTAAACCTATGTATTTGTCTTTAAGCTCATTACAGGTTTCTTCCAACATATCACAGTACTCAAATAGTTCAGATTTTGACATGTTTTCTGAGTCAGAATCATCTCCAGAATAATATGAATTTAAAACAGGAGTGTCAGATGTTACCTCAGAAGTATTTGTCATGAAACACATGTTGGCTCGATTCCTTTCAGAGTCCGAAGATTCTGCTTCACTAGTGCTGTCTTCTGAAGCACTCTAGGTAGCCTTCATGTCTTTCTTGTACTTCTTGTCTTTGTAATCATATTTATTTTTGAATTTTAACTTTGGATAGTCTGCTTTGATATTTCCTTTTCGCTTGCATTCATAGCAGACAACTTCATCAGTCCTGTCAGCCTTCTTCCAATCCTTTTTCCATTTGCCTTGTTGATCATACTTTCCGTTGTAATTTGGTTTCCTAAAGAATTTCTTTTTCCTATAAAACTTTTTGAATCTCATGGCTATTTTAGCCATCTCCTCATCACTGTTCGATTCTTAATTTTCACTCATTGAACTCTCAGTCTCCATTTGTAGTTTATCCTTGTCTTTACTCTTAAAAGCAGTAGTTTTAAACGCTACATATTTTCTTTTGGGTTCCTCATCTTCTTCTTTATTTACTTTAAGCTCTTCTTCATACATCATCAGCTTACCAATTAACTCCTTGACAGGAAGTGTTCCAATGTCACAGGATTCTCTAATTGAAACGGATGTACCTCTCCATCTATCTGGCAAACATCTCAGTATTCTCATAATTTGTTCTTTTGCAGGAACAATCTTTCCGAGTGAGTTCATTGTGTTCACTATCTCATTGAACCTGAGATACATGTCAGAAATAGGTTCATCAGGCTTCATTTTGAAATTATCATATTTAATAGTATAAGTGTTTAATCTCATTTCTTTAACATTAGTTGTTCATTCGTGAGAAATAGCCAAGGTATCCCAAATTTCAAAAGAAGTTTTACATGTAGAAATTCTATTAAATTCTTCATCTCCTAGAGCACAGTACAGAGCATTCATAGCTTTACAATTATTATTGTAAGCAGTCTTTGTAGGTTCATCCCAAGTAGATCTATCAGTAGTGGGAACTTTATATTCAGATTCAATAGCAGTCCAAATATCAAAACTCATGCTTTCTAGATGAATTTTCATTTTAAGTTTCCACTGAGCATAGTTATTTCCATTAAAGAAAGGTGGTCGGTTAGTAGCAACACCCTCAAGTCTATTATCCATTATAAACAAAATTTAAAGAGATAAAAATTTAGGAATAACAGAAATTTCAAGAACATTAAAATACAACTAAAATCACAGTTGAAAATAGAGTAATTTAGAAGGTATTAATAATCCCTCTAATACCAAATGTTGGTCGGAGTGGACACTCAAGAGGGGGGGTGAATTGAGTTCCAATTAAAATTTCTGCTAAAAACAATTTCTATTAAAATCCCCCAATTTCAAAAACAGATTAAACTATAGTGAATTTATACAGATTATAAAAGTTCAATTAGTTTCTAAAAGATTGATTAGTTCTCAGTTATCTTAATCTGATGATTAAATTAACTTTTGAAACTAACTTACTGATTTATAATAAATATAAACACTTGCGAGTTTAACTATCAAAGTAGCTTTGAAGACAAATTATATTTCAAAGTAATACCAGCGGAATATGAAATAGATATGTATTGTATGGATATTAACTTTAACTAAAAACACAGAGGAGTTAACCAAGAGGTTCAGTCTCAAGCCGAGACTTAGTCCTCTCACAAGCTTATATAAGGATGATCCACACCCTGAATCGGGGTTCAACAGTTTACAACTGTCCAGGTCCAAGACCTCTACCACTGTTATCTGTGGGAAACAAAACAACAGCAACCAGCTGTCCAGGTCACACACGACCTCTACCACTATCCACAGTGGAAAAAATAATGAAAAGAAAGTGAGTGAGGATTTACAAATCCTCCAGTTAAGGTTCAGGAGACAGTGTGTGTGTAAAATACAACAGATACCACACACTGCTCGTAATGTAAAAAGTAAATCACAGAGATAAAGATTTAGAGATTAGAAATGGCTCTAGTGATCTTCATGCAGCTCTTGACTCCTTTTGTTGATTAGAATTCGTTCTGAGTCTTCTTCTAGTTTTTGTCTGGAAAACAGAGTACCATCTGCTTCCTTGACTTCGAGGTTCAGCTTGCTTATCGGCTCAAAGAATGATGAGTTTTGTGTGGTTCTTATTTAGCATAGATTGCTCGATGTATGCTCTATGTTCTGGAGGCTGGTAGTAGTAGTCTCGTGAGTGCAAGTTCTCCAGTTGATCTTGGCACGTTTTGAGCTTGATCGCAAGTGTGTTCTATGTGCTTGATCTCTTCGAGTTTTCTTTCACACACTCTTTTTTGATACATACACGATGTCCTCTTTATACCCTTTTTTTTCTGACAAGAAGGAATGATTATACTTTTTGATCGTACATGGTACGGTTTCCTGAAATGGAAACATAAATCATTTAATAACATTAAATGCATCAAAAGTAACAAATGTAACCGTTAGTATAATAAAAAAATAGTGTCGAGGATATAGGATTTGACTCCCCAGTTCATTATAGGTAGCCGTTTGTTTGTAGACGTGTACAGTTGACTCGGTGTAGGGATCTTCCATCGGTAGCTCTTCAAACTCTTATCGGTGGCTCTTATCGGTAGCTCTTATCGGGAGCTCCCTGTGTGCATCAGTAGCTCTGTGTGCATTGGTAGCTCTGTGTGCATCGGTAGCTCTGTGTGCATCGGTAGCTCTGTGTGCATCGGTAGCTCTGTGTGCATCGGTAGCTCTGTGTGCAGCGGTAGCTCTGGCTATCGGTACCTCTGGTTATCGGTAGCTCTGGCTATCGGTTGCTCTGGCTATCGGTAACTCTGGTTATCGGTAGCTCTAGCTATCGGTAGCTCTGGCTATCGGTAGCTCTGGCTATCGGTAGCTCTGGATATCGGTAGCTCTGGCTATCGGTAGCTCTGGCTATCAGTAGCTCTGGCTATCGGTAGCTCTGGCTATCGGTGGCTCTGGATATCGGTAGCTCTGGCTATCGGTATCTCTGGCTATCGGTAGCTCTGGCTTTTATGCAAACCACATCTAATTGACTTAGAATTGTTTCAAAGATAAACAGGGATAATCGAGATTATTTAAACATTATTATTAACTTGATCACTGATTTGAAAGAATTAAAATGTAGATCATCAGTAATTGAGAGTAGCATAATATATGAACACAAAATTGGGATTATCAAAATAGGTGAGGTCAAAAATAGTTATTATGTACACCATTATACCCATCCAAGTAAGGTGGTGGTGGAAAATAGATTACGCCATGGCGTGGAGACAGTATTCCGTACGTACGCATGCGCAGTGATTTCATTTTCCGTAGGATGGATAGATGGTGAAATAGGGTTGTTTCATACTTATAATAACATATCAGTATATGAGTGATACTTATGTTATTACTTCATAATGAAACAACCTAAGATGAAGAAGTGGAAGAAGAAATAAAGTTGAAAGAATCAGTAACAGACATTACCTCTTGTTTGAAGCGCCTCTTTGAGATCTCCTTTTAGGGCACTAAAATTGGTCTTTGAGGAAGACCAAAACCTCTAGGATGTTTCTAGGGAAGTGGAGAAGAGAATTTGGCAGGGGTCGGCCGAGCTTGAAGGCTCAATGTGGTGTGAGGAAGAGAGGGAGTAGGTGCCAATTTATCAGGGAGGAGAGGGGCACCGTTGGAATAACAAAAAATATCATTTTATTATAAAGACAAATTCGGTTTTAAATAGATCCAAATTGATTTATTTAAAAGCTAAGGTTGGGATGGGTCGAAATCCCCTCATCCAATAGAATTTAGACAAGTTTAGGTTCCTATTGTAACATTATCATTTAGATTTAACATTAAGTAAAATAATTTTACTTTTACTGTGTCTTCTTGTGTTCTTATACTATAAGGTTAATAAACTTACTATAAGCAGCCAAACGAACCCCAAGTTGTTTAATATTAATATATATAACCATATATAAGTCATTTGTCCGAACCTTAGATTTTTAGGAATAAAATAACAATTAATAATATAATATTTGTTTTAAAAAATATTTTATGTCAATTTTGACAAAATATAGTAATTGATTTTTGTGAAAATCATAACAGAATTATTAGTACGAAAAAAGTTAATTAAATCAATAATAACATGTCATATTAACCTATAAAATTAGTGTAATTCATAAAAAGTCCCAAATTATATTTATTTGGGTATTTATAACATCAATTATGTCAATATTTCGTTAATAAGATAATTACTGCATCATCTTTGTGTCATAAATAAATTAAATTATTTAAAGTCTAAAAATTAAAAATAAAATATAATTATGTAGGAAATCTGTTTATATTTCTAATGAATATTTATAGTCGAATTTATCATATGTATAACCCTATATTAAAAATGATATAATTATTAAACGTTGATTTTAACTATTTTAACCCTTCTTTAAATAAATTAATAATAAATGTCCTAATCTAATCCAAGTGGGCCTAAATGGTCATATTTTATTCCTAAGGTTTTTTTTGGTCTAATTAAACTTATCCAATAGAATTAAGACATGTTTTAGGGTAATAATAATATCATTTTTACCCTTAATTACCCTATTTAATTTTAGATGTGGTAAATAAAAAAAGTTACTATTCATCAAAAAATTATTTTCTACTCATTGAACAACATTTTACATACTGACATCAACCGTGTCTCTCGGATTTTTGAAATTCCATTCACAGAAGTGGTAAAATTATGTTTTATGAAAAATTCATATTTTTTAACTACCACTAAGTGGTTTCACTATTCATCAAAAAATGATAGTTTTAAGAAAAATACCAAAAATTAGGCCTAAGCTATGTTTGATATTATGAACTCAAAAATGATTTCTATTTTACCAAATTAAAAACATATCTGTTGCATTAATTAATTTAAAAATTATTTCCCGTCGTCAAAACAAATAGCGTGTTCTTAAGAGATAATAACTATCAAAATATTTACACTTGTTTATGTCTGGTTTAAATGTGAAATTACATCCAATGACCAACATTGTATTAAATTTTAAAAATATATTCTAAATATACTTTAAAACCACTCAAATTAATAATTTATCACTGTTAATTATTTCGATTAAAAAGGTTGTTTTTAATTAAAATTTAGTAATTTTCACTATTCATCAGAAAATGAAAGTTATCCGAAAAGTACCAAAATTTCACCCTAAGCTAATTTCGATATTAAGAATCCTAAAATGAAGTCCATTTTGAAAAATGAAATTTAAAAAATTTCAAAAAGTGGTTATTACTATTCATAACAGCTAGTTTTAATAATATTTTAATAGCATATCGTTGTTTAGTGAAACTCGGTATTGCGTACTACAAACGCTATCGAGGAAGGTCGTGATTGCGTGTAATGCAAGGAAAGTCAAGGATGTGTGTTGTGAAAGCTCCTTTTGGTGTAGCGTACAACACAAGACATTAATGAAATTAAAAAGAATATTTTTCATAAAATCTCAGGATGTTACATTCTACCCCCCTTAAAATGAATTTTGTCCTCGAACTTCGTCAGGGTTATAAATGGTTTACTACTCAAAAGTATCTTTAATAGAAACCCACATCATAAAAAGGAATACAAAAACCAATATTTCAAAACAAAAGTATGAAACGTAACGGTTTCCCAAATAAACTAATCATTGGGTTTCCACATAGGTGAAAATATGGATATGGAAGAGAAATCTAACCATCATGTTCTGATGGAGAGTGGTAGAGAACATGGCTATGGAAAAGCCAGCAATCACAAAGCCATAAATATGTGAAGATATAAGGTACCATCCAATTCATCAGATATAAGAGCACTAGGAAAACATTTTTGGTTTTCAAAATCATTTCCCTAAAGTTGATGAAATTGGAATTTGAAGAAATACTTTTGTGATTTTGGTATAGTCTCATCGTTGGTCGTTCTTTGGACAATTTACACTTTATCTCTTAATGAAATGAAGTTGAATTTGTTATTCGTGATGTGTTAGCAGATCATGTGATAGAATGATGGGTCATTCCATCTGTCTCAAACAAAACGTTAGAAAAGTTATCAAAAAATACATAAGTCCATCTATAGTGAGATTAATCATATATGGTTCCTAAAATGGACTTATACTTCTTATATTATACTGCTTAATATAATAAAACTAGTTTCTACTAAACAGGGACTTCTTGTAGGCCAGTGGTAGGTGATAAATGCCAGTCGCACTTCGGTTGTGGGTTTGATTCCCACAGCTTTGTCCGATGCGATGGACTATCGCCCATCCTGTAGGTTGTCCTTTTTCTAAAGCTATATTACTATAACATCCCATCAATAATATAGAAAAAAGTTCTATCCTAACTTATATCAATCATAATCCATTCTAATATTTTGGCTTCTCTAATATACTTTGGTCTAAGCTCATAGTATAAAGAAAATGATTACTTGGAATGTCACATAACAATCACGTGAATGCCATCATTTATCCCCCATATATCATAAGATATTTCTTGTTGGTCAAATTACAAACATGTGAATACCTTAATCATGTATTCTCTTGAAAAATGAATACTCATTGAACCTTAGTGAAAACATGAATGCAGTTAAAAGTTAACACTTTCCACAAACCAAATTCCTCAAAATTCTTTATACTCAAACCATGATATCACTTAGTCCTTATATCAATCATGAGCTCATGAATACTGTCAAACATTTCATTTTCTCCTTATCCCTTCATTATGCACATATCATCTTCATTCCAAAAATATCTCAATCACTTTCCATGGTTACCGATGCCATAAAATTATTGAAAACCACAATAGACCAATACATAAATATTCCAATATTCCTCAATACTATATACAACACTATTTTGGAATCCCATTATATAAACACTTAATCATTCCACCACATCGTTGTCATATTCAACATCACCAATAGTGATCGCATGTGACTTCCCTTTTTCATTTTCCTTAAGTTGTTTCTCATGTCGATCATCACTAACCCTTGGATTAGGGAATTTATTAGCATAAGGCCCCATTTCCTTGCACTTGAAGCATTGAAGTGTTGGTGTTGAGTTCTCTGCAGTATTTTCTTTATTCACATCATTAAAAACCCTTTTTCCATTACTTCGACACTCAGCTTCTCGATGTCCTTCTTTTCCACACTTAAAACATTTTCTAGTCCCTTTAAGACAATCTTCACCATGCTTCTTTCCAAACATTGAGCATAAGGAAACATTCATCTTCTTTTCACCATTATTATGAGATTTCTCCTTGAACTCCATCTTTCGTTTCTTGTCAAAACTATGAGATGGATAAGTAACACCAACTTCCATTTCTACCTTGATAGCACAACACACAATTTCTTCATAGCTACTGAAGTCTCTTATAGCTAACGCCTTTCAATGATTTGGTTTTAAGCCACTGAAGAATCGATCAACTTTACTTTCAGGTTGGATGATAAATCCAGATGCATACCTTGCAAGCCTTGTAAAATTCACATCGTATATACCAAAATATTCATCATCCTTTTTCTTTAGTTCAAGAAACTCCTTCTCCATCTTTGTTCGAAGAATATGAGGGATGTACTTATTGAAAAATAAGTTCTTGAACTCGTCCCATTCCATGGACTCAATTTCAACTATTGGCCTCGTATTCTTGATAAGATTCCACCATTTATCAGCATCACCTTTCAAATGATACACTGCTAAGATGACTTTATCATGTTCAGAACAATGAAGAACTGAAAATATCTTTTTAGTAGTACTGATCCATTTTTCAGCAACAAGTGGATCAGAAGACCCACTGAAAGAAGGTGTACGTTTCCTCATGAAGGACTCAATAAATATTGTTCCCTTCTCTACTCATTTGGAAGTCCAGAATGGTTCATATCTTGTGTATGTATAGCAATAAGATTTTTCACTCCATCTCCCATAACATTTGTTTGTTCAGGAGGACAATCATTGCATTTTCCATTACATTGATCAACACGTTTCCTTCGGGTTCCAACCATCGTCTAAAACCCAGAAAGAAAAGTGGGAGAGACAAAGATCACTCTAGGGAAAACAACATAATAAAGGGGGAGTACCTTCAATATCTAACATCTTAGGTTACCATAATTCTAGTACTATAACCTATACTTATACTTAACCTTAGGGACATCCCTATACATACCTTAGAAATATCTATAGGGATCTCACTAAAGTTATTGCATCCTAGTTTCAAAAGGATGACTAAACCTTTCCTCTGATACCAACTGTAGAGACCCGAAGCTTAACGTACATGGACATTACATTACTTTTTCGGAATACTTAGTACATAACAAAAAACACACACACAAGGACCGTAATAGTTTAGTGTCTTTGGAAACTCAAAATATAATCTTCTAATCGTGGTGAAATATCTTCATCATCTCCCATAAATATCTTTTTTTATACCTAAAACATTTATTTATATCCTGGAGAAAAGAAAACATAAAAGGGTGAGCTCAAATGTTCAGTAAGGGTAAACAAAAGAAATATCGATAACATCATATTCATAAGAACATAACATTTTGGAAGTATTAACATGAAAAAGAGATCATAATATCATAACATGGGATATGTCATAGTAGTGAAATGTAATCCCAATAATCATAACTTTGTGTCATACACACATATTCATAGATAATCATTTCTAATTAGTCAAGACTCATTTCCAATACTATCTTAGTGGACAAAGTCCATTTCTGAACCGAGTTCACTCCTCGTTTCAGTCCCGTTTCACTGAACCGGTTTAACCTGCCGTTCCAGCCATGTCTATCTCATGAGATATAAAATCTTAACCCAATTCATTGGAGGGAGATATAGGTCCCACCCATCTCTTAATGATACCATTCTTATGTGTGCCACAAAATCATAAATCATACATCATTACATAACCCATGTAATAAAAATGGGAATCTTAAACATCGTGACATCATAAAAAAATTCATATAAGATAAAGGAATTCATAAATATAATTCCATCACAACATAATCAAATCAATTTAGTAATGGGGATAGAAACAGAACACTTTATTATCTTAGATGGAAAATAATTTT
The DNA here is from genome assembly GCA_963277665.1 of Viscum album. NCBI lineage: Eukaryota > Viridiplantae > Streptophyta > Magnoliopsida > Santalales > Viscaceae > Viscum > Viscum album. The sequence goes on along the minus strand of CAUJRU010000706.1, from coordinate 150,948 downwards.
GATAAAACACTTGAATTCCATTCTTGAGGAAAATATCTTTTCTAATTCAAAAACATTTTTCCTTTATTAACATGTCATACAATTTTAAACTAAAAGAAGTTGATTAAAAATAAACTTCAAAACTTGTAAAGTATGATTCTTGGAAATAATGTTTTAAAAATCCATTCATGCCGTATATGTTAAAAAAACATTCTTCTCATACTTTTGTCGGAAAATTTAAAAAGTACCTCGTATGAAAAACGACAAAAGATTCCTTTCATATCTTTTACTAAAAACTCAATGAAGGGAAAAATGGATATAAACTATTGTAGAAGGATATAAATATTACATATTGAGGAAACATGGATGTGGATGATAAAATACACCCTAGTAAATTCCAAAGTATAAACAATCTCGGATAAAAATGAGATTGTGATATTTCCCTTACCTTAGGTCCGATTTACTTCGTAAGTGTCTGAACCTCCTGTATAATGATTTAAATAATGTCATTGACTTATATCAGAATCATAATCATTGTTATGATATCATATATGGTTCACTTATGACTTTATATTACCCATTCTTCTGTAAATTCCATGTTAAAGAGCGTTTTGGGTAAAATCGTTTCATTTGTCATCCGTGTTTTGACTTGTAATTATTCATAAGATTACTTAGATCATGATTACTTAATTCCAGAATATAAAACATGATTTATATATAATATATATTCAGAATATACATATCAATAATATATTAGTAAATGGAAATAAATACACCGTTCATGGAGACGGTAGGCCGTACGTATGAATGAACGCTATTTTCGTTTCCTTATTGAGTTGAATGGAATTAAGTAGATGACATACATATATATAAACATAAATCCAGTATCATTATTATGTCATATATTTCATGATTACTTATTATATATACTTTATAATCATTCATGAATGGTTAACGTGGAGAATGAATCTCATCGCGTCGTGGAGACGGTAGTCCGTACGTACGCACAAGCGATGATATCATTCTCATGATCGTGGAATTTTATTGGAGTGTATGTATACTATTTCAGAATAAATATCACTTTAAAATAATCATATATAGTTATTATGTACACCATCATACCAATCCAAGTACGGTGGTGGTGGAAAATAGATTACACCACGGTGTGGAGACGGTATTCCGTACGTCCGCGCGCGCGGTGATTTCGTTTTCTGTAGGATGGATAGATGGTGAAATAGGGTTGTTTCAGACTTATAATAACATATCAGTATATGAGTGATACAGATGTTATTACTTCATAATGAAACAACCTAAGAAGCAGAAGTGGAAGAAGAAATAAAGTTGAAAGAATCAGTAACAGACATTACCTCTTCTTTGAAGTGCCTCTTTGAGATCTCCTTTTAGGGCACTAAAATTGGTCTTTGAGGAAGACCAGAACCGCTAGGATGTTTCTAGGGAAGTGGAGAAGAGTATTTGGCAGGGTTTGGCCGATCTTGAAGGCTCGGAGTGGTTTGAGGAAGAGAGGGAGGAGGTGCACTTTTATAAAGAAGGAGAGGGGCACCTTTGGAATAACTAAAAATATTATTTTATTATAAATCCAAATTCAGTTTTAAATATCTCCAAATTGATTTATTTAGAAGCTAAGGTGGGGATGGGTTGAAATCCTCTCATACAATAGAATTTAGAAAAGTTTAGGTTCCTATTTTGACCTTATCATTTTGATTTAACATTATGCAAAATAATTTTACTTTTACCGTGTCTTCTTGTGTTCTTATACTACAAGGTTAATAAACTTACTATAAGCATCCCAATGAACCCCAAGTTGTTTATTATTAATATATATAACCTTATCTAAGTCATTCGACCAAACCTTATATTTTTAGGAATAAAATAACAATTACTAATATAATATATGTTTTAAAAACTATTTTATGTCAATTTTGACACTATTTAGTAATTGATTTTTGTGAAAATCATAAAAGAATTATTAGTTCAAATAAAGTTAATCAAATAAATACTAAGATGTCATATTAACCTAGAAAATTATTTTAATGCATAAAAAGTCTCAAAGTATATTTATTTGGGTATTTATAACATCAATTATGTCAATATTTCATTAATAACATAATTACTGCATTATATTTGTGTCATAAATAAATTAAATTATTTAAAGTCTAAAAATTAAAAATAAAATGGAATTATGTAGGAAATAGTTTTAGCTCTAATTAATATTTATAATTGAATGTATCTTATGTATAACCCTATATTAAAAATGATATACGAATTAAACTTTAATTTTAACTATTTTAACCCTTCTTTAAATAATTTAATAATAAATGTCCTAATCTAATCCATGTGGGCCTAAATGGTAATATTTTATTCATAAGGTTGTTTTTGGTCGAATTAAACTTATCCAATAGAATTAAGACATGTGTTAGGGTAATAATAATATCATTTTTACCCTTAATTAACCTATTTACTTTTAACCGTGGTAAATAAAAAAAAGTTACTATTCACCAAAAATTATTTTCATCTAATTGAACAACATTTTACTTACTGACATCAACCGTGTCTCTCAGATTTTTGAAATTTCATTCACAGAAGTGGTAAAATTATGTTTTATGAAAAATTCATTTTTTTAACTACCACTTACTAGTTTCACTATTCATCAAAAAATGAAAGTTTCCAGAAAAATACCAAATATTCGGCCTAAGCTATATTTGATATTATGAACTCAAAAATGATGTCTACTTTACCAAATTCAAAACATATCAGTTGCATTAATTAATTTAAATATTAATTCACGTCGTCAAAATAAATAGCTTGTTCTTAAGAGATAATAACTATCAAAAGATTGACACTTGTTTATGTCTGGTTTAAATGTGAAATTACATCCAATGAACAATATTGTATTAAATTGTAAAAATATATTCTAAATATACTTTAAAACCACTCAAATTAATAATTTATCACAATTAATTATTTCGATTAAAATGGTTGTTTTTAATTAAAATTTAGAAATTTTCACTATTCATCAGAAAATGAAAGTTATCCGAAAAGTACCAAAATTTCACCCTAAGATAATTTCGATATTAAGATTCTAAAAATGAAGTCCATTTGGAAAAATGAAATTTACAAAATTTCAAAAAGTGGTTATTACTATTAATAAAGGCTAGTTTTAATAATATTTTAATAGCATATCGTTGTTTAGTGAAACTCGGTATTGCGTATTACACACGCTATCAGGGAAGGTCACAATTGCGTGTAATGCAAGACAAGTCAAGGATGTGTGTTGTGCAAGCTCCTTTTGGTGTAGCGTACAACACAAGACATTAATGAAATTAAAAAGTATATTTTGCATAAAATCTCGTGGTGTTACAAAAACATAAGAAAGGGGGATCTCAGATGCTCAGTAAGGATAAAAAATATATCATAAGCTATCATAAATGATCATGAACGTTTAAGGAAAGTTAAAAAATTAAAACACAATCCTTTTAAAACATTATATTTTGTATAATATGGAAAGAATAAAACAAAAATTACCATATAAATATGCACATTGATATTCTACTAGTCAAATAATCACATCTAAAATAATAACTAATCTCATAGTAAGGGAATGCATAAGGTTGGACATCATAATCACTACGTCAAGGCTGTGTGCCAAGACCATTCCCAAATATTTTGTCAAGGACTTATTCCAAGACACTAGTTTGTCTCATGAGACTTACTGATGCATCAAGAGACTATATCGGGCCTTGCCTGTCAGTTACTATGTCCAATTAATTCCTCATATGAAAAGGTTGAAACATAATATAAACATTTGTATTAAAAATAGAATACGAAATTCCAATACTTTAACCATAAACCATGGATGGTATAAAAATAGTACTTCCACAGTCAAACATATCATAACTCATTCAATAAAATATGTAAGATTTTATTTATAATAAATCAATGTCAATGTGGAATAATATCCAATAAAGGATTTTAAAATAGTTAAAAATAATCAGTAAAATTCTTTGAGATAAATATACCTTTTTCATTAAATCATATAAAAGTATCACAATTTATAAAGGAAGTCATTTAAAAGATATTTTTGAATCAAAGTGTACCATACCACTTTGAAACTATTAAACGGAATTAACGTTTCAAAACAATCATGTCCATATAAATAAATCCGTAAAATTATTTTGAAAACATGGATATTAATTAAATATATTTAGAAAAAATAAATCATTAAAACCTTTAAAATGATGATCTTGTAATAGATTCCCTTTCATAAAACCATAATATATTATTTTTGAAAACATTTTTATAAAACATGGAAATTGATTATAAATATGTCCAAGTAAATATTTACACATAAATAATCTCATATAATAATGAGATTGAGAAATTTACCCATACCTTAGGTATGATACTCTCATTACGTGTCCAAACCCCCTATATAGTGATTTTAAACATATTATTAACTTATTGAAAAACCATAATATTATTTATGATATCATATATGATTATTTTATAACATTATATTACCCTTTTGTTAACAATTCTGAGTTAATGCAACATTTTGGGTAATCATCATCATTATGTAATTTTATAAATAAATAGGAATGAAAAATACAAAAAAGAGAAGCACGGAAAGAAACCCCTCGCCCACCCCTACTCTAAAGAAGAAACTTATGTGGCCTCAAATGGTGAAGCCCTAAAGCGTCCCCTTTAATAAATTCAATCCCATTAGGTTTAATACATGTCGCAGAGTGCAGAAACACCTTCTCCATGCCATTAAAGTCCACTGAGGCCAAGTAGTCAGAAACCTTGTTTGCCTCCCTCCTTGTTTGAAGAATTTGTATTTTGTTCTTGATTATGATTTTACATTTCCTTATGACAAAGAAAATCAACCAAGGGACTTAATCATCCTCCTCCAAGGAGTTATACACAATTATAGAGTCTGTTTTAATTTAGGATACCTCCAACCCCTTCTTCCTGCAATGTCTAAGCCCAGTAAACATTTCCATTTCCTCCTCTTGAAGGGAAGAGCCATGGACAAGGTTGGCTGAGAATTCTAAGAAAACCAAACCTTTATTATCCCACACTACACCTCCTCCATGTATGCACCCCTGGACACAAGAGCCATCTGTATTGAGTTTTAAGCCACCTGAGGGAGGTCACCCGCATACCCAATTGCCCTTCCTGTTAATGGAGGTAAAGTCCTCAATGAATCCGTTTTGAAACTGATGAAAGGAATGCACCTCCCTCCAATACTTCACTGCCTTGTTCATGTCCAATAACTATTTTTTGGCCCATGGAATAACAACAGAAGTCGAGACTGCCACACCCTCATACTTCACTCTATTCCTTGCCTGCCAAAGTCACCAACACCCGAGATGCAGAAAAATCGAATGGGAAACTCTCTCAGGCCCTCTGCCCTCAGATCCATGATACCACTAAACAAGAATGGAGGATAACGTATTGTTCTAAGAAGTGTTTTCAGAGACCTCCACAAGAGCCTTCCATACATCGCATGCCCAAACACTGCTAAAGAACAGGTGGGGAGAGATCTCTTCTATATGCACGTTACAACAATCACATTTAGATGCAAGATGAATACCACATCTCCTGATATTCTCATCTGTCAGAAGTCATCAGTTTCGAATCCTCCAACTTAGTAAATTGAGCTTAGATGGAATGTCTTTAACCCAAACGAAATCATCCCAGCTCCCTGCCTGAACTGGCTCAAAAAACAATGTGATGGAAGTCCTTCGAGGAGAACTGGCCCAAGGTGGAAGCAGTAAAGATGAATTTATCCTTCTCTAAATTTTTCTCAATGAGATTGAAACACTCAAGCAGATTATAATACAATACCAAGTTGATGAAATCCAGGAAATCGCTAGCATCCCTGTACAAAATATCCGCGATGGACATCCAGGGAACCCCAGCACTGCACCACTCTGATCCTGGTGCCTGACGGAAATATCTCCATTTCCAACAATCCAATGAGAGAAGGGATAAATCATATCAACAATGGGGCCAATAAAAAACCAAAGGGATGCTTGGTTTCGCAACCCCAAGCCCCTCGTGCCGAGGCATATCTGTGACGGTAATCCATATGTATGCACGAGTGACAGTATCATTTCATTAATGGTTAAATGGTATGGAATTGTATGGAATGTGAATTTAAAAGAAACAATATAATGTTATATTCATTCCTTAGATCCATTATATTCTTCAGTAAACCAATATAAATAAAGTGTACATGAAAAACAATTGACACAACGGCGTGGAGACGGTAAGTCATGCGTACGCACACATGGTGATATTGTTTTTGTAGGATGGGTAAAAAGATGAATATGGTTTTACCATAATTATTATAACACCTCATAATGTTTAAGATATTGGATTTGTTATTTTTTTATGAAAAAATTTGAGAAATAGGATGTAGAATAAGAAAATATCTTTGAAAGAAGGGATAAAACGATTACCTCTTCTTCGGGTGTCTCCTTATGATTTTCACAAAAGGAGTCCTTAGTATGTCTTTCATCCATATGTGTAGCCTATATAATGAATTGAGGGTTTTTAGGATTATAAATGGGCAGGGGTTGGCTGAGATGAAGTGCTTTGGAGGAGTGAATTAAAGAGAATGGGAGGTTCCCTTTTATAAGAGAGGTGAGGGGCACTTTAGGAAAAACTTGAAATATTAATTTATTATAAATTGATTTTTGGTTTCTAATTGATCTAAAGTAATTTATCTAAATTATAAGATGCCATTGGGTCGAAATTATCTAATAAAATTATTTTTTGAAAAGTTTAGTTCATTAAATTAAACTTATCTTTTTGAATTAACCCATAGTTAAATAGTTTAACACTTACTGTGTCTTCTTGTATTTTTATAATATAGGGTTAATTTAGTTACTATAAAATTACAAAAGAACCAAAATTGGATAATTAATTACCTTTTTAACATTATATTAGTCATTTTTTATAATCTTAGATTTTTAGTTGTATTTTTTCATTTAATAAAATAGTATTTTTTTTTAAAAACTCATTTACATTAATATTGACACTATTTAATAATATATATTTTTAAAGTCATAAAAACATTATTAATTAAAAAAAAGTCATTAAATAATCCCTAATATGTCAATTTCATTCATTAAATTAGTGTATGGAATAAAAATGTTCAAATTACATTTATTTAAATATTTATAAATTCATTTATTTGAATCATTCATTAATGAGGTAATCAGTGCATCATCATTGTGACATAAATAATTATATTTTTCTAATGTCTAAAAATTATAAATAAAATATTAGGAAGTAGGAAATATTTTCATAGTTTTAATGACTATTTATATTCAAATAGATCAATCCTATTACTATATATTAAAATTGATTTAGTAAAAGATATATATTTATCTTATAATTATCATTACATTAAATTAATTCTTATAACATGTCATTATCAATCTAAAGTGGTCCCATGGGGTCCTAAAATCGTCCTAAGTATTCCCATGGTTGTAAATATCTCATAAAATAGGATTATAACATGTTTTAGGGTAGTTTAATATTATTATAATATTATTATTACCTTTATTTACCTGATTTTCCCTTTGACCATCGTAAATAAAAATAATTACTGAAGTAACTATCCATAATGTTAAAAAATAAAAGGTACCTATTTAAAAAAAATTACCTTCTAGATCCAAATAATTTACCCATTTTTTTAAATTCAAAATACATAGTTGGTAGAAATTAATTTAAAATTAATTCTCATTGTCAAAACTATAAAGTGGGTTTTTAAGAGGTAAACAATATCAAAAGAATGACATGTTTTTATGTTCAATTTAAATGTGAAATTAATTCCAATGACCTAAATTATATTAAATTATAAAAAAAATCTAATTATAATAATAAACCACTAAAATTTTTAATTTCACACAATAAACTATTTCTATTAAAAAAAAAATTCAATTAAAATTTAGTATTTTCATTATTCATCAAAATATGAAAGTTATCAGAAAAGTACCAAAAATTTATCCAAAATAAAAATTTATGTCCAGATTCTAAAGAAGGATTTAATTTCATCAAATTTAATATATAAAATATTCTAATATTTTATTTAAAAATGGTTCTCCATTAAAAGGTACAAAAACTGCATTTTTTGAAAAATACTTCTTTTATCTGAAAAATTGAATTTTTCCTTATATTATTTATAAGAAAAAAATGGGTAATGTTAAAATTATATGTTATATATATATGTCAAAATGTGTTTAATTTTATTCATGACCTATTTTGAAACGGTTAGTTTGATAGTTCATGGTGCGCTTGAACTGGGTATTTCATACATCACATGCTATTGAATTATTTAGAAAGGAAGCGTACCGTGGATGCTTGGGATGTTACAAAAAAATCATGGAGGATGATTTATTTATTCATCTTATATCACTTCCATATTTTTTGGGGTTCTCAGGATATTTTTGGTAATCAATTTTCGTCCTAGAATTGGGATTCTCCCCAACACCTCAAGGACGTCGAGTGGGTGTACGTGGAGGTGGGAATGGAGGGACTCTCCAAACTTATGTGGTCTCAACGTCACCATATTTCATGATCTATGTACCTATCTCCACCTAGTCAATTGGTATATAAGTTCCACATGTCCCTTCTAGTTTTTAGTTTTTTCATAAATGGTTGTTTTGGAGGAGTTATACCCAACAGTAAGGAGGGAGGTGGTAGTTTCATAATGTGTGCTGGACACCAAAGGTTATCAGTGTATTATAAAGACTATGTCCCTTCTCGAGTACATCCCTGTAGGAATAAAATATGGGTTTGTTTTATTTATTTATTTTTCAAAGATACTAGCCATGACATAGAATTGTTCGTCTATATATAGCAGCCTTTATAAAAAGTATAATTTATTAAAAATTAAATTTTAATAAATAAATATATATTTATATTAACATGTATGAAATACTTTTTCATAAAAAGGATTCATATAATAATTAATATGTATTTAAACTTAATATATAATATATTTATTGAAAACAGTTTTAAAAATAAATAAAAATTAATATTAATTAATATTTTTTGAATTAGTGTTTGGTAATAGATATTTAATAAAAATTTGATGATAGAAAAAGATTATTAATTAATTATTATCTTAAAATAATTTGAAAAATTGACTTGAGCTTCACACAATCCTAACTTCTGATTCGGATGACTGTTTGGGTTTCCACAAGATATCAAATCATAATCTGTAAAAATATCTATTCCATTAAAGTTTTAGAGGAACCTGAATTGTAACATATCTCCACATAATATTTTCTTAAAAAGATTTGTAATTCCCCTAACCTTAGGTGAAATTCCCAAACTCCAAAGGATGAAAAAAATTACAAGGGTTTAAACATAAGAGACATGTGGTAATGATTTAAAGTTTAATAAAATCTCACACAGAGAACAATGTACCGATAAATAAACCACATACATCTATATAAACAATGCACACACCAAAATCTAGTCAACAAGAACCATATGATCTATCCATCAATAAACAATAAAATATGGGAAAATATCAAAGTAGTAGCAGAATAATAAGAGATGGAAATTAAAAAATACAAACCAAAAAAATTCACAGGTACCAAGATGGTACCACTCCTGACTCACACATAAACCAACTCCAAGCTTCTTCTCCACCAATTACGATAGAGAAACCAAGAAGCACCACTAGAAAGGAAAGAATTTGGTCCTTTTCCTGTATCATGAAAAAAACATCTACATTTGCACTAAATTAAATATATAGGGGGTGAGTAATCATACCCAATAGGTAACCCCGTATATTCTACCCACATGCCACTAAGACCATAAAATAGGTTACCTCACATGATATAAAACTATTAGAAATAATATTAATGAAATAAAAAGTTTTCACAATATAAAATATCTCAGATGAATGGGTTTTCAAAATAATTTTAAGACATTATAGTGTTTCTCTTTCTAAAATATGAATCAGTTCATAATTCCCAATTTGGAACTATTAACCAGGTTCTATCTCACACACACATGCATGCTAAAATGAAACCCATATAATCATGAGCGGTGGTACATCCTGCACCAAGTCATCGCTTTGTGGCATATGTCCACATGTTCCTTTCTTGTCGACACTAAGCACAATTAATCTTTCAAAAGGACCTCATTGAATGAAATAATGAACACACATCGACACGTTTCTTTCCAAATGACACATTAATCATACAATAAGTTATAGTCCATCAACTGAGGAGGAGAAAGAAGATATAGAAAAAGATCCTTATGAGTTGGTAGTTGGCAGTCTTATGTATCTCATGGTGTGCATCAGAATAGATATTTCTCATGTTTTTGTTGTTGTTAGGAGATTCTTATCAAATCTACTAAAGGAGTATTTGATAATGGTCAAACATATATTGAGGTATCCCTAAGGTACATCTACTCATTTATTATGTTTTGGAAGTGCTAAACCTGTTTTAGAAGGATAGATAGATGCAGATATGGATGGAGATGTAGACATGAGGAAATCTATATCCGGGTACCTGATATCATTTTTAGGGGGATTATTCTTGTGGAAATGACGATTTAAAAAGTGTGTTTCCTTTTATACCACATAAGTAGAGTGTATCATTGTCACTAAAGCATAAAGGAGATTATGTGGATGATGAGGTTTTTACAAGTGTTCGGATATATTCGATAGAATTAAATTCTCTATTGTGATTGTCATAGTGCGATTCATCTCAGAAAGAACCCAAAATTTCATTCTATGTCCAAACACATGGATGTACAATATCATTGGATCTAAATTGTGCTAGAATAAAGATTATAGAATGTTATAAAAATACACACCAATGATAATGGGGAAGACATAATGATGATTTTAAAAAAAAGTAAAGTTATATGACTACAAGGAGACTACAAGTCTATATTCTACCCCAAATTGATAATGATGGGTTGATTTTTATGGGTTACTCCCAATTAGGGGATAAATGAGTGATGGATATTTTATTATTGGTACCAACCCTAGTGGGAAGCCACCATGGTGGATAGTTGTCAGTGGTGGGAGATTTTTGAATTGTTGATGAACCAACACTTGATATTGTTGAATCCATTCATCTATATAACGTGATTAAATCCAATAAATTTTTAACCAGAGAACGCCCCACTTTAACTTATGTGTTGAACTCTGAAGTATTATCCAATGAGATAAAATAGAATTCTCCCCCTTCTCTTATGGATGTAGGAATATTGTTGAATCAGGTATATCTTTTCATGTTCTTCTAGTTTATTCTTCTATTTGTATTTTTTTGTCACAATGATCTTCCGTTGTCCGAAGAAAATGGGATGGATTGATGGACTCTCTCAATGATTCCCTACAGGATGAAATCTCATGCTATAGTTATTTCATCGATGTCACTTCTATGTCCTTTGACTAAGACATAGCCTCCTCCTCCAACTCTACCTGTCAGTTCTATATGAAGTCCCTCCTAAAGCGGTCAGGGCTTCCCCAAACTGGGTACCGCCTCACCCAAAACTTCACGGTCACATCAGGCATCACCCTCCTCAAGTGGATTAAGAAGGCTCCCACTTGGATGTTGACTCGGTCCAACTGGATTGGTTATGTGGTATATTTCTAAGACCAAGAGAAAATTGTCGTTGGGCTGCCATGACATTGTGTTCACCCACCGCGGCATCATCACCAACCTGTAGTGAATTGAGAACCGATGAGCCTAATGTTCACTGGCCACAGCCTCACCACAACCCTGTCCAAACTCGACAAAGACGACCTCAAGGCCACATTTTAAAATATAAATATATTTACATTGATTTATATAAAATAATATTTCATAAATATGATTTATATAATACTAAATATGTATTTATACTTAATTTATAATATATTTTGTTAAAATGATTTATAAAATAATTAAAAGTTAATATTAATTAATAATTTTTAAATTAGTGTTAGTAAAAGATATTTAATCATAATTTTATGATATTAAAAAACTTATAAATTAATTAACATCTTACGATATGTAAAAAACATGACTTGAACATAAAATGACCATAACTTTTGTTTTGAGTGCCCATTCGGGTTCCAAAAGATATCAAATCAAAGTATGTAAAATGATGTATGGAATTTATGTTTCGGAGGAAACCAAATTGTAACATCTCACCCAGTACCATTGTCTTAATAAGCTGAGTAATGCCATAAAAATTATGTGAAATTCGTCAAAATATTGAAAATAAATTCAAAGGGTTTAATCATAAGAATCATGTAGTAATGGTTTACACTTTAATAAAATCTCACAAATAGAACAAGGTACCGAAAAATAAACCAAAGACATATTTACAAATGATGCATGCACCAAAATATATCGTAGAAGAAAAATGTGACCAAAACATCAATAAAAAATAAAATATGGAAAAATATAAAAGTAACCATTAGCAGTAAGAGATAGAAACTAAAAATTCAAAGTAAAAAAAGACTTCGGTACCAAGGAGGCACCACTCCTGACCCATATATAAACTAACTCCAAGCCCCAAAAGCATCAAAAATGACAGTTACATCATGGAGATCCACTAGATAATTAAGAATAAAAATTCAAAGTAAAAAAAGACTTCGGTACCAAGGAGGCACCACTCCTGACCCATATATAAACTAACTCCAAGCCCCAAAAGCATCAAAAATGACAGTTACATCATGGAGATCCACTAGATAATTAAGAAGATTTTCCTTTTCTCATATCATAGAAAAAACATCTTTATATAAACTAAAGTGCATAAACTATGGGTGAGTAATTATACCAAATAGAAAACACCATGTATTCTCCCCACATGCCACTAAGACTAGAAAAAAGTTATCTCATAGGATATAAAACTTGAATAATTAATATAAAACTAATAAATAGTTTTTACAATATAACATATCTCACAAGAATAGGTTTTACAAAAGAATTTTAAGAAATAACAGTGCTTCTCTTTCAAAATGTAGAAGTAATTCATAATTCCCAATTTGGAATAATCCACCAGGTTCTCTCTCACACAAAAAATCATGTAAAAATGAAACACTTATACTCATGAGCGGGGGTACATCCCCCACCAAGACATCGCTTGGTGGATTATTTCCCCTTGTTCCTTTCTAGTTGACACCAAGCACCATGACTATTTCGACAAGACCTCATACAATGCAATAATGAACACCCACCAACCCTTACCATTTTAGACAACACTCACAACCCATTATTCCAAGAACGTGTATCAAAATCATCTTCCATTTTTGTAAAAACATTAAATCAATTCAAAAATAAATTGTGGGAAACACCCACAATAAAATTTCAATCCATAAAAAAAGATAATTATCAGTATATTTTTACCAAGGAAAAACCATTGAAAATAGAGGAGAACACATTTAGAAACCTAAAAAGACTTCAAGTTCTAATAAAAGGGAAAAGAGGGAAAAACCAACTACCTCGAATCAATTGGAACGAATGATCAATGATGATTCCACTGGTTAGACCTCCTCCTACCATTCATATAAAAACCCTAATAATATCGAATAAACACAAATCTTAACCCATTATAACACTGATCTATATTACTATAAATGACAAACTGAGGATATCTAAGACAATAATGAATAGTGAGACCATAAAATTTTATCTCCATAATTCAACAACCAAGGATTTATTGGAATTAGAGTCTAGATGTATAAGTTCATAAATAATAACATAGGGTATCTCGATAAGTTTAGAAAGAGGGACATGAACAAAATGAGGAGTTACAACCAATTACTGGGTAAAAAATGGCTGGGCCAAAATGAATTTATGGTGTAAGTCAAAAATTTACATCGAAGATTCCATGAGGGGTGATTTCCACTAAAAACATGTCTCTTATAAATTAAAACACAAAAACCAAATTAAAACATGAATTTATTTTACATCATAAACTTCCTCTATTGGGAAAAAATCCATCAAGATGTCTTCTCCTTGTTTTTTAGGTGATTATTTTTGTGGAAAAATCTAGATAACCAAGAATCAGTATAGCTGGTGTTTCCAATGTATATATTTAATATGGCACTGTTTCCCAGGGTTTTCCAAATATTTGGGCATAAAAATCAGGATATTTTTATGGTAAAGAAATTTTTTCCATGAACCAAATTTCATGGACCATAATGCAGGGTTCGCAGAGGGAAAAGGAGGTACACGAAATGGAAAAGGGAAATCAACAAAAGAAGGTTTCCACGTAGTAGCATTATGTATGTCGTGAAGTGAACTACAAGGACCATATAGAAAAAAATAGTTCATGGGAGGATAATTTTTCATGGGGGTGCGTCTTTTTTAGGTTAATAAGTGTTGATTTAATGAGCCATAAAGGGATTCCATTTGCGTAAAAAAAGCCACCACAAAGGATTACAGTTCTATACAGACCACGTATCACATTTTGTGATGAAATATGTACCAGATAAATGAATTGGGTGATTAATATTATATGGACTTTTGGATCTATTTGCCTATATAAAAACATCTAATCAGATCATTAGGTAGTATGAAATTCATTAGAGAAGATTTTCGCAGTGAGAATTTGGTGATGTCTAAAGTGGTTCATGGGGAAACCGTTTTATGAAGGAAGTGGTTCATGAGAAAGGATTATATGAAAGAGTAATTATTTTGTGGGAGATAATTTCTGTGAAGGAGGACCTTCATTATGAAATTTCACAAAATCGGTTTTCGAGGCTCGTTAGACCACAAAAGAAAAGGGACCACGTAGTAGAGGTGGTCTATGAGGAATCAGTTGTCCGTGAAGTAGTGGTGGTCCATGGAATAAAAAAGAATCCACAATGAACTTCTACCATGCGGTGCAACACAGTATGTGGAGGATTCAAGTTAGGTCATATAGGATTTAGGATTGTCCATTGAGTGAATAAAAAATTTCATGAAAGAAATTTCATCAAACTAAGAGTACACAAAAATTGGGACAATAATAGAGAATCTACCTATAATTGATGATGTGTTCATTGATGAAAATGAAGGGACCTACAAGTTAGTAAACTATGGGTGAATACCTTTGAATGTAGTGATAAAATTAAGCGGAAAAAGTTTATCATTTCCATCGTTAGTGATCCATTAAAAGAGAGTTATGGAGTGACCCTTGGAAAAGTAGTGAGCTGACCCTAAACCTTGTAAATGTACTAAACCAAGGCATAGAAGTGATATAGCCTGAACCTTATATTTTGGAGATGAGATTTAGTGGATTTTGTAAATCATTAAATCACCATTCTATTCTCCTTGTATGTAACCTCATGTATATGAACCAATTAATATTTTGTGTCTTGTGCATGATTTTATTTCTATTTATACATTACTATGGGAAAGAGAGAGAAACACGTTTTATTTAACAACAAAACAACAGCTGTAGGGTCAGTTGTTTTAATCCATCATACCTTGATTCACCCCCACCCCCACCTTAGGGTATTTAACCAAATTGGGAATAAAATTATCCAAAACATCTGCCTTGTGACATTTATATTTTTAAAACACAATTTACAATGTAAATTGTTCCTGTAGATTTCTAGAATCCAATTTCTAGACTGTCTCCACTTTATTCCCCTGAACACTTCCAGCAAGGTATTCTGATGAATTCAATCACAATAAAAAGATATAAAACAATTATAGACCTCAAACCAAGGGTACCAAATTCCCCCCACCAATGGACTCTCTGTCCTTGAGAAGCTTGATAACAATTTTGTCTTTGAATAAATAAGTCCGTTTATCTTGTATGAACTTCAATCATTAACATGTTTCCTCTTGAACCTAACTATGGTGTCAAAGAAATCTCTAAAGAAATAGATCTCCCATGATAGTTCCTTTCCTTTGACCCCCCCCCCCATGATGGGGTGGTCTTGGATGTGTTGTGATGAATGATTAATTCGGGTAAGATCATCCATTTTTCATCATTTCGGGGTTTCCTCCCTCATTGACCTCTAATTTTCATTGATTTTATCTAGGTTTTTTCTATTTATTACCCTTGTTAATGGTGTAATTTAATGGTATGGATATTTATTTTTATCATCCTATGTAGTGGTAATCTATAGATACAATCTACCTACCATCTCATATTGTTTTTGTGAGGTATATCACTATAGGGATTGTTCTATGCTTTTCTGTAAAGATTAAAAAAATTAGCGATTAAATTGTTGTTGTGAGTTAGGGTTTTTTTGGATGGTTTATGAGGAATAATATAAACCCTATTCTTGTATTTGGTAGTGTTTTTGGTGTGATGGTTATGCTCAATGACAAAGGGAATAAATGGTGCCTAGTTATCTTAGATGATTTTGGTGGAGACATGAGTGATCTTGGAAGGTGCTTATATGGAGCTCGGTGGAGATTTTTGATGGGTCGATGAAATTTTTGTGGTAGGTGTCCCCTATGATACAATTACATATAATTTTTATGTGTCATAATTCATGTCTACATACGATATGGGGTTAGGTAATAGGGTTTAGAGACCGATGGGTGCCTTGGTAGATGAATTAGGATATATCTATACCTCCTTTTCATGGAATAAGATCTCTTGAGAATTTGGATATTTTAAGACCACCCAAGGATTTGGTCTCCAAGGTGTAATTATATCATTTGAGATGAAATGATGCCTTGATAATGTCTCACAGTGTGTGCTGAGATGTAAATAAACTAGTTTGGGTTACGTAGAGATAGTGGGAATTCATGGGAGACATGGGGACAAATGATGATGGGAGAGACCTTCATATGTATTTTAGATTATGGAAACTCTCTCTTGAGGTTGAAGGTGCGTATTGGTGTCTCTAGTGAGTGGGATTAGTCCTTTGGGACTTGGAATAAGATTTCTAGGGGGGTTTCATGAAATATGGACCCTGTATATGAATACATGGTTTGGTAGGACATGATGGATTATTACGATCAATAGGTATCACGAATGAGATTCTTGAGGGAATTTGATGTGGTTGGACCAGTGTAACATCCCAAGTAAGTAATGAATAATAGATATTTTTATCTATGTCTATTAATGATTAAGATAGTGTTATAGAGGCTTAAAATGAAAATAAATACAATCTTATGCACGGAATACACTAATATTCTTAAAAGATTGTTTTACTGCCTTTTGATGGAAAACCATTTTTGAATATATATTATTACAATTTTATAAACTATGTTTGTAAAAATAAACTTATTATTTATGATTGGGATATCAAAATTTAATTTGTGTGAATTTTTGGTATTTTTCTGACAAAGTTCATTTTTTAATGAATAGTGAAAAATACCGCATTTTACATCAAAACTGTTTTTTAATCTAATTTATTTATATGATTAGATTATCTTTTGAATTGGTCTTAACGTGTAATATGAATATATTTTTACCATTTTATCCAATGGTGGTCATTGGAATCAATTTCACATTGAAATTAGACTTAAACTGGTGTCAATCTTTTGATACTTATTGTTTTGTAAAAACACGCTATTTGCTCTGGCAGCGGGAATTAATTATTAAATTAATTAATTTGACTTATATGTATTGAATTTTTTAAAATAGACTTCATTTTTGAATTCTGAATATCAAATATAGCTTAGGGTGAATTTTTGGTAATTTTCTGAAAAACTTCAATTTTTGATGAATAGTGAAACCACTAAGTGGTAGTTAAAGAAACTAATTTTTCGTTTAAATGAAACTTTTACACTTTTGTGTTATGAATTTCAAAAATCCAACATTCATGGTTGTCATTAAGAAGTAAAATGTTGTTCAATGGGATTAAAATAATTTTTTGGTGAATAGTAACTTATTAAGTTTTTAATCGCGATTAGTTGTAATTAGGGTAGTTTAAGGTATAAATAATGCTTTAATAATATGAAATGACCTAGAAACATGTCCCAAACTTATTGGTTGTTTCATGGCCGACCAAGACAAGCCATGGGTCAACTTGGGGACCTCATGGATCCACTTTTGTTGGGAAATGACAAAAACAACTTTTTATTTAATGTAAAAGTAAAAATGACACAAACATAATATGTTTTACGAAAATAATTTTTACGTGGGCTTATAAAGATAAGAATTTTGATTATAAATAGTCATTGGAAATCTAAAAATATTTCCTAAATCATAGTATTTTTTTATAATTTTTAGACATTAAATAAATTAAATTATTTATGACATAATAATGATGATGCGATGACATCATTATTTGACGATTTAAATAAAATGGAAAGATAATGTAAAATTTATGAACTACACATGTCAAAAACCAATTGGATGAGTGGATTTCGAACCCTTATCACCTTATCCACGAATTATATCAATGTGGGACCTTTTAAAACCGAAAAACATTTTCAAATAAAGTAATATTTCTTTACTTTCCAAAAGTGCCCCTCCTCTCCTCTTATAAAAGGCCCCCACCTCTACCTCATTTCACACACTCCTCAAGCCTTTGGATCGGCCAACCCCTGCCCATTTACTCTCTCCACATCCCTCTATTAATCCTAGAGGATTCCCTTTGGGAATAATCCTTTCAAAGGAAGCCTTTAGGCTCAAATCAAAAGGAGTTACACTTTTAAAGGTAATTCATTCTCTCATGTTCATTTGTTTTATTTTGCTTCTCCAACCCCCTAAACTCTTTTTATTTACTTATTTTGTAACAACACAAGTATCTTCAATGTACTAGGATGTTGTTATAAGATTTATTTGAGCTACACTCTCACACAACTACATCAAATGGTTAAAGAACATACGGTTTCCGTGGATGGCGAAATTCTGCCTCCCGAAACGATGATTGTTCAATACTCATTTAACACCTTCAAAGGTGGCCATTATGATGTCACTATTTTTATATATGATATATAATATGTTTTTGTTTTCCTTAAACTTCTGTTTTTTTCATTTTGGGCATACCTTTATGGTTTCCATTATGGGTAAACACGATATCTTCATTTTAGGAACTGCGGACTACCGCCCCCTGAAAGTGATTTGATTCGTTAATACCATATGTGGGATGTGTAAAGGATAAAGTTAATGATATTATATATGTTATTATACTGGAATTATAATATACTCTTATATCATTATGATTCCATTCCAGGAAATATGAAATAGAAATGGAAGTAGCGTTCATGCGTACGTACGGCTTACCGTCTCCATGAACGGTGCATTTCATTTCTTACCTCTAAATGTGATGTAATATTAAAAATACATGTATATGATGAATATATATGATATATATGTTATCCAAATCATTAATAACATTCTGTATATAACGAACCTATGACCAAATTAACAACATGTAATTGTAAGAAGTCTATTTTTGACTTAAGAACCAAATACCGACAAAATGAACATTATTAACTTAAATGATTACATGATGTTCATAACATGGTATAAAAGGAATAATGAACTTGAAACAGATTCTTAATCAAGTAGAGATTAACTCAAGTTTATTATTCAGGAGATTAATGAACGGTCGGGTCAAGTCGGATACGAGGTATGGGACTTCGTCTCAATCTCCTTTCATTGAGGCATATTTTATTTTATACACAACTTTCTTTTATATGGTGTATAAACCCTTTTGAATTTTACGTTTATTCAAAAGGAATCTTTTTTATACGAATCATTTACTAAAAGACAAAAAGGGAATGTTTTTGTCGTACGTATGCGGCGACAACGACTTCTCCGCCGTCGTGACCGTTATTTGAGTTTCGGCTTCCTCTACAAGCCATACCTTCTTTTTAAAAGAAAAAAAATACCATGTTTTACTTTTCTTTTACTTTGGTATTGAAAATGGTTTTCACAATGTTTTTGTGTTGTATTGATATCTTGTGATTGAAATGTGGAAATGTTATGTTTCCTTTATGCATGTTTTATGTGATACGATTATGTTATGGTTCTTGGACATTATTATGAAGACGGGTGGTTCCGTGATAAACTAAGGGCGGGTGAGCCCGATATAGCTCTCCAATGCATTGGGTAACGCGAAGGAGTGAAACGTTAAGGTTTCTCCGAAGAGATTTAGGGAATATACTGTGATGGGTATTCCAAACGTAACCAAGAGGGTTACTCCCTACGTAAGAATTCTATGAATGCCTCAAGTTACCTTTATGTCTTGTGATTTCTATGATTTATTCATGATTTTATGAGGTATGTTAAAGTGCCTATGTTTTATGGGTAAAGTATGATTTCATTCTTATGTATATATGAACTCATGTTTCCTTTCCATGTTTTTTATAACCCATACTGAGTTTTTATGCTCATCCCAAGTTTTTGAAATGTTTTTCACAGGTCAAGGGAAAGGTACATGATAAGATGATAGAGTCAAGGATGTGTCAAGAAATAATCCATGTTTTATTTTAAATGTGTTTCCATTGATGGGAATGAAGAATACTATCTTTATGTAACCACTTTGTTTATATGTGGAATGTAATGCAAGTTTTATGATCTAATTCTCTAAAACTCTAAACCCGAAAAGATCCCCAATGTGTAATCTTGTAATAACTCAAGATTAAGTAAGGTTTAAGGCTGGGGCCTTATAGTTGGTATCAAAGGTCGGTTTAGATAACTTTAGGAGTTAGAATTATATTAAATGATTATCCAAATTTATTTATTTTTTTTGAAATGATATAGCATTTAAAGATTACCATGTTGCTTCATCTAAGACATGTTTGTTCAGAATGGTTTTCCGCAGAGGAAACAGGGAAGTAGTACTAGGAAGGCATACAGATGGAAATAACCTTCCGAATCAGCATCCAGAAATGGTCGGAATTGGAACTGAACAATTTGTTGCAGTAATGGCGCAGTTGACTCAAGCGATAAATGGTGGTGGTATCCATGCACGAGATCAGCCAGATCTACTGCAGAGGAACATGTCAGTGGTGGAACATTTCATGAGGCAACATCCACCATCATTCAGAGGATCATCTGACCCTGTGCTAGCTGAAGGGTGGATTAAAGCACTGGAGAAGATTTTTGATGTCATGGGGTGTTCAGAAAATCAAAAGGTTAGTCTTGCTATTTACCGTTTGGAGGGTGAGGCAGATCAGTGGTGGTCTATGGTTAAAAATATCAGGGATGTCGATGAGATTGATGCTCTTGACTGGGATGAATTCAAAGGTATGTTTCTTGAGAAGTATTTTACTAAGGATGTTCGACTTAGGATGGAAAAACAATTTTTGTAATTGAGGCAAGAGGAAGACTCAGTGGCTGCCTATGAAGAAAGGTTCACTCGATTGGCAAGGTATGCTCCAAATTTTATTCGAGACCTTGATAGTAAAATCAATCATTTTTACTCAGGATTAAAGCCAAAATATCGAAGGGAATTAGCTTCTTGAGAGTTTAAAAGTTATGAAAATCTTGTTCGATGTGCTGAGAAGGTGGAAATGGAGTTTGCCGATGACCAAGTGTTCTATAACAACTAGCAGAAGAAGAGACCGAGGTGGCAGGAGAAAGGTAAGAATTCTTCAAAAAAGTCTGATGGTAAGAGAACTAAGTTTCCAGTTTGTGATAAATGTGGCAAAAGGCATGCTGGGGAATGTCTTCTAAATTCTGGAAAGTGCTACCGATGTGGTAAGATGGGACATAAGGCTCGTGATTTCACTGAAAAGGATCAAGGTGAAGGTAAGAACAAATTTGATTTACAGTTAGTGAAATGTTATAAGTGCAATGAGATGGGTCACTATGAAAACGAGTGTCCGAAAAAGAGCTTGAGTGATGGGAAGCAGTTAGACTACAAGCAGAAAGGGGTGGTGAAATCCTTTGCAACTACTTCAGCAGATGTCGGGCCATCAAATGAAGTTGTATCAGGTACTTTGTTTGTTTTTTCAGATTATGTCAGTGTGTTGTTTGATTTGGGGTCTACACATTCTTTCATCTCTGAAACCTTTTCTAGTAAAATGGGAATACCATCTCAAGAAATGACTCCTGAACTTTTGGTAAAAACACCTGGGGGGAATGTTGAGGCAAAAAGAATTTATAAGAATCTTCCTATCCTTATCTGTGGAAAGAACCTACTTTCAAACCTTATTGTTCTACCTCTAGTAGAGTTTGATGTTATCCTGGGTATGGATTGGCTCTCTATTTACCATGCTAAGATTGACTGTAGAGCTAAAGAAGTTTCTTTTCAGAAAGACTTTCAGTTTGTTTACAAGAATGAACCCTTACTTTTGATAACATATCAAGAGGCCGAGAAACTTGTAAAAGATGGAAATGAATGTTACCTTGCACATGTCGTTGAAAATAAAGGAACTGTTCAGATTAATGATGCGCCAGTGGTAAATGAGTATCCTTATGTTTTTCCTGATTAGTTGCCTGGAATAATACCAGATCCGGAAGTTGAGTTTACTGTTGACTTAGTTCCTGATTCTAAGCCAATTTCAAAACCCCCTTATCGAATGGCACAAATTGAACTTTTAGAGTTGAAGGAGAAATTGCAAGATTTATTAGAGAAAGGTTTCATTAGACCTAGCACATCACCATGGGGTTCTCCTGTTTTATTTGTTAAAAAGAAAGATGGTTCTATGAGACTTTTCATTGATTATAGAGCCTTGAATAATATCATTGTTAAGAACAAATATCCTTTGCCTCATATCGATGATTTGTTTGATCAGCTCTAGGGAGCTCAGTTTTTTTCAAATAATGACTTGAGATCGGGGTACCATCAGCTGAAGGTAAAGGAGGAAGGTATTCCGAAGACCGCGTTCCGTACGAGATATGGCCATTATGAATTTGTAGTAATTCCTTTTGGGCTAACCAATTCACCTGATGTATTCATGGACTTAATGAATAGAATTTTCCATGAGTTCTTGGATAAGTTTGTGGTGGTTTTCATTGATGATATTTTGGTGTTTTCTAAAAGTAAATAGGAGCATGAAAAACATTTAAGGGTTATCTTGCAAACCTTAAAAGAAAAGAAACTATATGGGAAATTCAGCAAGTGTGAGTTTTGGTTGCAAAAAATTTCTTTCCTTGGTCACATTGTTTCTAAAGATGGAATAACTGTTGATCCTGCAAAAACAAAAGTTGTGGAAGAATGGCCAAGACACACAAATGTAACAGAGATTCGTAGCTTTCTTGGTTTGGCGGGGTATTACTGAAGGTTTGTTAGAAATTTTTCACGGTTATCTAGTCCAATGACTAAGCTAACTCGGAAGGGTGTTAAGTTTATCTGGACAAAAGAATGTGATGATTGTTTTCAGGAATTGAAAAGAAGATTGGTGAATGCTCCAGTTTTGGCACTACCTTCCAGGAATGGTGAGTTTGTTATATACAGTGATGCTTCATTGAAAGGACTTGGTTGCGCCCTAATGCAGAATGATCAGGTAATTGCTTATGCTTCACGACAGTTGAAAATTCATGAGGTAAATTACCCTACACATGATTTGGAACTAGCTGCTGTTGTTTTTGCTTTAAAAATTTGGAAGAATCATTTGTATGGAGTAAAGTGTGAAATATATACCGATCACAAAAGTTGAAAGTATATATTCACTCAGAAATAGTTAAACAGGAGACAAAGGAGATGGCTGGAATTAATCAAGGATTATGATTGTACAATTCATTACCATCCGGGAGAAGCAAATAAAGTGGCTGATGCTTTGAGTCGAAAAAGTAATGCTTCATTAACAATGTTGCGTTTGGAACGTGATCCTTTGGTTAAGGATTTGATGAACTTTGGCATAGAAGTTGTTGGTGCAGGAAGTCCTTCTGTTTTGTTTCAGGTATCAGTGAGATCATCTCTATCAGATAGAATCAAGCAAGCACAGAAGCAAGATTGTGAGTTGCAGAAAAAGGTAGAGCTGGTTCAGAAAGGTAAGTTGCATGAATTCAACATTGATAATGATTGTGTTTTGAGATTTGGGAAGAGATTGTGTGTGCCTTGTGATTCACAGTTGAAGAAAGAGTTGTTATGTGAAGCTCATAGTTCTCCGTTTTCAGTTCATCCGGGCAGTACTAAGATGTATAGAGATCTGCGGGAGTATTACTGGTGGGATGGAATGAAAAGAGATGTTGCTGATTTTACTGTGAAGTGTTTGACTTGTCAGCAGGTTAAAGCAGAGCGGCAGTTACCGAAAGGGATGCTTCAGCCTTTACCAGTGCGAGAGTGGAAATGGGAGAATATATCCATGGACTTTGTTGTTGGATTACCGAAGACATCTCGAGGTAATAATGCAATCTGGGTTATTGTTGATCGCTTGACCAAATCTGCTCATTTCCTTGCTATACGAGATACTTTCTCTCTTGATCAACTTTCCCGTTTGTATCTTAAATAAATAGTCAGGTTATGTGGAGTTCCTCTCTCCATTGTATCGGATCGTGATCCCAGGTTTACTTCTAACTTTTGGAAAGGCCTTCAGAAGTCGTTGGGTACTGAATTAAATTTTAGTATAGCTTTTCATCCTCAATCAGATGGGCAGTCAGAACGAACAATTCAGACATTGGAGGATATGCTACGATCATGTTCTATGGATTATCAGGGAAGTTGGGACCAACATCTTTCTTTGGTTGAGTTTTCTTATAATAATAGCTTTCATTCCAGTATACAGATGGCACCATTTCAGGCATTATATGGGAAGCGGTGTCGAACTCCAGCTTTATGGGATGAAGTGGGTGAAAGGAAGTTGATGGGACCAGAATTGGTAGAAGAGATGGCAGAAAATGTTCAGCTGATTCAGAAACACATGAGAATAGCTCAGAGCAGGCATAAGAGTTATGCGGATAACCGGAGGAAGGATCTATCTTTCGAGGTAGGTGATCATGTTTTTCTCAAGGTTTCTCCTTGGAAAAGCGTGATGAGATTTGATAAGAAAGGAAAGTTGAGTCCAAGGTTTGTTGGACCATACAAAATTCTGGAGAGAGTTGGATCAGTTGCATACCGAGTGGCTTTACCTCCGAGTTTATCTCAGGTACACAATGTTTTTCACGTTTCGATGTTGAGAAAGTATATGCCAGATCCAACTCATGTTTTGAGTCCAGAGGTAGTTCAGCTGGAAGACAAACTATCTTATGAGGAACAACCGGTCCAGATTCTTGACCACAGGGAGCAAGTGTTACGGAATAAGGTGATTAAGCAGGTAAAGGTTTTGTGGAAAAACCACATGATTGAAGAGGCAACATGGGAATCTGAAAATGCAATGAGGGATAAGTACCCCCATTTATTTGATAAGCAAATAAATTGCGGGGACGCAATTTTCTAAAGGGGGGAAGGATGTAACATCCCAAGTAAGTAATGAATAATAGATATTTTTATCTATGTCTATTAATGATTAAGATGGTGTTATAGAGGCTTAAAATGAAAATAAATACAATCTTATGCATGGAATACACAAATATTCTTAAAAGATTGTTTTACTGCCTTTTGATGGCAAACCATTTTTGAATCTATATTTTGACAATTTTATAAACTATGTTTGTAAAAATAAACTTATTCTTTATGATTGGGATATCAAAATTTACTTTGTGTGAATTTTTGGTATTTTTCTGACAATGTTCATTTTTTAATGAATAGTGAAAAATACTGCATTTTACATCAAAACTGTTTTTTAATCTAATTTATTTATATGATTAGATTATCTTTTGAATTGGTCTTAACATGTAATATGAATATATTTTTACCATTTTATCCAATGGTGGTCATTGGAATCAATTTCACTTTGAAATTAGACTTAAACTGGTGTCAATCTTTTGATACTTATTGTTTTGTAAAAACACGCTATTTGCTCTGGCAGCGGGAATTAATTATTAAATTAATTAATTTGACTTATATGTATTGAATTTTGTAAAATAGACTTCATTTTTGAATTCGGAATATCAAATATAGCTTAGGGTGAATTTTTGGTAATTTTCTGAAAAAGTTCAATTTTTGATGAATAGTGAAACCACTAAGTGGTAGTTAAAGAAACTGATTTTTCGTTTAAATGAAACTTTGCCACTTTTGTGTTATGAATTTAAAAAATCCGACATTCATGGTTGTCATTAAGTAGTAAAATGTGGTTCAATGGGATTAAAATAATTTTTTGGTGAATAGTAACTTATTATGTTTTTAATCGCGATTAGTGGTAATTAGGGTAGTTTAAGGTATAAATAATGCTTTAATAATATGAAATGACCTAGAAACATGTCCCAACCTTATTGGTTGTGTCATGGCCGACCAAGACAAGCCATGGGTCAACTTGGGGACCCCATGGATCCACTTTTGTTGGGAAATGACAAAAACGACTTTTTATTTAATGTAAAAGTAAAAATGACACAAACATAATATGTTTTACGAAAACAATTTTTACATGGGCTTATAAAGATCATATTTTTTATTATAAATAGTCATTGGAAAGATAAAAAGATTTCTTAAATCATAGTATTTTTTTTATAATTTTTAGACATTAAATAAATTAAATTATTTATGACATAATAATGATGAAGCGATGACATCATTATTTGATGATTTAAATAAAATGGAAAGATAATGTAAAATCTATGAACTAAACATGTCCAAAACCAATTGGATGAGTGTATTTCGAACCCTTATCACCTTATCCACGAATTATATCAATGTGGGACCTTTTAAAACCGAAACACATTTTCAAATAAAGTAATATGCCTTTACTTTCCAAAAGTGCCCCTCCTCTCCTCTTATAAAAGGCCCCCACCTCTACCTCATTTCACACACTCCTCAAGCCTTTGGCTCGGCCAACCCCTGCCCATTTACTCTCTCCACATCCCTATCCTAATCCTAGATGATTCCCTTTGGGCATAATCCTTTCAAAGGAATCCTTTAGGCTAAAATCAAAAGGAGTTACACTTTTAAAGGTAATTCATTCTCTCATGTTCATTTGTTTTATTTTGCTTATCCAACCCCCTAAACTCATTTTATTTACTTATTTTGTAACGAAAACAGTATCTTCAATGTACTAGGATGTTGTTATAAGATTTATTTGAGCAACTCTCTCACACAACTACATCAAATGGTTAAAGAACATACGGTTTCCGTGGATGGATAAATTTTGCCTCCCGAAACGATGATTGTTCAATACTCATTTAACACCTTCAAAGGTGGCCATTATGATGTCACTATTTTTATATATGATATATAATATGTTTATGTTTTCCTTAAGCTTCTGTTTTTTTCATTTTGGGCATACCTTTATGGTTTCCATTATGGGTAAACACGATATCTTCATTTTAGGAAGTGCGGACTACCGCCCCCTGAAAGTGATTTGATTCGTTCATACCATATGTGGGATGTGTAAAGGATAAAGTTAATGATATTATATATATTATTATACTGGAATTATAATATACTCTTATATCATTTTGATTCCATTCCAGAAAATATGAAATAGAAATGGAAGTAGCGTTCATGCGTACGTACGACTTACCGTCTCCATGAACGGTGCATTTCATTTCTTACCTCTAAATGTGATGTAATATTAAAAATACATGTATATGATGAATATATATGATATATATGTTATCCAAATCATTAATAACATTCTGTATATAACGAACCTATGACCAAATTAATAACATGTAAGTGTAAGAAGTCTATTTTTGACTTAAGAACCAAATACCGACAAAATGAACATTATTAACTTAAATGATTACATGATGTTCATAACATGGTATAAAAGGAATAATGAACATGAAAAAGATTCTTAATCAAGTAGAGATTAACTCAAGTTTATTATTCAGGAGATTAAAGAACGGTCGGGTCAAGTCGGATACGAGGTATGGGACTTCGTCTCAATCTACTTTCATTGAGGCATATTTTATTTTATACACAACTTTATTTTATACGGTGTATAAACCCCTTTGACTTTTACGTTTATTCAAAAGGAATCTTTTTTATACGAAGCATTTACTAAACGAAAAAAAGGGAATGTTTTTGTCGTACGTATGTGGCGACAACGACTTCTCCGCCGTCGTGACCGTTATTTGAGTTTCGGCTTCCTCTACAAGCCATACCTTCTTTTTAAAAGAAAAAAAATACCATGTTTTACTTTTCTTTAATTTTGGTATTGAAAATGGTTTTCACAATGTTTTTGTGTTGTATTGATATCTTGTGATTGAAATGTGGAAATGTTATGTTTCCTTTATGCATGTTTTATGTGATACGATTATGTTATGGTTCTTGGGCATTATTATGAAGACGGGTGGTTCCGTGATAAACTAAGGGCGGGTGAGCCCGATATAGCTCTCCAATGCATTGGGTAACACGAAGGAGTGAAACGTTAAGGTTTCTCTGAAGAGATTTAGGGAATATACTGTGATGGGTATTCCAAACGTAACCAAGAGGGTTACTCCCTACGTAAGAATGCTATGAATGCCTCAAGTTACCTTTATGTCTTATGATTTATATGATTTATTCATGATTTTATGAGGTATGTTAAAGTGCCTATGTTTTATGGGTAAAGTATGATTTCATTCTTATGTATATATGAACTCATGTTTCCTTTCCATGTTTTTTATATAACCCATACTGAGTTTTTATGCTCATCCCAAGTTTTTGAAATGTTTTTCGCAGGTCAAGGGAAAGGTACATGATAAGATGATAGAGTCAAGGATGTGTCAATAAATAATCCATGTTTTATTTTAAATGTGTTTCCATTGATGGGAATGAAGAATACTATCTTTATGTAACCACTTTGTTTATATGTGGAATGTAATGCAAGTTTTATGATCTAATTCTCTAAAACTCTAAAAACGAAAAGATCCTCAATGTGTAATCTTGTAATAACTCAAGATTAAGTAAGGTTTAAGGCTGGGGCCTTATAACCAGACCTCATGTTATGGATCAAAGTGAACATTCAGGTCACGATGTCACTAGTAGGTGATGGTATTGAGGAAGTATTGATAAGAAAAAATTGTGGTGGATCTAGAGGACCATATGGATGCCTTATCGGGTGAGATGAGATGTGTTCCAATGAGGGGATGGATCTCGAGGGACTGGCACCAAGGGATCAGCTGGCGAGCAGATTGAAAAGATTCGGACCTGTGTTCTTGTTGTTGAGGGACCATTCCTTTAGGTGTCATGGGTCGAGATGTCTGAGGTGACTGCCCTAGAGCCTATTGGGATGGGTTGACATGTTGATGGACCTCCCTGATATTTATAGCAGTGAGTATATGTCCTTGGTGACCTTTCCTTAGAGTCTTGGGTTGGTGGAATGTTTTTCCCTATTCCTTTAGGTATTTGGTCGAGGAAATTTACATGTGTTTCTAAGGTCAGTGGATGATTTTTCCATATTTCTTGGGTATCAGTACAAGGACCTTTCGAGATGTTTCTTGGGTCGGTGTGCATGATTAGAACCATTCCATAGTTATCTTGTGTCATGTAATACCCTAGTGTCCAGGTATTTAGAAAATGTAACATTAAAGGATTCCCCTTTAGTAAGAAGTGATGGGTCATAGCTTTTAGTTGTATGATTGTGCCTTGTGGTTGAGGGTATCGAGTTGATGTTTTATACATCACTCTATAATGAGTCTTTGGGTATGGTGTAGGCATCAGTTTGATGGTGTGAGGAAACGAGGGGATTCTACCATGGTTCTAAAGAAGGTACCATTGGACATTATGGTGTTCTAGTTAGCACGTGGTGGCCTTAAAAGTGTGTATACTCATCAGGTGTCCTAACCGCCTAGTTAGCGCATGACTCTAAAGGTGTGTTTATTTCTATATATTGTTTCCTTGTACATACAGACACATAAAAAGACATATATTTTGGGTTTTTGTTGATAACCTACTAATTTTTATTCTTATACACCATACCAGAGTCTTGGTGCACTTGAAAACCTTATATCTTCATTCTGGTCAGAGCATGGGGTGTATAGTGGATCGGGTGGGGGTAGCTCGACGGGTTGGAGAGATGGGGTGTGTTAGGACTATTGATGGTAGTAGGGCCATGGAGTGTGGTATGTGTTTTAATTTTTATATATTGTTCTATCAGATGGATGATCAATTTTATGTTGTGTATGATAGCATAATGTATATTATTATTTGTGTTTATTTAATTTTACTACTCTGGCATGATTTGGATTATGCTTAGTTATTTACACTATTTAGATTACTCTAATTATAGGGTATAGTCTCTCTTATATATTAATTAGTCCCTTACAACTAGTTGGCCACGTCTAGAATATGGAGGTGTGATCTTGAGGTCATGTGGAACTCTGACATGGACGGGCTTCAGGTCATGGTTTTACAAAGTGGTATCAAAGGATTGTATTGATGGGAGGTTTTGAGAGAAACCTAGAGTAATCCCTTATGATGAAACCATTGTCTATTTACTCTAATAGAGGAACATGAGAATACAACATATACCTAATAAGGATTTATTTCCATATGATCCCTTCAGTATGCCTTCAATGAAAAAATATCCACAATGTTATCGGTAGAGAGTTTATCTATTAATTTCCTCCCCCAGAGTAATGTGCATTGGAACAAGGAAGAGAACTGCAACCTGATCACCACACAAAACTCATCATTGTACTTTACATATATAAAAAACATGGCAAATAATATTTAATGTGGTTTAGTTAAATTCCTACATCCACTCGAGAACACTAAAATCATTTTTCATATCAAGATATATAATCAATTTCAAAACACTCCCTCTCTTATTTTCTAGAGTAGTGTCTTTGAAAATTAATTCAAACACACACACAGTTCATACAGTTGTCAGTTGTACATCATAGTTGGTCCACCACCCTATTTATATTTATCTATGTTGAGTCAATATGTTTTCACCAACCTCTTTGATTCATGGTCAACCTCACATTGACTAGAGTAACTGCCAATACACATTAGAAAAACCCGATGAAACCACCAATTATAGGTCACAATGCAATAGCTAGTTCATATAGAAAGGTATCCATAAACATCAATAGAGAAAGATTCATTCAATAATCTATTTATGATCATCAAAACATCTCTTTAGAAAACCCTTATTCTGATGATGCTGTGTCTTCTCAAACTCTATTTGACGTGCACCATTTGTGGGTAGTTTTGTCTGATGAAAAACAAAAATCCTAAAAATTCTCTATAATAATACAATACGAAAAACATCCAGTTGGTCTGTCTAAATATTGTTTTCTAATCAATTCCGTCCGGAAACACTATTTCTGATGAACCTAAATAATTTTCAATGAAACCCAACAGTATCCCACTTGGAAATTAGTTTAGTATTTTTTAGAATTTTTCTTCTTTCATTCACCTATGTTATTCCTATGTCTAATGCAAGTATTACTATCCTCTCTAACTAATCATATAATTCCCACTAAGGCACAATGTTTCCTTATAATTTCATGAAAAATCCCATTTATAAACATATCCAAGGGATTTTTCTTCCCATAATTCTTATGAAGTATAAAAACATCATCCTATATTATAATTCTTGTGAATTGATACTTTAGGTAAATGTGTTATGTTTTTGCATGAGACATTGGGTTGAGATCATGATGAATTGAACTAGGACTGTCACAGAATAACATCACTTTCCCTGATCCCTGTCTGAGTTCCTTCACCAAGCGCATCAACCAAATCATCTCCTTTCTTAATTATGCAGTATCAACATAATCTGGTTCTGCTGTAGATAAAGTGACCATTGGTTGTAACTAATACATCTAACTTATTGTAGTTCCACCAAAACTAAAAACAATCCATATTGTACTTTTCAATGAATCCATATCTACAGAAAAATATGCATCTAAAAAACCATTCAACATATCATAAAAAACCAAAACAAAAAAGTTTCATCCTCTATCCTATTAAAGTATTGTAATATTTATTTCATAGCTTCTCAATGTTTCCTCCTGTGATTTGGCATGAAATAGAAACCAACTCCCACTATAAGATTAATATCTGGTTGGGTGAAAACCATTATGTACATAAAACATCATACAACTGAAGCTTAAGGAATATTCAACAATTCATGAAATTATAAATCCATTAATAACTAAATAATTAACACTTTACAGGGGTGATTTTTGAGATTTCAAGGAGTTATAACCCCTTCTAAAGACATTAGTGGTGGTTATGAGAAACCACCACTAATGATCCCGCATAATGTCATTAGAGAGAGTTCTGAGAAACTACTGGTAAAATAATGACAAAATTAACGATGGTTATAGTAATGGGGGTTTAAACCCCATCTAATGATGACAAATATTCACCAGACATTCTTAGAATTAGATGTGGTTATGACCTCAATCGCCTCAAATGGATGTATTTTGGGGCTATTTGAACTGCCCGAAATTGTTATTTGGTTAGGGTTGGTTGTGAAAACGACCCATTAATATATATATATATATTATAAATTTTCCTTCCCATCCCATGATCCATGTCACCCATCCTCCCCCTCCATTTCATTGTGGATGCTTGTTCCTACTCCAAATCTCGTTGCTCCCCCCTCAAATTCCCCATGCCTATTCTCCTCGCTCCAATTCCCTAGTTTCTCCCATCCAATTTTTTGTGTCATACCTTTAATAACTCTTCCTCGCACCGTTGTAACATAGAATCCAGTGGAATTTGAACAGAAGACCATCTGAACAACTCTGCCCTACATAAACCACTATACTAATATGATTTCTAAAATAAGTGTACACATTATTATATTTATAAATATTATGAAGCTTATTTATATAAATAATATTTAAATGCATATAAATATATGACCTATATATTTTTTATATAAATTAATATATACATTTTTATAATACGTATTTATGTATTTATGTATTTATGTATTTATGTATTTATATTATATTTAATTTATACATTTATATAAAATATGTGTATCTACAATAATTTGAGTAAATATATTTTATATTACTATTTATGTTATGTATAAACAAATATACTTATACATTTATAAATATATTTATGTAAATTATATATATACAGAAATACATATTTATGTATTATATACATGTTTATTTATGTTATATATATAACTATTTTTAATTGTATTTATATAATTTCATTAAAAATGCATTTATATAATGTATTTCAATACATATATTTATTATTATGATAATTAATATATATCTATTTGTATAAATTTTATAATATTATATGACATATAATTTATACAAATATTCCATATTAAATAAAATTGATACAAATATCATGATAATTTATTTCAATATAAATATATTTATTCTTATGCACAATAATATATATGTATTCCAAAAAATATAATTGTATAATATTGGGTGATTTAATATATATTTATTTTCATAAATTGTATATCATATAATATTACTTATATATAATATAAAAGCATAAACATATAATTTAAAATTATATTTATTATTATAATCTAAATTATAAAAACTACAATATTAGGTTCTTATATGATATATTATTTATATAATTTTATCTATGTAAATATTTATATAATATTTTTATTCTTTTATATTATATATAATTAATATTATATGAAATACATTTTATACAGAAACACATATATTAATGTACATAATATTATACAATATTATTTATGTACGCATATAAATACTACAAAATACAATCATATAGATAGTTTACATAATAGGTTCGTATAGTGTATTTATCTACATGTATATATAGTGTTTTAGTTATATATATATATATTATGGACTTTTTTATTAAATATAGTGGGATTTACAACCCCCTAAAATTTAATGAAATTAGAGGGGGTTTTCAAACCCCTATAATCTAATACATTATAGATGATTTTCAATCCCCTCTAATTTAAGACATTATATGGGTTTTGAACCCTCACTAATATAAAATATTAGAGGGGGTTATGAACCACCACTAATCTCAATGAATAGAGATGGTTATGAACCCCCTCTATTTTCATAAATTATACGATGTTGGAAACCCCCTATAAAATCCAACTAAATTTTAAAATAATGATGTTAAAAAAAATATAGGGGGTTCAAAACCCCCTATAATTTATGAAATTGTAGGGGGTTATTAACCCCCTCCAAATTTTAAGATTAGTGAGGGTTGTATATATCCCCCTTTAATTTATACATAAAATGAATTTAGAGGGGGTTTATAAACCCCAATGAATTTGATTATTAGAGGGGGGTTTGAATAAACCAATAAAATTATACAAAAAATGAATTTAGAGGGGGTTGTGCATAACTCCCTCTAAAACCCCCCTCTAATAACCTGAGTTTTTCATAGTGTATGGTGCCTGGTTTTTGGTTAGTTTGGATTGATCGGTTAGGGGGTTGAGAAAGGTTTACAAAGAGTCATTCCAAATCATTTGATGACTTTCCTAATGTATTATTTCTGGGATAAAACACACAACCCATATTTCATATCCCTGTCAATTCTCATCCCCATTTTTAAAATCCTAACCTTGTTTCTACATGTATGTGCCCCGATCTGATTAGTTATGTGACCTCATGAACTCCTCCCTATAAATTAAAGAGTGTTGAGTAATAGTGAGGGTTTAATATATATCATGGGAAGACTATATCCTCTTTTATCAATGTAGTGAAATTGCAAAAATCCATGAACAATAGCCAAACGATAGTAAAAAATGACTAGAATAATACAGTAAAAATAAATTTCAACATAAAATGATAATCCCAAAATAGGAAAAAAAATATCGAAAACCAAAGTTGTAGATGTTTTAGGAAATATATGTGTCAAGTGTCAAATGAAAACCCAAAATAAAGACACTAAAAACTCCCAAGAAGGTCCTGACATCATGTATGGTTCCCTCATTCCAACTCTATCCAATATCCCAACTCATCCATCTAACATAATTCTATTGACCTTATCCTATCCTTCAAATAGGATGTCTATTCGGGTATCCATCAAGAAACCTGAGTACAATGTGAGTAAAACTCAATAGGCCACCAAAAATAGTTTCTAAAACAATATCATTTCTATAATAGTGAATTATATACAATGATAATGTAAAAATTTCTCACATTAAATTATTCTTTAATTAATCGCATAATATCAAGGTTCAGGGGGACACCCGAACCAATAATATCTGCATCAACCCACGTCAGAGTCTAAACCATCCACCAAAGGGATGTCATATTTAATTCTATCATGGTTTTGGATAAATCTATTAATTCCATTCCATATTCATACAATGGGATCCTAAAGCAGTAGTTTGAAACATCGTGGGTATTTGGAGTAGCAGTCCATGCCCCGCAACTTAGTGATCACGTGAAATACATACATGCATATATATATATATATATATATATATATATTGGTGGAATATAGTGGTAGTATGGCACCCCATTGGTATTTTTAGAATCAGTCTGTGTCCGAAATCTCAATCGCAAACATCACATCTCATGGTTCATCATTCACAACCCATTTATCAACCAATTCATAAATCATTATTCAACTCATTTCATAAATTAATATATCAACCATTAATAGTCATAAATTAGTATTTCGATCATATCAGCACAACCCATGGGTTTCTATCAATTTAGTAATTAGATTAATCAATCAATTTTTTAATCCCATTATTAATCAATTTCATAATATCATTATCCCACCAATTTCATAATCACATGGGAAAATTAATTTATTCATTCAATGTATAATATATGAAATCTACCAACATGGGAATTGAAATTGCATAATTATATATGCTCAATTTTAATCATGGATATGGGAATTAACAATTTTACCACCTACCTCAAGATCATGGATGAATGATCACCATCTCATAATCCGCAAATTGATGTGAAAAATCAAAATCACAATAAAGAAGAAGATCTAAGACCAATACCAATGATAACTATCTATGGAAAAAATATCCTTTAATACGTATATCTAATCCATCTCCAATGGAGTAAAAACCATCTCTCTTCGTCCAGAAAGATAGACGAGGGAGAGATGAAATAAAAAGGGGAATAAATCACTTACCAACGAGGATCGATCTTTCAATCAGATACTTGATTCTTTAAGAGAGGGGTTTGAGGAGCCATTGAATCCTATAGAGAGCTTTTAAATATTATGGAAAGTGGTTAGGACTGATTTAGTGTGATTTAGGTTAAAAATTTAGAGGTCAAAAAAATTATAAAAATTCCAGGGGAATTAAAACTCATGTGAACAGTATCCCTAGAAGATGTGAACGACTTTCCAAACTATGTCCCTCTACTCAGGGGGTGCATGGTTACTCCTAGGTGGGTGAATGCTTTGAAAACCCATACACCAACCATGAAAACCCCCTCTGTCTGAGCGTACATGTTTTGGGGAGTGAGGATACATGGTTTCGAAAAAAAACCATGCATTAACCATGTGGAAAATTTTGTGTCTCCAAAATAGGGCACACCGTTTCATAGTACAAGACACAGTTTTCCCCAACCAGGCATCAACCTTTCACTGCCCCATGGGGTTCCAAATTTCTCCAATTTTACCTGAAAAAACCCATATAAAAATTCAACAAAGGTATAATCAAAAAAAGTTAAAAGAGTACCTAAAAAAATGTATAATTCATCTCAAAAAGGGTGGGATCTTAAAATCTCCCCAACATATAACAGCTCATCCTTGATTTTTTCTACCAATAACCTCTAATATTCCTAGGTAAAAAGGTTGGGCCACTGAGCCAACATATCTACATCCCACTCTCAAATTTACACCTAAACATGTCCATGTTTCCACAATACTCAAACTATCAACATAGTTTTTCCCCACCACACTTTCTCTCTATGATTTATAACATGAATCAGATGCTCCTCAAAGGTCGCAACAACCTCAAGCTCAACATCACCAACATTGATATCATGAGATGGGTGGGGGTGAAACTGTCAAAGCTGTAACACATGAAAAACATAATGCATAGAACAATACCTCTTTGGAAGTTCTAATTAGTATGCCACGAGTCTGATTATCTCCAAAACCTCAAAAGGTACAAAAAACCTACGTGGAAACGTGTCCTACCACCGAAACCTTTGGTGACCCATTCTAGGTGACACCTAATGGAACACACAATCACTAACTATTAACTGAAGGGGTTTTTGATGTTGATTAGAATACAGATTTTTCATAATCTAAGCCATATCCACACATTTTTTAATCAATTTAAACTACTCCGATGTCTCCTAGACAAGACTTGGTCCCAAAAACTCAGACTCATATGTCTCCATCCATCATAGAGGTGGTATGAATGGCCTACCATAAAGTGCATCAAATGGTGACATCTTAATAGTTGCCCGATAACTATTGTTATTGGTGAACTAAAGTATCACTAAGTGATTCTCCCAAGACCCACCAAAGTTTAGGAAGTATGGTCATAGCATATCATCCAACACCTGAATAATACATTCTAACTGACCATCTATCTGTGATTGGAAATTAATACTCATAAATACCTAGGTACCTAGAGCCTTATGTAATCCTTGATAGATGCATGAAGTAAAGATCAGATCATGATTTAAAAAATTACTCCATAGTACCTTATGTAAATAGACTATCTCTTGAATGTACATGTCCCATAACTAATCTACAATGAAAGTCTCTTAGATATATGAGAAATGGGATACATTCATAAATCAATCCCGAATCACCCATATATCTTCATTATTATGAAGAGTCCTTGGAAGAACCGCCAAAATTTTCATGGTAACATCATCCCACATCTGTTATAGAATAGGAAATGGATACCATAAACAAGTAGGTCATTGATTCTCTACCTTTACTTACTAACAGGTGTAGCATCATGTCATAAATCCAACAATCTAATTTTTCATGCCTGACAACCAAAACTGTTGAAATATTTCATGGTATATTTTATTAAAACACGATTCACTTCCCACTTCACGATATAAAACTCCAACATCAGCTCATCATGCGTACATGTAAGAAAATAAATGAATTTATAGACATAGATGATCTGATCCTCATTTCTAGTCCAATCGGAGGTTAAATCCCCACCATTAAGTCTTTCCCTCATGGACAAACACTTTGGATCATCTTACTGTCTCTCCCTAATCTATCTCAAAATTGTGGACTCCACTGATACTGATATGAGGGTCATATTCTCCTATCCTTCTTGCACCACAATATGCATCTTATCCAGTAAATTCATCATCTTACACTCAAAACTAGACTCCTAAACTGCCTAGGTCTATGTCTTCTTACTTACAGAATCAAAAACTCTATTTTCCTTCCGAAGCATATATGCTAGATTAATATCAAATAAATACATGTACTCTACCCACCTCTACAGTCAGAGATTCAAATAACATTTTGAAATGATATAAATTATTATTTTTTGGTCGGTATACACATTAAACATTTCACTCAATAGATAATTTCACCAAAACATTAAGTTATAAACTACTACAACTAACTCGAGGTTGTGCATAGTGAAATTTTGTTCATGTGTCCTCAACTTCCATGATCAATACACCACAGCTTGATCCCCCTGTATCAACACTACTCCAAATCCAATTCTTAAATCATCACAAAACATGGTATACTCCTCACCCAACTCATGTAGGATCAAAATTGGTGTGGTAGTGAAACGCTTCTTCAACTCCGAAAAAGCATTCTCACATGTTCCTAACCATTCAAACTTTATTCCATTATTATTAAATCCCAAAAGTGGCGTTTCTAAGTGGAAAAATTATTGGATGAACCTCTTATAATAACCTTACAACCCCACCGAGGGAGGTTCATTTGACCATATTTATTTTTGTGAAGCAGTGGTAGAGCTTCATCTTCTCGTAGATAAGATTTGTCATGGGATTTTCTTTAATGTGTCAGACAATGATGGGCATCATGAAAATGTGGTAAAGGGTAAATAGTCTCATATGGATGTTTAAAATGTTTATGAACCACTTTATGGTTTCTCCTCATGATGATGTGGCACATGAAGTGCATTTTCACCATGATAAGCCAAATACGGCCCCACTTCTTTTCACAAGAAATCCACAACCACTAGCGATGATTATAATGACACTTCTCCTAGTGATTCTAATTCATAGTCCCTTACATTTTCATATTATACTATAATAATTAATCGTGACTGGAGTGTGTTTCATTATAAATTTCCCCAGTTGAGGAGATACTCACTACAAAATACTCATCTTCTTCCCATGTGGGAGAGAGTTCTCATTAGTAGTTTCTTTCTATCTCTATACGAAAATGTATGGGTGAGGGGGCTTCATATCCACCACCTATCAAAGGGGATGTTTTGAAGGTAGCATCACCAAATGATGTTTAGGAGGTGAATACGACAGAGCATACACATCAAAACAAATGACAAGGATGTATTATATATACACCAGACTTTGGAATATATAAGTATTTAAGACAACAACACAGACCAGAATGACACTTTTCTATTGTTTATAATTTTTTTTATTAATATCTATGTTATATGTTGACATTTTTCATTATTTTAAAAAAACATTTTAAATTTAATGAATTTTTTTAATAATTTTGAATAAAAATAATAATACATAATTCACTAAATTAAAAATTCATTATCCAATTAATTAAAATAATTAATAATATATAATTATATAAACATTATTAATGAGAAACAACACCATTACTATAATTTTAAAATATATAATGAATAATTACTAATCATATTAACTATACTATTAATTTAAAATTATATTATTAATTTATAATAATATTAATAACATTATTATTATTATTAACATGTATTAATTGCTAGTTATTTCAATCATGTCACAAATTAATCATTTTTAATTTTCAAAATTTATTTATTTAAATTTCTAAAATATACATTGTTATAATTTATTTTAGTAATTATTTATTATATGTATATATATTTTAAAATATAATTGTATTATTTTCAAATAAATCTATTATAGTAAATGATTCAATAATAGAAAATTAATATGTAGTATTTTCAATAATAATAATAATAATAATTTAGGTTATTACAATTATTAGTATTTATTATTTGTTAATTATATTAATATTTATTATTATTAGTAACTATATTATGAATATTGATCGTTCATATTATTTCTATTATTAGTGTATAACTATATTACTAAAATAATTATTATTATTTACATTATGTTTCTCCAAGGGTGTGGTCGAGTGGTTCCATCCCAATTTCTGAACCTCCTATCAGGCGACTGCTTGTGCCTATTACAAGATACAAGTTCTTGTGCTTTTTGAATAGACACACCCATGTTGGGGCCACTCCCAATTAGGGAGAAATTACTATGAGTCTTCTTTTTTGGAAACTACTATGACAGTTTCTTCCTTGGTTGGAAGCCAACCCAGCCGACACCGCAGATGCATTGTCAGCAGAGGTATAAACGTTAAGGGTTGTTAAACCAACCCAAACCAACAATTGAACTACTAAAAATTATTCATCTATAAAAATAGAATAAATTGTCCTATAATTTTAACAGTGTGTTTTGATCCTCTGAAGCTTTAATCCAGAGAGAAATAATAGAAATTATAGCTTCTCCATTGGACAATCAACCTTGGTTGAACCATGTAGATCTTCCTGTTATTCAAATTTACTATTCTTTTTATGTTTTTTTCATTAACAAAAACTTTCTATACCCTAATAAAGTGGTATCAAAGGCCACCAGGGTCAAAACAGTGACGTGGATAGAGGGATTTATAGTGGTCAAAAAACTAATGTTCAAATAAAATATTTTCAGTCCATGTATGTGAAGAGCATGGTGATACAGTCCCAATGGTGCAAACAACATTGAAAATGGAGAAGAAACATAGCCTATATATTCGATCAAAGTTTCAGTCAAATAGTGGGTGCTATAGTACCCCTTTGCTGGAATAGAAAACACTATTCACGTCGATGGTGATTTTTCAGGATGCTTTTAGAAAATTTTCCATCAAGACACTTCAGTGCCACATTATTGTTTGATTTCTGCTATTGAAACTTTTTTGGATATATCTTGGCCAATTAGAATCTATTTTAAATGATTCAATAGTCGATACAAGCTATTTATAACATACCAGACACATACATATAGTACATTTTCAAAATTACAACTCCATAAATGGAATAAAATATTTCTAACATGATTAAGCTTACCTGTTTTAATTATTCCATCTAGAAAACCAAAATAGAGGATATTTTTATATTAAAGATTTTTGGAAACCAGTAGTGGATACCACTAAGCCCATTGCAGCACATGTGGAGGATTCTTCAACAAGTGGTCGATCTGGTGAGAATACATCATCCAGTACCCCACCAATTAATGCAGAGTGCGTCATACTTAATAGGAATTGTGCTACCCAAATTAGAAAATGGATCAACAATAGTATCTTCCAAAAAAATTAAAATGAACACAATGCTTCCTTTCTTTGGTCAAAATTAGAAAATATTTATGCAATGACTATTATGTAGAACAAATAAAACCTGATACACCATATTTTCAACTTGAAGTACAAATATGTGACCAACATATCGGTGCACCTGAGTGAGTTACAAGGTACTATTAAGAAGATGAATTCCATGAAAATGATTATTGATGATGAGTCGTACGCACTGCTGATGTAATGTTCCTTATCAAATACATGGGGCACACTAGTTGTTTTGGTTTAAAACTCAACTCCAAATATAACCTTATCTATGGAGAAGGTTAATGAAAGAATGATGAATG
The DNA here is from genome assembly GCA_963277665.1 of Viscum album. Taxonomy (NCBI): domain Eukaryota; kingdom Viridiplantae; phylum Streptophyta; class Magnoliopsida; order Santalales; family Viscaceae; genus Viscum; species Viscum album. Next base: position 109,347 of record CAUJRU010000706.1, on the reverse strand, counting down.
AAGAGTCTCGAAAGAAAAATGAGGGATATTCACCCAAATAAGATTCTTTTGTCACTAAAAGACAAGGTAATATGTAGAGGAAGAGAGCCATGTGACCAAATCCTATAAAGGAGGAAGCAATCATAATCTAGATCGAGATATGACATAAAATTCTACCATTGTGGCAAGCTTGGAAACTTCATTTAGGAGTATAGAAGGTTGAAATAATAGTAGAGGAATCATGATAGTAGGACCCAAAATAATTATGTTGTTGTTGTCAATGAAGAAATCATTATTGTTCAGGAAGATAATTAGGTCAGTCTTGCAAGCTAAGACTCAACATGGGTGATCGATTCTGGTGCCTCCTACCATGTCACTACTAGAATACATTTCTTCTCATCATTCACTTCAATGAGTTTTAGACATTTGCATATGGTAAATGATAGTTCATCCAAAATCATTGGTATTCGTAATACTTTTATGAAGATTAATATTTGATGTAGGTTATTATTGAAGGTTTTAAGGCATGTTCCTGATATTCTCATATATATGATATCCATTGTAATTCTTGATGATGATGGATATATCAGTTCCTTCGGTGATTGGAAATGGAATCTTATCAAATCTAACCTAGTTATTTCAAAACGAAATAAATATACTTCTATTTATCTCATAGATTCAAGACCGTGTGGAGGAGAGAAGTAAATACCACCAGAAAATATGTTCCTATAGAATTTTGGCATAAGCATCTTGGTCACATGAGTGAGAGAGGAATCAGAATGCTCTCTAGGTAGGATATCTTGTTAGGAATAAAAAGTACACATTTGGATACTTGTGTTCATTTCATTATGGAAAAAACATAGAGATTCATTTCTTGGTTATTTACCATCCAAAAAAGTCAGGGCCTTTACATTTAAAAATAAAGATCAAGCGCATGATATTTTAAAACAGTTTCATGTAAAGGTGGAAAGAGAAATAGGCAGATGGATAAAGAGTTTGTGGGAAGACAATGGAGGAGAGTACCAGGATCCTTTTGAGGAGAAATTCAATATTTTTGGTATCGGGTTGTAAAAATAAGTACTAAATATGTCTCATCGTAACAGTGCTTCTAAGAGGAAGAGAAACATGATTTTATAGAGACTCATGTGTATGATCTCAAATGAAAATCTATCAAACACCTTTTGGGGGATAAAATAAGGACTGTGGTTGATCATATCAACCATTCTCTATCTGTTCCACTTAACTAAAACATTACAAAAAGGTTTTGGAAAGGTAAATACGTTTCATACACACACTTGAGATTATTTGGCTATAGAGAATTTATTTACATACAAAAAGATGACAATAAGAAGTTGGATAGAAAAGGAAAGAAGTCTAACTTTTTTGGATACAGTCACGAGAAGTTGGTAAACCAACTCTAGGATCCTATCAGCAGGAGGATCATCAGACACAGAGATGTGGTTTTTCTTGAGGATCAGACGATTGAATATTTTGAGAATCTAGAAACTGAAGATAAGTTTCATTATGAGGAAATTCTAGTCAATTGGGAACCAGTGTCACCACCATCAGAATGATCTACTGAAATAGAGATATGTGACATTGATGATATATCACTACTATGTAACGTGTATCCATCTATTGATATGTATCCATCATATGATATTCTATAATAGATCCCCCTTTATGCATAGTTGATTAGATCCACCAAATAATGAAAAATTATTCATAGATACTCACCATAGGAGTATGTGATGATCACTGATAGGGGTGAGACAAATATTTATGATTATACGATTAGGAGTTAGCATAAGATAGAATGGAATAAGTTCATGCAAGTGGATATGTGATCTTTGCACAAGAACAACACATTTGATTTGGTAGAGTTACCAAAAGGAATAGAGGCACTCTATGAAAAGTGGGAGTACATAATAAAAGAAGAATATTGTATATCATGTATATGTTATATTTCCAAAATGGTTGTGAATGGATTTTTTCAAAATAATGGTATTGACTTTGATAAAAAATATATATTGTTAAAATGTATTCTATTAGAGTTATTCTTGGATTGGCAGCTAGCCTGAACTTAAAGGTTCAATAACTTTTTGTAAAGATAGTATTCTTACATGGTGATCTTAATGAGGATATATACATGGAGCATCCATAGGGATTTCATATGAAAGGAAAATAAAACCTTTAATAAAACATAAAAAAATATACAGTTTGAAACAAGCATCGAGGAAATGGTAAAGAAAATTCGACTCATTCATGGAGAAAAATGTGTATAGGAGGATGACTGTTGATCATTGCATTTTCAAAAATCATTTTTATAATGTTGATTTAATTATATTTTTTTATGTTTTCAATATTATGATTATTGGAAGAGATTCCACTAATATTGATATGTTTAAGGAGATGAAAAAGTCTTTTGAAATAAAGGACTTGTGAGATGCTACTCAGAGTCTTGGTATGACGATTATTCATATGGGGAGGAATCAACATATTTGGTTATCTCCTGAGTGGTTCATTGAGAAGGTTCTTCAAATATTCAACATGAGTACGGTTAAAACAGTTTTTATTCCTCTTTCAATTCATTTCTGGTTTATGACAAGTAAATTTCCATCAACTAAGGAGGATAAAACTGAGATGGAAAAAGTTCCTTATCAGTCAGTAGTTGTTAGTCTTATGTATGTCATGGTGTAAACAAGACCAGATATTTATCATGTTGTTGGAGTTGTGATTAAATTCAGATAAATTCTTGTAAAGGAGTTTTATATAAATGTCAAAATGATACTAAGGTGTCTTTGAGGTAAATCTAGTTATTGTTTTTGTTTTGGATATGGTAAACATTTTTTAGAAGGATAAACAGATACAGATATGGCTGGAGATGTAGACATGAGTAAATTAATATTTGGGTACCTAATATCATTTGTATAGGGGAGAAGTCTCATGATAATCATGACTTCAGAAGTGTGTTACCTTTTCAACCATAAAAGTAGAGTATATCGCGGTCACTAAGGGATTCTAGGAGATGCTATGGGTAAAGCATTTTTGGTAGGAACTGGCACATAGATAGCATAATTCTATTCTCTATTATGATAGTCAGATCTCTATTAATTTCAAAAAGAATCTGAAATTTTATTCCATGTCCAAACACATCGAAGTTAAATATCGCTAGATTCATAATGTGTTGGAATAAATATTGTTTAATATTGAGAAAATCTCCACCAACGTTAATGTGGAATACATGATGACGAAAGTTCTACAAAAAGAGAAGTTGGGTTCCCACAAGGAGATGGTGGGTCTATATTCTACCCCTAATTAGTCATGAGGGATATATTTATAGGGACCACTCCCAATTAAGGATAAATTAACGGGAGACTTCTTTAGCGACAATTGTTAGGGTGGTTTATTCCTTCATTGGCATCCAACAAAACCGACATTGTAGACACACAGCCAGCCGCAAGAGAAATTTCAAGGTTTGATGAACCAACCCAAACCAACCATTGAACAATTGAAAATTTTTTATCTATAAAAATATAATAAACTCCCATGTAATTGTAACGGTGTGTTGTGATCCTCCGCATCTTTGTTCCGGAAAGAAACAATAAAAAGGATTCATTCTTCAATGGATGCAAGAAACCATTTCCAACCCATGTAAATATGTTATTTATTCCAATTTTCTCTTCAGTTCATGTTTTTTTCATCAACATGAACTTTTTGTACCCCCGATGTAGCATTGTCCATCACCAAGAACATCTCTATTAGGAGTGAATCCTCAAATGGAGAACCACATGGTTCAAGACCATGCGAATTTATTCATGAAAAGACGCGATTTTCACGTGGAGAAACATATTTATGTGGAAAAATTTGGTTATAAATTGAGAGGCAATTCCTAGTTTTTACAACACCAAATATGGTGAGAAGATTCTTTTGGTAATCGCCTTTTATTCGATGATCATTTTTCTTCACTCTCTGAATTTTATCAACTATTTTATCTAACTATTAATTTTGAGATCCCATCCATTTTTTCGAGTCTCTACCATGTACTTATTCATTTTAGTGGATCCCACTTTTTTGGAATATGTCCCATGGTTTTTCCTTTTTAGGTTTTCCATGTAAAAATTTCCGTGTCAACATTTATTTTTCATCACATTTATTGATTGGTCCATTTTTCATATGCTTTTGTTTGGAGGGAAAGATATTATATTATTTTTTCTACATGTTCACGTTGATTTTGTTTGCGTGTTCATCACTTTCCATATTTCCCAAAATTTGGTATCAAAGGGATTGGTTTTTGTTTCATATATATTATACAATCCAATTACATTTGGATGATTTTTTTGAATGGTACCAATAACTATATGTGGTGACTAAAAATTAAGGATTCATTTTTTTAAGATAATGCAACTTTCAGTGCTTAGTACCCATAAACCATAAAGGATATCAGATGAATAAGGGGATTTTGTGCTTTAGATGTGTTGTGGTTTCATTATTTAATGGGGTGAAGAAAACATGATGAGCCACATTTTCAACATCTCTCATTCCAGAATGCTGTGGGAGAAGCTTGAGACTGCCTATGCTTCCAAGATAGAAAACAATATATTATTTCTTCTCAAACAATTGATTAATTTTAGGTACAAAAAAGGTATGTATATTTATAACAATTTGAGTGAATATCATGGATTTTTTGATCAATTTAATGGCATGGGAATAAATTTTGAAGAATAGTATTGAGATATATTGTTTCGTAACACTTTACCTAATTCTTGGGATAATTTATGTGTTACTCTAACTAGTATTTATCTTAATGCTGTTGTGACATTTAGTTTTGTTAAGTCTTCTATTTTAAATGAATAGGTCAGGATACATACTTAGGAGAAATATTCTTCAGTGATTTTAGTAACATAGGGCAGGGGGAGAATCCAGGACTAGTGATAGTGCAGTCGAGGAAAGAGAAAAGGTAGAAGAAAATCGAATTTGAAGCAGATAGATTTTGAATGTCATCATTTTGGTAAGAAAGAGAATGTTGAGATGTATTTTATCAGTAGAAAATATAAAATATAATGAAGGAAAATGAGAAGAAGAAAAATGATGATAGAGATAATGATATAACCACTACTACAGGGGGTGAGTTTATTATTTAATATGACTCTATTAATATTGCTTCTGATGATTCTTGTTGGGCTGTTGATAGTGGTGCATATTTTCAAGGGACATAAAAGAAGGATTTTATTACATCTTACAACCCATGTAATTTTTGTATTTTGATGATGGTTAATGATGGTCATGATGATGTTTTAGGAATTGAGACTATTTTTTAAAGACTAGTATAAGAAGTAAGCTGATTTTGATGAATTATTTACATGCATAAGAGTTTCTCTATAATATTATTTCTACCAGTTTTCTTGATGATAAAGGGTTTATAATTAATTTTGGTGATTTCCAATGGATGATTTCCAAGGGTTATTTGATTTTGGATCGAGGGAAGAAACATTCGGGATGGTACTGGACTAGAGCATCTATTTGTTGTGATAGTTCTTGAATTATTGAGTGTAGTGTTTTTTCCAAGTTATGGCATAAGAGGCTCATTAACATTAGTGGGAAAGGTATTGGATGTTTGGCCAAGGGAAATATTCTTCCATATTTGATGAGTGTAGAATTTGGAATGTGTGATCATTTCATTGTTAGAAAACAGAGTAGAGTGAGTTTCAGTAGTCATCCTCTACATAGGAAGTCCCAAGTACTTAAATTAGTACATTCTAATGTTTTTGGGCCATTTAAATCTAAAACCTTTAGTTGTGGTATTTATTTTTTTGTTTTTATTGATGACTATTCACATAAAAATTACCATTATGTTTTGAATTTCAAAAGTATTTTGCTCAGTTTTTCGATGAAATTTCATGTTTCTATTAAGAGGGAATCTAGAAAGAAAATGAAATGTACTCGCACTAACAATATGGGTAAATATTGTGGTCTATTTGATAATTATTACATGTAGGAAGGTATTCAGCATCATAAGACCTCTCCCAATACACCTCTTCTAAATGGTGTAGATCTGCAAATGAATGAGACTTTGTTGGAAAGAGTTCATTGTTTTCTTTTAGAGAAAAGTTTCATGGATATTTTTAGGGTGAGGATTTATTTACTGCTTCTTATATTATAAATTTATCACCTATAGTTTCTTTGTAGATAGAAACTCTTGATAATTGTTTCCATGTAAATGATATTTGGTATTTCCAATTTCATATTTTTTGTTTTAAGGATTTTGTTCATTTTCCTAGATATGAGAGATCAAATATGGATGGTCATACATTCTAATTTATTATTATTGGATATGGACATGATGATATTGGGTATAGGTTCAACAATCCTACTTTAATGAAACTTTTAAGAAGTCGTGATGTAGTTTTTAAGGAGGATCAGAATATTTTAGAAAGTGATAATGGATAAAAATATACTTCTCCAACTTATGATGGATTTTTCAGTATTGATCTGGGTTCTTATTCATATTTACCTCATATTGTTGATTCTGATGACCATGATGATATGTAGAATGATTTTTAGGGTGAACATGTTAGATTTTATGATTCTTATGCAACTTTTCCTTTTGATGATTAAATTATATGGATTATTAATGAACTAGTTGTTCCAATATAAAGATCAACTCATCAAAATACCATTTCTACTCAATATTAACGTGGTGAGTATGTTATCCTTAATGAAAGGGGAGAACTGTAAAATTTTAATAATGTAATAGAATGTGAATAGAAGTAAAGATGGGTTTCGACAATGGTTGATGAGATGAGATCACTATATGAACGCCATACTATTGAGCTAGTGAAGTTACCAACATGTAAGAGATATTTGAAAAATTGGTGGTTTTATTGGATTAAAAATGATGAATCCAATTTTTTTCCACTATAAAAGGTACATTTAGTTGATAAATTATTCAGTCAGAAGAAATTTATTGATTTTGATGAGATTTTCTGACCAGTTATCAAAATGTCTTCTATTCATGTTGTTCATGGTTTGGATACTAGTTTGGATCTGCATATTGAGCAGATGAATTGAACATATCTTTCCTCCACAGAGGTTTAGATGAGGATATTTATATGGATCTACTAGAGGGTTTTTTTGAAACAGGTGAATATAATCATGTCTGTAGGTTGAAGAAGATTTTGTATGGTTTGAAGAAAGCTTCGAGGTAGTGGTATTAGATGTTCCAATTTCTGATTTTTTATCAAGGTTCCAAAAATATATCTTCTGGTTATTGTTTTTTATGAGATTTATTGATGACGATTTTATTATACTATTACTTTATATTGATGATATTATCATTATTGGTAATGATGCTTCTAGAATTGAATGATTCAATAAGGATCTTTGTCATTCTTTTGCGATGAAATACTTGGGGCCAACACGATATAATCTTGTCATGTCGATATACCATGACAGAAAGTAAAAGAAGTTGTGGTTATCTTAGGAGAGATATATTGAGAAGGTTCATTAGAGATTTTATATGGATATAGAGAATTAGGATATTAATCATATTGATTAAAATTTTAAGATCAATACCAGTAAATCACCTTCTATTGATGAAGAGAGAGAGGAAATGTGACACATTCCTTATTCATCTCTATTGATTGTTTGTTGTATGAAATGGTATGTACTAGACCTGATATAGCTTATTCCATTGGTGTGGTCATTCTTTTTCTATCTAATATAGGTAAAGATAATTGGAGAGTAGTGAAGTATATATTTAGTTATCATTGTGGTACTTCTGATATGATATTTTGTTTTTGAAAAGATAAAAATATGCTTTGTGGATTTATAGATTAGGATATGGCAGCATATTTTCATTCTTGGAAGTCTACTTTAGGTTATTTGATCTCTTTTTCTGGGGGAGCTATGTCTTGGTAGTCTAGATTGCAGAGATATCTTAAATTATCTACCATAGAGTAAGAGTTTATTGATTCTACATATGTGTGAAAAGAATTTTTTTGGATAAAACCATTTATTCGAGAGATAAAGTTAAATTAGGATAAGTATTTTTTTTCTTGTGATTGTTAGAGTGCTATTTTTTTGGGAATGAATTTCAATTTTTATGACAAGTCTATGAATATTAATGTTTTTTATAATTGGATATGTAATGTCTTTGATTCGAGATAGATATAGCTTGAAAAGATCCACACTATTGGAAATGGGTCATACATGTTGACCAATAGTTTACCCAAAGGTATCTTTGAGACATTCTAACTGATTGTAGGGTTTGTGGTAATCCCCACTTGAGTTATAGGGAGAGTTTTTGGGGGTGGCTCCTCAAATGGATCACTACGTGGGTGAAGACCATGTGAATTTATTCACAGGGAGACCCATTATAAATACACACAAAATTGGTTATAAATGGAGTGTTAGTGCCTAGTTTCTACAACACTGAATACAAAGAGATGATTCTTTTGGTGGTCACCTTTTGTTCTATGATAATTTTTTCTTTACTCTCTGACATTGATCCACTGTTTTATTTGAGTATTACTTTTGAGATCTCTTATATTTTTAGGATAATCTTTTGTGTACTTCATAATTTTAGTGGATCTATATTTCTATACTATGTCTAATTTTTTTCTCTTTTGGGTTTTCCACATAAAAAATTTGGTGTCACCATTTCTTTTTTTCACATATATTTTTTGGGTCATTGTGCATCTGCTTTTGTTTAGAGGGAAAGATTTTATTTTTTCTGATGCATGTTCTCTGTGAATTTTTTTGCATGTTCATCACATTCTGTCTTTCCCAAAACTCTATTATCAGGTCTCAACCCATGTGGGCCTTCCCTTTACATCCTCTATCCCCCACCCCACCCATGCGGTGAGGCTTTGGAAGCGGTGGACGGAGTACTAAGAGGGGGCCAACTAAGAAGGCATGCTTAACCCTCTTGATGATTCCCTATAGTCTGAAATCCTACACCATGTTCACTTCATCCACGCCACCTTCAAGTCCTTCAGCTTCGACCCGATCTCTCCTACTTTGGGAACCTACCATTTTGACAAGAACTCCCTCCTAAACTGGCTAGGGATGCCCCAAACCGGGTATCCCCTCACCCGGAACCTCTGATTCACATCAGGCATCTCCATCCTCAGGTTGTTCAAGAAGGATCCTACCTGGATGATGACTCGGTCTAGTGGGATTGGTTATGTGGTAGTTTTCCAAGATGGGGAGTAGATTTCCCAACTAGGCCGCCGAAACATCATGTTTTCCATCCATAGCACTTCCACCTACCTCAAGTGAATCTAGAACTTCTATGGAGCCATCACCCCTTACTGTATGCATAGGATTGGAGTACGTATTCAGGTCCTATAGTGAATTCTAGGTTGGTGATCCTCCCTACCTACCGCATACTGATGATGACATCAATGCCACATTCAGATCCTCTGAGAAGAAGAGCACTGTCATGTCCTTCCACAGCCCCTGCACAGGAGTTTTAGTTTGGGGAATGTGTTTTCCTACGAGTATCACCAAGGTTGGGTCATAGACAGTTACATAAGTAAGGGAAGTTGTCTCTTCGTTATATAGGTCCATTTGAGATCTTAGAATAATTAAGGATGATAGCCTGTCCGTTGTTACTACCTCATAGGTATTGTGATATGCATGACATCTTCCATGTTTCATAGCTTCACCGTTATCATGCTGACCCATCTCATACTTTAGATCCCAAGGAACTTGAGCATGACACAAATGCTTCTTTTGAGGAGTATCCTATATGCATCATTGACTAAAGCATGAAGGATCTCTGAGTCTAGTCTGTCCCTCTAGTACGGTTGTTTTTGAAGCATGTTCATGTACATTATAGGACTTGGGAGTGGGAGGATGATTCATTTTCTCAGTGGCTAGAGTTATTCTCAGATAGTGTTTCACCACCATGGAAAGGTAAACTCAGGGATGAGTTCTTTTGAGTGGGGAAGACTATAAAAACCCACTTTTTTACTCATGTATGGATCCTCTAAATTTTTTTCTAATTCAAATTTATGGACCTAAAGTGGATTCCTAATAAGTTTATGAAGATCTCAAGGGTGTTTGGGGCTTATTCATAGCCCGAAAGCCATATTTTTGAGAAAAATGGATCTACCACATGGTTAGAGTAAACTATCTAGGGAGTAAACATGGTTAGTCTAAACCATATGAATGATCTTCCTTTTTTGGAAGATCTATATTGCGTGGTTGGTGCACAGTTTCTCATACCGTGCGGCCTAACTGTGTGAGTGATCCCTATACTCTAGGTACTTGTGCATGGTTGGCACATAGTTTAAAAAACCATGTGGTCAAACTATGAACATGAAATTTTCTATTCAAAATTCCTATTTTACCCTTAATGATCTAATTTAGCCACCTCCCTAATCCCTATTCATATTTCTATCAGGATAAACCACCATTTCTCCATTTTTTGTGATTTTGAAGGCCAAATATAGGGATTGAGAAATCTCTTTCATCTAGGGTCTGATCAAGATTATGTTAATCATGTTGGATGTGAAACGGTATAGAATCGAGTCCATTTTAGCCATTTATCATTTCTCTTACTCTCGACCAAGTTATCATGGTTTAGGATTTTATGCCTGTTTCTTAGATCTACTCAGATCTAGGTCAACTTAGAGGCTGATACTAGACGATGAGAGTTGTATGAGTACAAGGTGGTGGTCTATAACTCATCCCTCATATTTGTTGATTTATGAATTGACATGTGGGATGCATTGATTTCATCAGGTGACATTTAATGGATTTATATTCCATGATTATATTCATTATAATCATATTGTTATTATATTTCCATAAATGTGATTAGTTGTTGTTAGTTATATTAATAATGCACAAAACCCCATGTAGGGTAATATGACATAATTGGGTTTTTAGTGTTTTGACACTTTTGAGCCACAGTTCTTGTGCGTTTGAGATTTGACACACAAATGGTAATCCTCCTTGCATTAATTAACTATTTAATCATGTAATTGTGAATAGATTATACCTTGACACTTCCACATGACTTGCCTATGGTATGTTCATAAATGTACGTAATTCGTTAAAATGATATTAAAGAAATCATACTTAATTATATTACATGACCTAATTAAATGTAAATGAATGTTTGTTTTCACATCCAAATCACACCTTGAAAAGATCATGGAAGGTGGTGGAGTAATCCTAATTAATTGAACTTGACTAAAATGGTTTTAATATAATGGTTTCATGCTACTTGGCCTTGTCAAACTAATGAAATTCAAGTCTATAACAAAGTGAATTTATTAATGAAATAGTTATCATATGGACAAATTAATTGTAAGGAATTATATGTAAGGTGAATTTTTGTTCACATGGAACTTTATATATTTATAGGAAGGATTGACTCATGTTAGCTCGTCAATTCATTAGGGAATTCCTTGGGAACCCGAGGATGTCGTTCCGATTAAATAATGTTGGCTCCCTTGGGTGTGACCTACCTAGGAACCTGATCTTTATCTACCTATGGATTTCTGATATGATTCCATATGATCCCTTAATTATTATTATAGGATTCCTCGAATACATCCTTGGATCCAGTGTGGCATGAGGTGCCTTGGTTACATCCTTGGGGTTGACCACTTCTTATCGCTTATTTTACCTGGCATGTATTACTTAGACTATGTTAGATACATTATTATGGGATTTCCTTGTACGAAACTCCAAGGATTACACTCTTACCCCCTTAGATAGACTAAGTTAATATTGAGTTAGTGGCCCCTGAGGTATAGGTTTCCCTATTTAATACCATGGAACCACTTTATATTAATAATAAATTATGGTTTCAATGTAACATCTTGGAACCATCAATATTTACACTATAATGAGGTGATGTTAGTGATGGCTATGCATCACGTGACCCATTAATATAAATTTGTAATTAATTAATTAATGAACTGGTTACATGTTATGAAACCAACCAAGGGATGCAGTAGGTACTTGGGTATTTAGTTACATTGTAATTATTTACATTATATATACATTACTTCACACTGCTAAATTTCCATTACACATGCCATAGGTTATAGACATCGATGATACATTTCATGTCACTATAAAGGGAAGTGTAAGCATTCAGACACATGATTTCTTGTTGTGTTAGGATGGAACTAGTGGTATATGACCGATATAGAGATGTGGATGCTTGTGATAGTTTATGTATTTCCTTTTTTCTACATTTCACATGTATATCTACTACTTTGTATCTATGTTTTATATCTTTCTAGTGACATGACATGTATCATGATCACCTATTATATGTTATTACAATTCTTTCAGTAATTATTTATTTTTCTCCTTTCTCTGTGCATTATATTTACTTATATTTATATTTCTATTTATCTCTTATTGGATCTTATATGTTATATGTTATGTTTCACTCTAGTAATGAACACATAGTCTCCTCACAGACACACTCTATGACTTCGTTACTAGTCAGTAACCCCTATAGTTTGGGGAGATGTGGTTGAGGTCGTGTGGCCAACCAGGATCGAGGCAGCTCCTAAGTGGCACCAAGTTATGGGACGTCACAACATTATTCCAAAGAAATCAAACAGAATAAAACGGCATAAAACAATGGCATACCTTAAACTAGGGGGTTCTATATTCTCCCCAACATTGGTATTTCCATCATTAGAAATTTGGACAACAATATTTCATTTGAACAACTCTGGACATTTCTCTCGTAACAAGTTCTCATGTTCCCATGTTTTCTCTTGAACCTTACCATGCTATAAAAAAACCCTCCCAAAGGTAATAGATATCACACATAGTGTCTTTAATGTCATTCTAGAACCCAAACTAGTTCATCGATAAACATCGCATCCGACTAAAGAGTAACATAACTCCGACTGATCACATTTCAATGATCTGGGTGATACTTCATTAGTTGAGAAACATGGAACATGTTAGGAACTTCACTGAACCTCAAAGGTAAGGCTAACATATACCAAACTGTGCCAATATATTCCACCACTTCGAATGGTCCCATATACTATGATGCTAACTTCCCTTGTTTCCCTAATCATCTATGACCAAGTCTTGGTGACACTGTAAAGAAGGTGTGGTTACTAACATCAAAAGATAATTTTTATTGATGATTTTATGTATATATATTCTGTCAGCAATGATCCATATCCATATACTTCCAAAACATTTGGATCTTCTCTACCGTTTCATGGACAAGACTAGGACCAATCAACAATGTCTCCTCTATCTCCATCCAATATAGTGGAGAACGGAAAGGATGAACATATAAATACTTTAATGGGGACACCTATATCATCTAATAATTGTTGTTACCATAGGATAATTAAACCAAAGGAATATGATATTTCCATGAACCTCCAAATTCCATGACACGTGATATGAGCATATCTTATAATGGAAAAAATGTGTTATCTGATTTCCAATTAGTCTGTGGATGATATGTTGTGATCATGGTTAAATGTCTTCTGAAAGTTTGTTGTAATGATCACCAGAATCATTATGTGAAACAAGGATCACTATCATATAAAATTGAAACTAGAACTCCATATAACCTTAATAATTCTTATATATATAGATTTTCCAATTCCACTACTATATTGGATTCACTGATATAGAGAAAGTACATCTACTAGGTGAGTTGATCCAAAATTACCCAAATAGAATCTTTATTTTGTAATGTCCTTGTTAGACCCATTCAAAAGTCCTTTGAAATATATCCCATCATCCATATGGGTATATTCATATATTACAACATACCTTCTAGTCTATTATGATCTGATTTTACCTGTTGGTAAGTTAGGAATGCCATCACATATTCTGTAATCTTGTGTCTCATACCCAACCTCCATAAATGAGTTTTCATCACCATGTACATTTTTTGAATACCCAGATGAATATCCCATTCTGAATGGTGATATGTAGAAAGAATCTGTTCCTATAAATAATGAACATCTAGTACTTGATTCTAAAAATGTAACAAAGATTTTTCATCCTCTATCTAGTTGTTAAAATTCTCCCCACCATTTAGGTTTTACCTACCAATGATGAAATTATGGTTTGATATCTGATACTATTTTACCAAATATAATAAGGTTGGAACCAAATTTAATGGAATGAAAATTACATGATCACCTTGTACCATGTTATATAGATGAATTTTACTAATCATGATCATCAACTGACATTGATCACGCGCTTCTCATACCACTTCACTATAAAATTTCTGACTCAACGCATCTTCAATATAATTCCATTTACTAAGTGTGTATACCAAGTCAAAATAAAAGGTTAGGAGGTACAAAATCCATATTTTTTTCCTCAAGATAAAGTCTCACTGAGAAAAAATATATTTCAATCTCTTATAGGTAGTGAAAACTGTGAACCTCTCCCCAAAGAGGTAATGAAACCTATTCATTAAGGCATGGAAAACTGTGGCTAATTCCATGTCATGCATATGATAAATGTTCTCATGTGATTTTAATTACCAGAAACCATAGGCCACAACATGATATCATTATATCTAAAAAAATCCAATAACTAATATTTATACATCACCATCTATCACATAGTGCTTACACGGTTCTTGAAATATTAAGAATGATTTTTGAGGTGATACGTTTTTTAAGATCTTGAAATATTTTTTGACAAATATCATTCCATATAAATGGAAAATCATTTATTTTTAAAGAAATCATGAAAGAATAAAGTCTTGAGAAATCATAAAAAACAATGATAATAACATGCTAAACCCCTAAAACTATGTATCTCAAAAATATTATTTTGTGGCTGCCAAGAGACTATGACTTCTATTTTTACAAGGATAGCTGATTTTCCTTCTTCAAAAATGATGAGACCATTGGAAAAAATTTCTCAAATCCAAAAGTCACACTTATAAAACATAACTTACAAAAAATTATCTCATAATGTGATGAGTACCATTTCCAAGTTCAATTTGTGGTCATTCCTACTATGCGAGTAATCTAGAATTTCATTAACAAATACAATTACAAAGAAGATGAGGTATCAGTGGAAGATACTATTCATAATTTCAATGAAAACTACAACTACATTCATCAAACCAAAATACATAAATGCATATTCATAATGTTTATATCTAATCTAGAATAATTTATTCATAATATATTCTCTTCTGACTCTAAATTGATGATATCCTGATCATAAATAAATCTTGGAGAACCATTTAACTACCTTTAAATGATCAAATAGGTCACTGATTCGAGGAATAAGGTATCTATTTTTTTATTATAACAAGATTCAAATTACGATAATGAATATATAACTAGAGATAACTGTTGGAATTCATTACAAATAAAACTAGTGAAACCCAAGGTGATTTACAAGATCTGAGGAAAACTTTACTTTCTGGATCTTCTAATTGAACCTTTAACTATCATAAATCTATTAGATCCATTATATAATATAGTAATGAATGTATTCTTGTTCCTGGGATTAGATCAATAGAAAATTCAATTTCACACTCAGGTGGTACCCTAGATAAATCTTTCCAATAGACATCAGGGTATCGATCTACTATGACTAGAAGATCTCCATTTACCATTTCATTTGTAGATTCCATTGTCATTTCCACTCAATTGATACAGATAGTTCCTTCCAATATTGATTAATTTTCATATCTACCACCATTTATATCCCAATACCCCTTGAATATATAAAGATATCCATATGGGTATCTAAACATCACATAATGAGTGTGGTAGTCTATATGAGTTTTAAAACCCACCATCCAATCCATACCAAATATTACATCAAAAGTATCCATATCTATGAATGTAAATAACCAAATAATTATATTACATAATTGGTAATGGATCATATTTGGTATTTGAATCCTATGCACTCCCACTATCCAATGTATGTCTTAGTACTCATGATATGTGGCATAATTTCGACATGTAATCGCTATTTTATAAAAAAAAGAAAGGAAACAATGCAATGTTTCAGTATCAAACAAGACATGAATAATATTTGAGTTCAAAATAATGGTACCTAACACTATAGTGGTACATGGTTTTTTTTCATGATAGCCTTCTCTACTCTATAATGTTGTCACTCGGATACTACATGATATATCTTTCTTTCCTTCTAAGGTGTTGCCCAAATGACCAAAATGTTCTTGAAAGTATCCCAGTTCATCTGAGTTTTTGGATGATAACTAATATGATATTATTGTTTTCCATGGCATAAGAATCCTAAGGTTACATTTATAATTTTCCACTTAGTGATCTCACCGGTTTGTGAAAATAATTTTTGAGATGTCCTCTCTTGACACAGTGGTGGGAATTCCTTGGGAATGTCATGCATTATTTCTTTCTATGTAAGATAATTCCACACTAGAAATAACCTAGTTCATTGTTTTGATATGGTGGATAAGAGACTGATCATAGGGATTGATTTTATTCTACCTATCTACCATGGGAGTAACTCTCCCTCTTTATTTAATTTCACATGATAAAGGTTCCACTAGCTCCCAGATGAATAAAGGTGTCCCCTCTACTGGGATTCTCTATCGGATCTCATTCTCCATCTAGTCTCTTATTCACCATTTCTATATTTTCCATAATATATAACGTTGTTACCTTTAAGTGAACCTCAGTTCAGAGGCCATCCTCAAATATCTTATCTTATAGTCTTTCTCTTACCGCTAACTATGGTGAAAAGTAGACAATGTGAGTGAATTTATCTACACATTCAGAAACTAACACACTTCCTTGTTCTATTTAAAATGTGTTTGTTGTCTTCACTATTTTAAATTCTTCCGAACAGAGTTTTTTATTGAATAATTTTACATATACTTTCTAGGTGTGGTCTTGATCCAAATTATCCAAAATAGATAAGTCCCAACCAACTTGATCTAGGTATTCAAGAATATACATTTCTATATTCACCTTCATCTCATCTAGTATCCTCACGAATTCAAAAAAATAGTCATTGTTCTCAACCATACCTATACATTCTTAGGAAAATAACCACCAAGAAAAATTGGTGGATTCTACCATATAAAGTATGTTAAGGGATTTACTTAGTGAGGTTCCTCAGTACTAGGTACCTTGTCAAAAACCTAAAAATATTGCACTATAATATGGACCAACTCATAGTTTACTTATGGTCCTATTGTAACCACATTCTCAACTGATCCTTTTGATTGATTTCATATAATCCTTAGTGGCGGCACATTCCTTTTATAAAATATTTTATAAATCAATTAATTAAAACATTTCATTGTTAATATTTTTAGGATTATATATTATATATTAAGATACTATTCTCAATCCACAAAATAAAAATCAAATAACCACTTGACAATGTAGTCCTAGTGGGAATTCATGGTAATAATTCATGACATGATATACTCATTGGCTAAACCCAATATGATTATTTGACACATTTCCTAGAAGTGTCTTAGAACACTTTTGTATGCAAACCCCCAAGGTAACTTGAAGTTTAATATAAAATGGTTAGATATGTATTTTTAAGAGATATATATCAAGTTCCAACATTCCTAGCTCTTGTTTTGAACCCAAATCATGGAACGAACAAGAATGATACCATTTATAACATCCAACCCCTACCCATTAGATTTAAAAGTGGAAAAAATCGGATAACCTTAGGTGACATTCCATGGACACCAAAGGATGACAATAAATACCAAGGGTTTAAACCCAAGAAACATGGAGGAATAGTTTACAATTTAATAAACTCACACACATAGAAAAAGGTATAGATAAATAAACCAAATGAATCTATAAAAATTATGAATGAACCAAAATCTATCCGAGATGAACAATGTGACCAATCCATAAATAAACAATACATCAAGTGAAAATATCGAGTAATAATGGAATAGTAAGAGATTGTAACTACCACTCCTGACCCATACATGAACTAACTCCAAGCTCCAACTCCACCAACTATGACATCAACATCATGGAGAGATTATATAAACGTATGAAATTGTTCCATTTCTTATATAATAGAAAACAAAATTTTTTTTTGCACCAAATTTCATATCTAGGGGGAGAGTATTCATATATAGTAGGAAGCCCCCATGATTATTCCCACATAAAACTAATACTTGAAACAGGTTAGCTCATAGGATATAAAACTATCTTAAAGAATAACAAAATAGTAAATAGTTTTCACAATATAAAATATGTCAGATTAATAGGTTTTACAAAATTATTGTAAGTCATAACTGTGTTTATCTTTAGAAAAGAATAATTGGTTTATAATTCCCAATTTGTAATAATCAACTGGGTTCTCTCTCTTTATCTCTATCACGCATGATGAAATAACACCCTTGTACTCATGAGTTGTGGTATTTCCTCCACAAAGTCATCTCTTGGAGGCATATTTTCCCTTATGCCTTTCTATTCATCACCGAGAACCACGTATGTTTAAAAAACGCTTTATACAATACAATAATGATCACACACACCTACCTATTCCTTTTCATAAGGAACTCACAACCCGTTATTGCCAAGAACATGTGTCAAAACCATATTTCATTTGTGTAACACACTTCTAATCAATTAAATAATCCATTGTGGGAAGTACCCACAATAAAATTTTAAGAAAACCAGTAAGAGAATTATCAGTATATTTTTATAGGGTAAAAACCATTGAAAAAAATAAGAAAACATTTAAAAACCTATTAATCATTCGAGTTCCAATAAAAATGGAAAGAGGGAAAAACCCACTTTCCACAAATATATTAGAATGAGAGATTAAAGAAGATTACATGGATCATATCTATTCCATTGATTCCTACATCAAAGCCCCATAATATCTCATCAACACAAATCTAAACAGATAGATCTTGGTATTATATCATAGATCTATGGTTTCATATGTGACAAACTAAAGATCTCTAATACAAGAAGGTAGAACAAGACCCTATCATTTGATATCCACAATTGAAAACTCAAGGATTCATTGGAATAATAATTTGGATGTCGAATATCACTAGAAATCTCATAGGGTATCCAAAAAGGTTGATATGAATGAAGTAGAACTAAACAAGGGGTTAAAACAAGTTACTGGGTAAAAACTAGCTGGGATTAGATGAATTTATAGCATAAGTCATGAATTTATGTCATAAATTCCTTGAGGGTAGAATTACGCCAAAAGAACACATTGCCTCTAAATTAAATCCTGAAAAACCATCATATGGCATAAAATTCCTTTTACATCATAAAATTCCTCATTCAAAACATCTTCCCCACAATGTTTACATCATAAAACACCAATTTACCACATAAATTGTTGCTATAGATTTCCAGAAGACTGTTTTAAGACATTATCCTCTTAATTCCCCTATACTCTTTCAGCAAGGTATTCTAGAGAATTCAAACTTAAGGAAAAAGGAATAAAACGGTGTCATATCTCAAATCAGGGGTGCTGCATGAATTTTATTTTTACAGGTTAAAAAAGGCCTATAAAGCCTTCAAAACTGATTTGTTTATTTTTATACCCAAATTTTTTAACATTTGATAAATTTTCATCCTTTTTAAGTGTCTTCTTGTCTTTCTTTAGTGGAAACTAAATTCATACCTAGATCTTACACTGATATGGTTAGTGTGGGAGTGAAATTTTAATTTTTTTTCATATTTTAGTGTTATTTATAAATAAATATTTACATATTTTCATATATTTACATATAAAAATTTTAATTGTAAAAATAAATATTAAAATTTATCTACATATAAAATGTCATCCTAAAAATATAAACAATGTGAAAATAAAAAATAATTATACATTTTTTTAAAAATAAAAATTTATCAATTTAATTTATGTTATCAAAATGTATGAATATGTATATACATATTCAAATGTATATGTAATTCCATTAATATATATATATATATATATATTCGAATACAGGTAAATAAATATTATCATATAATATATGTAAATAAATATTAATATATATATTGATATTGATATTGATATTTATTTATTGACACACAAACATGCATATGTAAATATAAACAAAAACTCAAACATATTTTATAAATTTATTTAAAGATAAATATATGAATATATAATTATACACAATTATATAAATATATAAATATAAACATGAACACATACACATAAATAAAAATATAAACAAACATAAATGTACACACCCACATAAATATACAGAAAAAATACATATTTTATAAATATAATTAAAAAATTAAAAAAATTATAATTATATAAATATATACAATTATAAGAATAAATATTAAAAAAAATGGATGTAAATAAATTGATATATCATAATATATAGAAAAAATAGGCTATTATTGTGGTAATAAACATTCACTATGAACCTGGAGATCCCATGTTTGAATCATAGGAGTTTCTTGAGAGGGATGAATGTGAGGGAGGGTTGTGAGTGCTGATAAATGCAGGGTGGTGGTTAGGAAAAAGAACAAATAAATTTGGGGGGCTTGTGTGTGATTAGGGGTAGTGGGGTGGGATAGTGATGATAAATGGGCCTCTAGATCGAGAAACATATTTTTTGAAAAAATTAATATTTTCAATGCTAAGAAAGCACCGATAAAAGGAGTTTTACATCACTGCTAAAAAACATCGATAAATTTGGTCTTTTATCAGAACTTTTTTAGCACTACTAGAGGGTTCTTTTATCATCTCTTTTTAGAAATGAGAAAAAAATGGATTTTTAAGGCTATTAGATAATTGAAGCTTTTTTAGCATCGATAAACATGAATTCAGGTGTCGATAATAGTAGATTCAGTAATAGTGAAAAAATAACACACATTTTAAACACCAGTATAGAAATTATCAGTATTTGAATGATTCTAAAAAGGATTATTAAAAAATTTAAAAGTGATCAAATCCATTTCCCATGATATCCATTAATGAAATAATAAACCTGCATAAAAACAAAATGAAAAACTATTATAATTATATTGTATTTTACACCAAACACCATATGAAACATATCAACGATCATTATATTGGTTTGGGAGAGATCAGAGGAGTGGAATCCAAAAGAAATCCCACCTCTAGTGGTATTCATGAGTTGAGATGAAACATGCATAACACAAATGGGATTCATCATCCTGTTATGACATGCTAGTGTCTCAAACACAAAGAGGATGATAAATAGAGATAAAAGTGAAAAGTAATTTTATAAAATCATGAATCAATCACAGACAACATTCCATAGAATGGTAGTGATAAATAAAACCATGTGAAAAAACTCAATATACTGCATTTACTAACGAATTTATAAATAATTAATAAATTGTTCTTTGGATAACTCATGTATGAATGCATTGAATGCATTTCCTCTAAATTGTTTAATTTTATGAAATGGTTCTTTTAATGATACCAAGCAAGTAATACTAATAATGAAGTAATAGACTTCATGGAATGATACACCTCATGCATAAAAATCATAATCTGTATGAAATAAAAAATTAACTTTCATATATAAATAATATATATATATATATATATATATATATATTTAAGGAATATCTCCTTCAATATCACACTTTCACTAAATCATGGAAAACATTGTTTCATTTCACCTTATATTGTATCATATATAATAACTTATGAAATGATATCCCAAACCCCTTTTGGATATCATTCAAATTTGTTTTAAAAATATCTCATTAGATTCACTTTGTATCACATCATATGTAATACCTTATGAATACGCATATAAAACTCATTTTGGATTAACTCTAAAGAACTTTTAGAGTTGCTTTCATTGTAAAACATAATCCCCACTTAGTCAACCAAAATGTGTGACCCCATGTTACTTTATATCATTGAAAACAAATAATAATCAATATATTCATATAATTGAGTAAAGAGAATATTCTAGAAAATTACCAGTACTACTCAATCTATAAATGTTTTTGGCATGATCTCTATTAAACACAAGTATCTCTAAACATGTGCCCACCAGTCTACAACATATGAAAATATGAATTTTCATATTTTATATTTTTCTAGGACATTCAGTGACTATGTTACATAGATTATATCAATACCATATATCATATTCAAACATTCTCAGTTCTCAAAGAATAGATTGTACTATTCAGGGAATACAACACATGTCATTCACACTTATAGATAAGCACATCTCATGTCCCTTATCAGGATATATATTTAATATCTAGGTGTGCCTGCCCACTCCATGGTCTATCTCAATCGAGGGACAAGATGTCATACTCATCATACGATAGGAAAAATATCATCTTGGTTGAGCTTCAACCAATGACATGATCAAAAACATACCCAAATACCCCCATATTAGCAAAGTCAATATATAGACTTTCATAAGCAGGGTATCAATGTATGAATATTATCATGCTAGGTATCTCACCAACCTCATGTAATAGGGACACAAATACGATTCATTCACCCCTATTATACCAAGGAAATCTATATGAAGTTTCATGTGGTATAATTCATTGGACATCCGACGCATATAAATAATCAAATTGTGTATTTTTTCCCTTTTGATAAAATTCTATATCATTATATTGGAATCTTTCTCATGCCAACCTTAAAATTTCATTAAAACCTATAATACTCCTTGATGAACATTGGATAAGGATAACTCAAAGTTGTACATGGAGAGGTTATTTATTATTACACTTCATGAAATGTATATCTATATATACATTTTTGAATCCATTGTGAAAGAATGATAATATGGATATTTCCTTAAATATGATACATTTAAATATTCATAAAACTATTTTAATAAGTTTTAACAAACTTAACATAAGAAATTGTCTATAATTTATTATATAAATGTTTTCCAAGTCATCTATATGCACGTTTCACATTTTTTGGTTTTTTTACCTTATGATATCATGTAGAATTCATGCCACATCTCTATATAAACATCTGATAAAGCCCTATCACCAACTCTTTAGTGAGAAACATCTATGAAGTAAGGTTTTTGGAATAACAATGGGATATCTGAATCATATTCCTAACTATTAAAATTTCGAACATATTAAAATTCTTAACTTCAGCACAACAAATGTTACATTGTATTCCTCTGTTGTCTACTTGTTACACTTTCTAATTTCAACACCATCATCATCCTTGGAACTATTTTCGTCAAACCTTTCATTTAATTTTTTATAATAATAAAATATTTTAATTATTACATTATAAACACATCCTAAATAATTTTAGGATAAAATTGCATTTAATTTGTTATGATAACTAATGTAACTCCTTAGATTTCTATTTATCACCTTTTCCTAAACTCTTTCAGAATATTGAGTCTAATTAACTCTATAATTTAATCTTTACAATCCTTCAAGAAATAGTGACTTTCACTTTGCTCGATAACTAAATATAACTTTTCCATTTTTCATCAACGACATATATACTAAACCTTTTTGGATATTAAGTGAAATAAAAATTTAACTTTAGAATGGTATAATACTGTAGAAATTAATAATATACACTTATTTATGATAACTAAATGTAACTCTTTACATTTTTATTTATCATCACATAGCCAAAACACTATAGGATATTAAGTATAAATAACTTCAACTTTTAACTATTTTAATCCTTTATTTGTTAAATTATAACTTTTATAAATCCAAAAAATACTCCATATAACCTCTTAGACACTATAGTGTCCTTAAAATATATTTCTAATATAGAAAAAACCTTTTGTGTTCGGAAATAAATTTTATTTCCTCTTAGTAGTAATATTTTAAAATTAAACTATTATTACTATAAGGTTTTCAATATTTTTTGAGAAGATAACATTGAATGTAATACTCTGTTGAAATAAAACATCAATGGGAGGAGAGAACACATTCCACGATATTTTAAAAAATATATTGATAAACACTTTATATTGGATCAACACTTTTGTCCATATATTCTTCTCAACACATGTTATAGAATTTGATGAATCATAAACCATTTGTATTTGATTCATCATCTTGAGTTTGTTCACAACAACTATTTATTATCAAACCACCTCTGTTATCAAATTAGATAAATTAGATGTTGATTCAAATCGTTTATTTAGATCCATCTAAGATTGATATATTCTTTTATATTCGATATATTAATGGGAAAACCCTTTGCTTCACCACTTGAATATAAACTACAATTTTTTTTCTATTATTACATTGATTTTTAAATCTTATATATTTACAAAACATATAATATATATATCCAGTATCACATACCCTTTAAAATAAAATAATTAATTTCTATAACATCGATACCTATCATGGACTTCCTAAGTATTTTCCTAAAACCCTTTCATATATTCTAGATAATCCTATCACATGGAATCATTGTTCCACCTTCCTAATATCCCTAGATTTCAATGACATTGAATATCTTTTTAAAGAAATATTACTGAAATCTTCAACTATTTTTCTTCTTCATTTGATTTGAACTTTTACCCACTAAAACTATTTATACAGAACTAGTACTTAGACAAGATATGGATTGTTTTTTATTCACAACAATTTTGGAATATTGGGTAAAATTTTCATAAATTCATTCATATTGTCAGAACATTTCCGTAAATGACAATAGAATGAATCCCCTAATAAGGGAAATCATTTTTATCCTACTTTGAAGCATGATATATTATTAAAGAATTATTAAACTATGTGTATTAAAAATGACCATATCATTTGATTAAACAACAATTTTTTACATGCCCTTCCAAAGAGAAAATTGAGATAATACACGTCTTATGGAAAGTTCACCAAATGTTGAAGCATCCAAGTTATCAATCTAGAAACTCATTTTCTCCATCACATCAATATACATTCTTTAATTTTTTTTCCAACATTCAGTATATTTCAATACATCTAAATCTTGATGTCGATATCATATATTTATCAAAATAATAGAATTTAATTCTCTAACCGATGAATCTTTATGAAACACATAATATCATAAAGTCATAAACATACTCAATCATGCTGAATATCATTTGGAATTCCCCATCATATTTATAATATGGAACTAAACTTCATTAAATCACTGACTTACCCAATCATATTGAGTATAAGAGTGGATACTCAGATTCTTGGACACATCTCATCTATTGATTTTTAAACATTAAGTGAATTATTCTATAATTCCAAAAGTATATATATTCATATTTTTAACAACATCAACACTTGATTATTAAATAATAACTATTTCTCTAACATGGATAATATTTCTTTTAATTTATGAAAATTTAAAGTTATATGTCTTAGGATTATCATACATTTTGATTTTCTTTAGCATGATTATGCTAAAAGTTTAGTTTAATTATGATGATGTTATTAATCTAAAATAGAAGCATTTTTCATATGAGTATCATGTTTTATTACCAATTAATAAAGAATTTTATTAAATAGTACCCCACTAAAATGTTGAGCCTTTTTAAAATTCCTAATACCCATAAGTGATCCATGATCAATATTTCACTAAAAATGAGTTTGATGTGGAATTCATCTCACCATTTAGTTATTTAGGTACGGAATCATCCCAATCATATTATATATGACTCTTGGATAGTTTTGTAGAAAGATCATTATCCAATACTTAATATGGATAAACCCAAATCTATTCCTATGATATCTTAACCGTAGTGTAACCCAAACAATTTACCAGAAATAAGTTAACACTAAATCATATATGGTCACTCAGTTAATCAAAAAACTACCTGCTGTGAAAATCCAAAGTCGCTTATTACTTGCTTACCTTACACAATATAATCTAGGGGAACCCGGTTAATCGTGAAACAATCTATTTGGACGATCAAGGTTTTGAAAAGTGTTTCTTTAGAAGGAATCCAACACTTAATATTTAAAGGGGATTTAAATCCATATTGATGTGTAATGCTTTACACAACTCAAAAGTTTGTGTTAATCACAAAATAATAGATTTCAAGTATATTCATATATATCTCAATGCATTAAATCCATAAGGTAAATGAAATTTTCATATAAATACACCGAGTTATATAAGGATGACAATCTCTATATGAGTAAGCCTAGAGAAAAAATATCCAACCTCATTCACCTTTACAGACAAGGTAGAAGCCTCCATTATAGTAGGTATTCTAATCCAAATTCCCTCTATTCAGGGATACATTACTCAAGAGAGAATTAAATTCATCATAACTATAAAACCTAATATACATAAACTATATTATAAAAAAAGTAAAGATAATAACTATAATCATAAAATGAGGTCAAGATAGATGAAAAAACAATATTTATTATGGATTCATTCCTATCATGAAAAATCAAAGGCCCTTGCCTATGATAAATTTATCTTATAAATTTTGGAATACAAATATTCAAAATAAAAAGAAATTTATAACTATGAATTTTTTTTGAATAACCTTTATCTAATTTAACAATTCAAATATTTAAACATGGGATAACCATTTATGAAAAATTTATAAATGAAACCTCATTATAAACATTTTTTAATTTAAGGTTTATATTATTGATCTTCCAAAATATTAAATAATTTTTTTTATTAATTTAAGGTTTACATTATGGATGATCCATAATCTTAAATATAAACATTTCGTATTCATTATAATATGAACTCTTTCATATTAAACATTATGTTAAATATTATTCAAATATATCAACTTTACGAATTATAGATAATTTATGGTACAATTTCAATTTTTTTAACATTTTACATAATCTAATTGTCATATAATTTTAATTATTTAATCATTGATCATATAAATAATAAAAACAATTTATATGTGGTTTAAATAATTTCCCAAATAATTCTTATTTTATTTGAACAATTAAAAATAATTAATTATGAATATTTCATAATTTTTAAATATAAATTTTTATATTTTAGCCTTATTTTTTTAATTTATACACACATTATGAATTTCTATTATGATTTATAGATAAACACTTTTATTTATAGAATATAAAAAATTCCATATAATTTGTTAAAATGTTTTTAAATATCAAATTTTAATATTTAAGGAGTATTTATTAATAAATGTTTCATACACATTTATTATCTAATTATAAAACCATTATAGTTAATTTATTAATTAAACTTTTATTAATTAATAAATATCTTTATAATGAATTTTAATATAATTTATAGATAATTTATAAATTATAAGGAAAATTAACAAAATATAAAATTTTATATTTTTTCTTCACCCTTATGCGGGAGGGTCACATTCACAATATTAAAATATATTACCTTTACATAGTCTTCCTCGTGAAAGGGAAGAATGTGAGTTACCTGTTTTCTAAATGTAATAAAAAAATAATTTTAAATAGGTTCATTGCATAATGGTATAAACAATTGCATTAATATACACCCTCAGTACAAAAAGGTTCAATATGATGACCTTTAAGTAGTACCATCTACAAGAAGGTAAATAAGGATTACCTTTATGTAGACCCACATATGTAAAGTTATATACCCTAACCATTACATAGAATCATCTATAGAAATTTAAAACAATAATGAACTCTATGTATACCTTTTATATATAAATTTATCACGGGATAACCTTTATGTATACAACTCTACATAAGGAAAAAATAGACTAACCCTTTCATAGACCGATCAATGTAAGGGAAAATCAATTTTGTATGGAAGTTATAGAAACCTTAAAATGATAGTCCATTTTTCATGATATTCTTCATATCATTCAATATTTCATAAATATAAACATGGTAATAACTTTGATACTACTGTTTGTATTTAAACAAGTCTAATAATGATTATGAGAACAAGCCAAAGCAATCAAATCCCTTTTATAAGATCTCCCTTGTATGAAATGTGAAACCTATATAAAAATTTAGCGAAGAACTATTACAAATATAACATACCATAAACCAAATATAATCTACAACATCTCAATATCTATCGTATGGGTTTGAGATATATGATAGGAGTGACAACCAAAATATATCCCACCTCCACAGGTATTCATGGGTTGTGTTGAATCATCCCTCACATGGATGAGATTCATCCATCATCCATGACATGATAGTATCAAAAATGAAAAGGGGGAAGATAAAGAGAGATTCATGTGGAAATTATTTTTGACCAAACATGATGCAATCATACACTCACTTTCCATTGAATGGAAGTGATAAATAAATCCACAAGAACACAACTCGGGCTACTAAGTTTACTAATTCATTTATGATGCATGAGTAAATGATGCTTTATCCAACTCATGTATAAATTAATCAAATGAATTTCCTCCATACCAGTTCAACTTATGAAATAGTTCCTTTAATGATAAAGTATGTGGAATGTTAATAATGAATTAATAGGATTCATGAAATGATACACCTTGTGGATGAAAATCATAATTTTTATTAAATGAAAAATTAACACACACACACACACAACATATAAATATAAGTCTTTTTGTGATATATCCTTAATAAAGTACCACTAGTAGTCATTAAAACTACTAAACATATAGATCTTACTGTTCATATAAATGGACTTTATTATCATTTAAAAAAACATTGATGTCATAAGAGAATTAACAGACAATGGATTTTATCAGAACTAATAAAGGGAACCCTTTATGAGTGATATTTTAGAACTAATGAAGTGTTCAATTATCATAATTAAAAATCACATTGATAAAATACCTATTGTTATAGTGTTCTGATACAATTTACATCACATTGTAGGAATATATCTAGAATTTAATTTCAATTAAATTTACATCACAACACAAAAAAAAACATTGTATAATTCTTAAAAAAATTATAATTCAATCATTGGTATGTAAAATTACATTATTATGAATAATTTATTACAAAATTTATTCCATAAAATTCCCCAACACACAATTCTATTATCTTAGGGGGCCATTCTAAAAGTTCTTTATTATGCTACTGGTTTTTGAACAAAACAACCCAAGACAAACCAAATTAGAGTATACATATATTGAAAATTAGTTCTAATATTAGTATTTATTTAAAGAAAAAAATGAAACATAAATATGATACAATAATGTATTGAAAAAAAATAAATAATGAAAACAAGAATATTAAATGAAAGAATAAAAATAAAATGGATAAAAAAATAATTGAATAAATCATATTTGAAAGTAATATTCAGAAAATCTGAGTGTATTTTCTTAGTTTTTAGTGAGTGGCATGCATTTTAAACTAAAATTTCATTTTTAAGTTGAAAAAACAAACTATTAGTTATACCAACCATATTTTATGCCATATCTATATGAGTTTTATTATTACACATCATATGTAATTTATTTATCATTGTACTAAATTATTAATATAATTTGAGCACATTTACTCAATTTTGAGTATGTGGTTCATGTTTTGAACTAGAATCAAAATTTTAAATTAAAACATGCACTTTGTGTTATATTGGGAATACCATGTGTTCGTTTGGAATGTGGTTAATTCATACATGTCACGAATGAATGTTGAATCACTTTACTAAATTATAAATACAATCCAAGTGTTATTGCTTGGCATTCAATGAGTTATGAATTTTTTGAACTTAAATGTCAATTTAAAATTGAAAACATACACTTTGAGTCATCTTGAAAAAACTATATGTCATATAGAAGTGTGATTGATTCCTAGATGTTACAAAATACTTATGGATAATTTTTCTTAAGTATAATGACTATATGGTTTTGTTTCATGGGTTTTAGTGAGTGATGAAAACTTTTAACTAAAATGTAACTTTTAAATTGAAAACATCCACTTTGAGTTAGATCGGGAACCCTGAATGTGGTATTGATGTGCACTTGACTTCAACATTTCAAAAATTATTTATGGATAATTGCCTAATTTTATCAAAAAAAAAATATTCATTATTTATTATTTATAATTATGTGGTTTATTTTTTGAACTTAAATAAAAATTTTAAAAAAACACACACTTTTACTAATACCGGGTACACCATGTGATAGATTGGTATGTGATTTATTCCTACACATAAAAAATGAATTATGGATTTTTTTTTAAAAAAATTATCAAGTCATTCTGAGTGTGTATTCTAGTTTACAATGAGAGAAGGATGTTTTTAACTAAAATTTATTTTTTGAATTGAAAACATCCAATTTTAGTCATTTCAGGAACACCATATGTTATATTTACATGTGATTGATTATTACACAAAAGAAATTAATTATGGATTATTTTTCTACAGTATAAATATAATATTTGTTTGTTTGATTGGTATTCAATGAATAAAAAAAAATTAACTAAAATTTCACATTTAAATTGAAAATAATTTTAGTTATACCAGGCACATTGTGTGTTGAATTGATATGTAGTTGATTTTTACACATCAAGGATGATTTATAAATTATTTTCCAACTATATCAAGACAATTAAATCCTGATTTATTATTTTTCAATACATATCACATGAATTGAACTATAATTTCAATTTTAAATAAATAATGAATAACATTTTTGATGTTTTGTTTTTACAAATTTGTTGAATTTTTTGAAAACTAATATTTTTTTAAAGAATGTTTTTGAAAAATAGGTGAAAGTTTCTGAATTTTCAACCCTAAAATAATGGATGATAAAAGTGTGGTTTTTGGAAAATTTGTTTTTCAAACGTATAGGATTAGACTACGGAGCACCAGATGTAGAGTATTTGTCCGAGCAACACTAATCACATAATTCATCAGAAAGTTAATGTTTTTTATCAAACACATCATCACTATTAGAAACATCAACATGATGTTCAAGATATTTCATAAATTATGTTTTTATAAAGAAGTTGTTGAGTTAGAAAGTCAGAATGTTCTAGAAGAGGTTGAATGAAGATAGTGATGTTAGTAATTGAGAATTTATTAAACATTCTAACCTTAAGTCAGAAAATGATTTTTCTAATATTGATGTTCTCATAAATCATGAAAATTATCATGATAATTTTTTTTGAATAAATGTAGGAACCATTAACGTTGTATCGGTTGAAAAAATTAAGTTAAAGTTTTCATCTAATCCAGAATTACCTAGAATATAATTTTTCAGAAGTCTGAATTAGTTATATCTAATGAGATTTGAAGATTATGAATGTTTCATAGTGTAATTCCATCATTATTAGAATTTTATTATTATGGGGATTCCATCATATTTACTCCGAGAAGGAAGGTTAATCATAATTAATTTGAGAAGAAAATACAATCAAACTACCTCTAAGAAGGAAATGTAATCAAACTAACTATCATGAGAAAGTTTCAATGAAATGATCTAAGTATGTTTCATTATAATGAGACGAGGAAGTTCCATCATAATGAGATGAGTTAGTTTCATTGTAATGAGATGGGGATTTTCCATCAGACAAAATAAAGGTAAGGAGGTAAAATAAGGATGATTAGGGTGTAGACTCAATAATATTATAGAATATTTTTGGAGATTTGAAGTGGTCAAAAATAGAATTAAATTATGTGTAGATCTTGGTGTTTTTGAATTTGAGATAGTGGTAAATGTTTCCAATTTCCCTCCTTCTCCATTCTAAGATTCCTATAAATAGAAGAAAATTACAAGCGTACATTTATCCCTTTTCACATGTGAAAAATAAGAAGCACTCTAGAGTTTTAGTAATAGTTCTTTTTGGATGGAGACCTAATTATAATATCAGATAGCTAAATTTTTTTTTATTAGAATGAGAAAGATCAGACTGAGGAATATTAGACTGAGAAAATTGAGCAGAGTTTGAGAATAGAATTTTGAGAAAACGGTTCGTCATAATGAGTCCATCAGAACGATTCAATCAAAATGATTCAATTGGACTAAGGTAATCGAACCTAGGGAAATTAACTACATTTCTGGATATATTTTAGTGGACAAAATGTTTTTTTTGTGATCTTTTATTTTGTGGCTCAATTGTTTTTTGGAAAACTTTGTAGACTATCGGGTGTTAGTATAATCATTCCTATCAGGGTATAGAAGGTTTCTTATGGTAGTTTTAATAATTTGTATTCATTTATTCATTATAGTTAATTTCTATAAAATCATGGGAGTGGCTATAAAAAGTATGTAGGTTCTGACATTGAGGCCAAACCTTGTAAATACCATTTTCTTTAATTTATTTTCTACTTTTTAATGCATTGGTATTTACTAAAATATGTTAAGGACATAAAAATAAATAGGTTAATGGGGTTGAGTTTTTAAAAGTATTGAAAATTATGAAATTTATCAACTAATTTAGCGCCACCTTCTTTCTTGTTATCTGATCCTTTGGAACCTCAATTTGTATCAGAGAAAGGGCTCCCTAGTTAAATCCTTATCATGGGTAATATCAATTTTATAAATAGTATAGTAATTCCTATATATGATGGTAAAAATTATTATGGATGAAAAAATAGGATGATCCCTTATCTCATATCTC
This sequence comes from Viscum album, assembly GCA_963277665.1. NCBI lineage: Eukaryota > Viridiplantae > Streptophyta > Magnoliopsida > Santalales > Viscaceae > Viscum > Viscum album. Next base: position 76,915 of record CAUJRU010000706.1, on the reverse strand, counting down.
TTGGCCTAGAATTTCTCGATGCCACTATAATTGGGTTTCCACCGATTGGGTAAGATTCCCCAATGACTTTTTCTAAATAGAGAAATATTGAAGTTGATGGAAAATATATGAATTCAATTATTATGTCTTTGTTAGAAAATGTTTATACGAAGGTGATTCATCACAAAATATTAAAGAGTATGTGGGGAAAGTTGAAATGTATTTTTTTAATGGAATAATAAAGTGAAGGAAGAAAATTTAAAAATATTGCATAGTAATTTTGAATACATAAAAATGAGATATGAATAAACTATTAATAAATACATTACCAAGGTAAATGAAATTATTTTCAACATTAAAGGATTTAGATAAGTTCTAGAAGTTTATTCAATAGTGAAGAAACTTATGAGAAACTTTTGGGATATTCTTGACTCTAAAATTTAAACTTTAGAGGATAAAAATGATTTATCTCTTGATGAATTGCATAACATTATTATTTATTATAAAATGAGAAAAGCTAAAATTTTCAAAAAGAAGATGAATGATGAAATGAATTTTGAATCGATGAGAAAAATGATGATTTAAGATGTTGAAGCTACTAATCCTTGTGATTCTGAAGATAAAGATGTTGGTTAGTTGACTAATAAAATCAATTATCTTATATCCAAGAACTATTTAAGAGGAAGAGGAATATGTGGATGTAAAATTAAAATAAATTTTTTTAAGTTGGGTGGAATTAAAAAATAATAATTGAATTTTCCCATGATTACTTTTGTAGAATATAAAGATAATTCTATGGAAAACCCGCTATGGAAGAAGTGGAAAAAAATTATAATCCTGAAAATTCATCCAACAAATATATTAATAATTTAACTAGGAAAAAGAGAAGTATGTTGAGTATGAAAGATGAACCAAACTCAACTGAAAACAATTCTTCTAAAAATGAAATTTTAGAAAAGGCTAGAATATTTATTTAAAATTTTGAGAAAATTGAAGAGTCATCAAATAGTGAAGAAGAAGAAGATAAATAATATTATAGAGAGTAACATCTCAGAACAGAACATATTTTATGTCTTGAGTAAAAAAATCTCTCAATATAGATATCATAATGATACATAAATATGGTAAAAAAGTTTTCGAATGTGAAAAAGATATTGTTAAGAAATAAGGAGAATAAATCCAATAGATATTAAGTTGTAAACATAGAATTTATGAAGTGGTAAATATGGTTGAAGATATCAGTAAAAAGTTGACATCTAAGGAAGAAAACATAAACAAGTTTCAATAAAAACATATTGAGTACGAACGTATCATGAAGAAGATGAATTAAAACTTCAAAAAATCATAAAAAGTAATATATAAGACACTTTATTTTTCCGACGAATATAAAATCAGGAATCAAGTGAAATAATTAGCTAACAAAGATAATGTTTAAACTGATTTTGAAAACATTTTAATTAAGAATAAAAGTGTTTGGAGATAATATATTGATAAGGGATGTGACAAAACTATCATTTATACAAAATTAGAAAACTCACACTATATAAAATATGGTCCATTCCTGGAGTATGTTATAAAATAAAGATGTTACCAACCTCAACAAATTTTATAAATAGAAAGATCTTACTTCAAAAGAAAATCATGATTTGACGTTTTTGTTGGATCTATGGAATCTATAGGCACAATGATTATATTTTTTGGAGAAACCTATCTCAACCAGGAATAATGTTTTTGAAAAGGGAAATAAATAGTGAAAGTATAATGATTATGTTTCATAGCATACAAATATATGAAAATGTGAATTCTCAATATGTTAGAAACATTCCAATGCAGAATTAGTTTGACTGTATGGATGATTTTTTTGGAATATGTGATCAAATAAGACATATTTTGGATGAAAGTATGAAAAATCTTCCAGGGGAATTTTTTTATTCAAAAAAATAGAAGTAATCTATAATGAATAAAGATGAAGAAAGAGTCTTTTTAGTTGAGACTTCCTTAAAAGAATGTAAAAAAGAAAAAACAATGGATACTAGATAGTGGTTGTTCTTCACACATGAAATGTGATTCAAAATATTAAAACATGTTGAAAATAATGATTGAGGTACTATTAAATCCAAAAATGATAGTTCCTTAAAAATCATAGGAATCATAACAGATTAGAATGAAGAAGAAATGTTTAAATCTATGGAATTTTTATATGTTGATGCGATAAACCATAACTTACATAGTTTAAATCAAATTTGTGATGATGGGAAAAACTAATTTTCAGAAAATATTATTTTATCATAAGAAGTTTTAAAGATGGGAAATTTATTAAAAATGGATAAATAACTAGTGGTAATATTTTTCAAATTGTAAAATTTAATAAATTCTGTTACTTGAGTACTGAAGATGAAAACAAATTTTGGCACCAAAGACTTGGGAACCTTGGGAAGAAAAACAAGAACAAACATTTTAATGTTGATATTGCCAAAAAAATATAGAATTTATAATAATAAAGTAATATTTTTGTGTTACTTATTAAAAATGGAAAATTACTAAAAAAGTAAAAAATAGTCATAAGAGAATTTAGATTCAGTTAACCAGACCTCTTGATCTAATTCATTCTGATTTATGTCCTTCGATAAGACATCAATCAAAAAAATATATTTTTAATTTATCAATTTTATTGATTATTTCAGGTGGTTGAAAAGCATCATGTTTACGAAACACAACGTAGAGGCCGTAGAAATGTTCAGAGCCATCAAAAAAGGAGTTGAGAAATAAATTGGGGTTTATATAAAGTACAAGAGAATAGATAATGGAACATAGATTACAAGAAATAATTTTTAAACTTATCTTATAAATAATGGTATAAAACATTAGTATAGTGATTCATATACCCCAAAAATAAAATGGATTAGCATAAAGGAAGAATAGAAGTTTGGTGGAAATAGTAAGAAGCATGTTATAAAAATACAAACTTTTAATGATCTACTGAAGAGAAGTTGTTTGTATTATTGTACGTATTTAGAAAAAACTTTTTTAGAGAAGAATATGACAATAATTCCTATGAAATGTGTTATAACAAAAAACCTTTATTAAAAAACATCAATAAAATTAGAAGTTCCTATTTTCAAAAAAAATTAAAAATATGGATCTTAGAAATTTTGATAAGAAATCTATTTAAGAGAATTCTATTGGTTATTCACCTAATGAAAAAAGTTACAAATGTTGGAAAAAACTTTTACAAAATTTTTTGGACTCATGGGATGTTAATGTTATTGAGAATAAAATTTATTTAACAAAAATTATTGGCAATGTTAAGGAAGAAAAACTGAAAGTTACCAAAAAATGAAAGTGAGAAAAGTAATGTTCATAAAGATCCAGATGAATCATGTGATTAGGAAAGTGAAGCTTAGAGAGGAAATCTGAAATTTACTAATTTTAAAAAAAATTGTTGAGACTGAAAATATTCTTGGCATTCAGAAGGCTTCAGTTTAGACCAGAAGAAAGGTGAGATTAGAAAAACAATCTCCAATCATCTCAAATGTTGAACCAAAATCAGTTTCTGAAGCCATTTAATATAAATAATGGGTGAATTATATTAATGAAATTAGGGATAAAATTGAGAAAAATGAAACAAGATAACTTGTTCCAAATCTGGAAGTTAAAAATCTTATCAAAATAAAATGGGTTTACAGAAATAAGGTGAATAAACATGGATAATTTTCAAGAAACAATATATGACTTGTTTGTAAAGGTACACGAAAGGTGTGGATTTTGATGAATCCTTTTACCCCATTTCATGGTTAGAAACTATTATGGTCTTTCTAGTATTGGCTTCTCACTAGAAATGAGAAGTTTTTCAGATGGACATAAAGTCACCATTTTTTAATGGATAAATTGAAGAAGAAGTATACATTAAACAAACTTTTGGGTTTCTACTTCATGAGGATGAAAAATAATTATATTGAATAAATCATTTTACGGTATGAAACAATCTCCATGTACATGGTATTATAAGGTTGATAATTTTTTGAGAATATTAAATCTTTCTAAATGAAAAGTTGATAGCAGCATATATGTGAATGTTGTTGACTTTGTAACTCTTATTGTAATTGTTTTTGTGGATGATATAATTTATGCCAGGTATAGAGAATATTTTTTAAAACAATTTCTATATAAATGAAAATAAAAATTGATATTTCAATGTTAGTATAATTAACAATATTCCATGGTTTACAAGTTCAACAAAAAGAAAAATACATTTTCCAATGTAAAGAAAAGTATGTCAGGGAATTGTTACAAAAGTTTGGCATAGAAGAATAAAAAGAAGATTATATTCCTATATAAGTGGGGATAAAGTTGATGGAATATGATGCTATAAAAAGTGTGAATCAAAAATACTTTCAGAAGCTTATAGGAAGTCTACTTTACCTTATAGCCTCAAGGCCTGATATTGATAAGGCTGTGACTATTCCATCCTAAGTAATTATAGAATTAAAAATTTTCATAACGATTATATTAATGAATTAGGTACTAGTTTTACATTAATTTTTATTCTATCTCTGATAGCATACTATATACGAAACAATAGGTTTTTCAGAAATCTTACGTTGTATACAACACTAAGTTATACACAAAAATTATACAATTATTATTTTAAATAGTAGATAATGCACAGTCATTGTATTGGAGGGAATGAGCAGAACTAACTATCTTATTATTATTGTTTAAATGTTTCTACATTTATCTAAAAAAGTTTAGAGGCTTAAAATGTTAATAAGTCCAATTTTAAGCATAAAATACCCTAATCTTTTTAAAAGGTAGTTTTCCCATCCTTTGATGGAGAAACCATTTTAAATCTATTTTTGGTCTCTTTTATATGTTATATTCGAAAAAATAATCTTCTTATCTAGAATTAGGATATCAAAATTTACTATGGTTGAATTTTTGGTATTTTTAATATAAAATTCATCTTTAATTAATAGAGAAAAATACTACATTTTAATTCAAAACTAATTTTTTATCAGATTTATTTTTATGGTAATATTATCATTTTAATTGGTCTTAAAATTTAATTGTATTAGGTTATAATAATTTAATGAAATTATGGTCATTGTAAGTAATTTTACATTGAAATTTGATATAAACACATCTCAATCTTTTGATGATTTTTAATTTTTAAAAACTCATTTTCTCGTTTTGACAACGGGATTTAATTTTAAATTAATTATTGTAACTTCAATATTTTGGATATGGAAAAATAGATTACATATTTGGAATTATAAGGTAAAAATTTTGTAAATAGGTACCTTTTATTTTTTGACATTATGAATCGTAACTTCAGTAATTATTTTTATTTACCATGGTTAAAGGGTAAATTAGTTAAATAAGGGTAAAAAATAATATTATAATAATATAAAACTACCAAAACACATGTCATAATATTATTTTATGAGTCCTGGGAGACCCAGACAACAAATAGGCCGAAATTTTGGCATTTGGGAGCTACTTAGGTGTGATAATGACATGTTATAATAATTAATTTAAGGTAAATAGAAATATAACATAATCATATATCTTTTTAATAAAATAAGATTAATACAGGATTATATAACTGATATTTTTGACTATAAATAGAAATTAAAAAACTAAAAATATTTCATTCATCATTTTATTTTATTTATAATTTCAAGACATTAAATAAATAAATTTATTTATGTCACAATGATGATGCAGTGATTACCTTATTAATGAATAATTCAAATAAATGATTTTATAAATATTAAAATAAATATAAGATGAAAATTTTTATTCAATGATCAAATTTTATGGATTATTATGAAATTTTATATTTTATTTAATGTAGTTTTTTCAAATGAATCAAGTTGTTATGACTTTAAAAAAATCAATTACTGAATAGTTTCAAAATTGACATAAATGAGTTTTTAAAACAAATATATTTTATTAACTGATATAATAGTCATAAAAATATAATATTTGCAAAAAATAATTATATAATGCTAAAATTTTCATTAATTTTCCACTTTATGTTCTCTTGAAATTTTATAGAAACTATATTAACCATGTAGTTTAAAAATACAAGAAGACATGGTCAGAGATAATTTATTTAACTAAGTGTTAAATCCAAAAGATAAGGTTAACTTTGTCGCCTAAAAATTTATAAAACATATTGTTTGAGAGTATTTACACCCATATTAATCTTAAATTATAAATATATCATTTTGGAGCTATTTTAATTCTAAAATAATTTTATAATAAAATAATATTTCAAGACTTTCCTAAAGTTCTCCACGTCCCTCTTATAGAAGGCCACCACCTCCACCCACATACTCACACCTCATAATCCAAATGGATCATCCAAATTATGAGAAAATAAGCTCCCAAAATCCCTAACTTCCTCATAAAATCCTTACCTTGGGCATAATGAAATTCAATAAATATTTTTGGCTCAAATCAAAAGGAGTTACCCGATTTAGAGGTAGTGTCTTTTCTCAAGCTCCATTCATTTATTTTACTTCCCCACTCCCTATGATCTTATTATTATATCATTGCTTAAAAACAATAGTATCATAAATATACTAGTATTTGTTTATGTTATGTATTCAAACCATACTCAGACATACATCCATCTAATGGTTACAAAAATACTAATTCTGTGTACGATGAACTAATAACTCACAAAATGATGATTATTCAATTTTTCCTACCACCTATCATGGTGGCCATAATTATGGAAAAATATATTTATATATTTATATATTTTATATTTATATTTTCACTATTCTTATTTATATTTTATTAATAACATACCTTTATTCTTTTCATGTTTCGTAAATATGATAATTTCACTCGAGGAAGTGTACACTACTGCCCCCTCAATGTGATATGACACATTAATTCCACGCATGGAATGTATAAAGGATGGTGTAAATAACTTATTTAATATATGTAAAATAGTTATTATACTTTAAATATAATATACATATGTATCATTTTGTTTTCATGATTTTAATATGACAACGAAATTAAAGTATCTTTCATGCGTATGTACAGCCAACCTTCTCCATGAATGGTGCATTTCATTTATTATCTTCAAAATGATATGGACTATTATAAATATATATATAAATGATATATATGATATTTAAATCATCATTATAATTTTTTATATTATGAACATATGACCATCAGGACAATTTTAATAAAAACAAGTTCATTTTTTACTCAAGTAACAAACATCAGAATTTTTTTTGATATAAACTAAAATAACTAACTAATTGTTATAACATGGTAATAAGTGATATAAAATAAATAATAATATTCAAAAGGTTCTAAATCATGTTTAAATTAACCTAAGTTTAATATTTAGGTAATTAATTAATGAACGAGACAAGTCTGACTCAAGGTAAGGGAAATCTTAATCCAATCTCATTTTATTGAGTTAAAAATCCATGTCATGGGTTTGGGTTTTCCAAGAGTATGTATGAAGGAACTATGGTCATTTTACACTAAAGATACACTTATATTTTTTGTATCTATATTTCTCACACATTACTATGTCATTTATTTAATATTAATCAAAGGATAATATCATTGTAAGGGACTTCGTCTCAATTTCCTTTCATTGAGCCATTTCTTGATGATATTCACCTTTATTTAATTATAAAGTATACATACTGCCAATTTTACATTAATTATTCATATTATACGTATACTCATGATATTAATGTCTTGTAAAATGTTCTAATTTCATGTGGTGTATAATTTAAATGTTCAAAATTGTAAAGTACTGTTTATCTAAAATATAATTTTAAAAGTTTTAAAATTTTAATCTTCTAAATACTTATCTTTCATGTACTTGTTTTAAAAATTATGTTAAGGACTTATTTATATGGACATGAATTTTTTTTAAATTCTTTTTAAAAGATTCAATGTTGTATGGGACACTTTGATTCAAAAATATTATTTTAAAATGTTTTAATTGTGTTTTGAAAGTGGATTGATTATTTCAATAACATTGAATGTTTTTCTATATATACATCATGAATGTAATTTATCACTTTTATGTCTCTATTATTTATTGATGTTTGCTTTAAAAGTTTTCCATTTTATTTTAAAATAATGTTTTTTCATTTATTAGTGTGTGGCTTGTCTAGAAGAAATGTGATTTCAAAGTGGAAATGTTATTTTTCATTAATGCTTGGATTATGTGTTATGATTATGATATAGGTATTGTGAATTGCTTATGTATATGGGTGGTTTTTTGATAAACCAAGGTTATGTGATCCCGTGATATTTCTCTAATTCATTGGGTAATATGATGGAGGTAAACGATAATGTTTATCCTAAGAGATTTCAGAAAATATACTATGATGGGTATTCCAAACATAACCATGAAGGTGTCTCACTATGTGGCTATGAAAGCTAAAAATTAATTATGATATGGATGAAAAAATTTACCATTGTGATTTATTATTACTAATAAGTTTTCATTATTCTTATTAATTCGCGAGTTTAAAAATATTCAGCGACTATTGTTTTATTTTCTTTATTTTATCTCTTACTGAGTTTTTATGCTCATCCCTAGTTTTGAAAATGTTTTCACAAGGTATATGGATGGGTAAGAGGAATGAATATATAAATTTGAATGTTATGTATAATTTTATCCAGATAAAAGAATTAATTTTTATCTTCAAATGTTTGTATTGTGAAAAAATGGATAGTGAGTAGAAGTGTCAACATTGTAATATTTGAGATGTTAGGTAATATTTATGGCCTAATTATCTACAAAACTAAACAAAAAATGATCCTAGATATGAATTAAAGTCAAATTATTGACATATCTCAAGATTATGTAATGTTATAAGGTTGGGGCCTTATAGTTGGTATTAGAGGACAGTTTTAATAAATTTAGAGGTTAGGGTGTTATATAAGAATAAGTGACATGTTTTATATAACTACAATGGTTAGCATATTAAAAGAGTCATATTTATTTTAGATAAATTTAATGAGTTTAATCTAACATGAATAATTATATATTAGTGTTTACCCTTATCATAAGATAGTATATGATGATTTTACTTTTATACTCACACTGACCTTTTTGGTTTTAGTAAATGGATGGATCTAGTAGGAAAAAAAGTAACAATGAACGTGAAGGAAACTGTGGTGGTTTTCTGAATAAGATTCTGAATGAATTAGGAGATACAATGAATAAATATTAGGGTTATTCTAAACCAACTATTTATAGTCATTATAGATGACTTGAACCTTGGTGATTTTTCTAAGGCATCATATATGTGAGAAACGAATCTCTATGGAATTTCAGGTAATAATCATAAAGGTAAGTATATTCAACAGCCTTTGTCTCAAGTATGTGGAAAGAAACACCAAGGAATTTTTTTTAAGGGATGGGAAGATTTTATATATTTGTTAATGAAGGTCATAAAGAAATAACCTTCCATGGAAAATGGAAGCATCCAGTTGAATATAGTAAAGGTAAAGAAGTTATTTCTGAGGAATCGATTAAATGTTTTAAATATTGGGAGCATGTTCATTATGAAAATAGATGTCTTATGAAGATGGTATGGGAATGGTATTATAAATACCATAAAAATATATGTTTACAAATACCTAATGTCATTCCAATGGAATATGAGGAAACTAAAAATGACCTAGGAAAGGTACGAATTATTTGTTATCTTATTTTTTGAAGTTATTGAGTATTAGTACATGATTCATGATTTTTTTATAGGACTAAATTATTACAGAATAAGATGGAATAAAATTATTAAAGTATCAGGAATTACACTATATGATTAAGAATTCTACACATAAGGGATTCCAGAGTTATGTTAGATTGTAGGATGTTGAAATGTTTAAAAGTAATAATTCTCTTTTGATGATGTGGATACCTTGGGATATTTCTTTATAGAATGTTTAAACAAGAAGTTTTTTATGTTAAAATGTTATTAAAGTAATAGTTATCATTTCCACTATGGATATAATAATAAAATTAATGGATAACCTTTAGGGTTCATATGATCTTTTGTTTTTTAGGTTATTCAGGGTTATTACTTTTTGGGATGAAAAATAAAAGGTATTATACAACCTTTGATGTTAAAGAAGGTTATGGTTATTTCTTAGGACATTATATTATTTTTATGAATGTTATAATAATGATATAGTTTTAGAAAAAGTACAACCCACATGATGGGTTAAAACCCATCGTGTCCAGTAAGGACATGGGAATCGAACCCACAACTAAAGGGCGATAAGGATTACTCGCCTACCACTAGCCTACATGAAGTCCCTAGTTAGTATGACTATTTATTTTTCTAAAATGATATTATAGATTAATAATAAGTTGATTTGGTAGATATATATTTTTATCTAATGGGTATTCTTAGTATTGGAAAATGATTTTGGGATTACATGACAAATGTTACTTTGGAAGATGTTCACTATTTTTGGAACTTTATATGATTTAGGTAAATAGAACACTATGAGATTTTAACGGAGTAATGGTTGATTTGTTTTTTGGAAGAATCTATGTATTTAGTTATGTACTTATATGAATTATTTTATTTATTTAAGTGATTAACCTTTCTTGGAGAAAATGTGATTAGGTTAATTACTTTTTGGTATGAGCCAATAAGAGTGGTTGATGTTATTTGGAGATAGACGTTAAAATTAAACATTGAGAACTATGTGATCATATCCTTCTAAGTTTTAGGTTTCAATATTAGTTGGATTATTTTTAAGAATTTTATGTATTGTTATGTGTTGAATTTTCTATGTAAAACTTTTGTATCAGTGATGAATTTTGGAGATTAATGTAGTTTTTATCATATAACGGTTCATTCATTTTGGGGAATCCCTATACCATGTACTAAATGTTATGATTTTGTTTAATGCCTAAAGACATGAGAAATACATAGTTATCATTTTTTGGATTATGTTATTCTCAGTATTTTGTTTATAGTGTTTCAAGCGGGAAAAAATCGTCTTAAATACTCATTAATTAGAGGTAAAGATAATTTTATGGTGGAAATTGACTAAAGGAAGAAAATATACTTCTCAAGTAAGTATGTTTCCTTATGTCCTTATTCTACGAAGTAAATGAATTCTTATACACTATAAAAATGATATTAAAAAAACATTTTCCATTTACTTTCCCTACTATAAAATCAAATACCATTTAATGCATCACAATATTTTTGTTTTTTATTATTAACTTTATCCAGATCATTTTTTTTCTATCACGCTCCATCAGAACCTGGTGGTTACTTTTTCTTCCATAACCATGTTTTCTTACATGGAATCCTAGTATCTGTTATCTTGGGTGACCTTTTTATTACTCACACCTTTTTTAAAAGTGGTAGTTTTATTGAATCTTTATCAATGTGGGATTTCAATGTAGTAATTTTTACAAGTGAAACCTCGGTTACCAAACCCCAAATTTAAAATTAAGAGGATGTAATTTCCAAAAGGGGGGAATGATGTAACATCATAGGTAATTAGAAAATAATATATTTTCATATCTCTTAATATTTACAAATTATATGGTGTTTATACCTTAATTGGTACATTATCTTTGATATCCTACTCAATACGGAATAATGAGTTTCTCTAAAATCTAATGTTGTTCACAACACTATGTTATACCGAAAAATAATACAATTATTATTTAAAATAGTAGTTATTGTATAGTAATTTTATTGGTAAGAATGAACATAACTAACTATGTTATTATTAAAAAATTTTGATAAATGATTTTACATTTATCTAATAAATTTTAGAGGCTTAAAATGAGAATAAATCCAATTTTAAGTAAAAAATACTCCAATATTTTTAAAAGGTAGTTTTACCACCTTGTGATGGAGAAATATTTTTAAATATAGTTTTGGTATATTTTATATGTTATATTTGTCTAAATAAATTTCTTATTTAGAACTGGGACATCAACATTTACTTTGGTTGATGTTTTGGTATTTTTAAGACAAAATTCATTTTTAATGAATAGTGAAAAAAAATTGCATTTTAATTCCTAAATTATTTTTATTATGATATATTTATATAGTTATATTATCATTTTAATTTTTTTTCAAGTTTAATATGATTATTTTTTTATAAATTAATAAAATAATGGTCATTAGAAGTATTTTTACATTAAAATTTGATATAAACACATGTCAATATTTTGATGGTTTTTAATTTTTAAAAACATGTTTTCTCATTTTGACAATGGGATTTAATTATAAATTATTTACTAAAACATTTGTATTATGAATTTGGAAAATTGGATTCCATATTTTGAATCAAAAGGTCCAAATTTTGAAAATAGGTACCTTTTATTTTTAGACATTATGAGTAGTAACATCAGTGATTATTTTAATTTACCACGGTAAAAGGGTAAATTCGGTAAATTAGGTAAATAAGCATAAAACTAATATTATAATAATATAAAACTACACTAACACATGTCTAAATATTATTGTATGACTCATGGGAGTCCAAAACAGTCCCTAGGCCTAACTTTTGGCATTTTGGAGCAACTTGGGTTCGATAATGACGTGTTATAGTACTTAATTTAATGTAAAGAGAAATATAACATAAACATGTATATTTTTACTAAAAAAAATTAATACAACATTATATAAGTGATATGGTTGACCAAAAATAGTAATTAGAAAGATAAAAATAATTCCAACATCACGGTATTTTATTTACAATATTTAGACATTAAATAAATAAATTTATTAATGACATAATGATGATGCAGTGATTACCTTATCAATGAAAGATTCAAATAAATGATATTATAAATAGTAAAATAAATATAATTTGAAAATTTTTATTACATACATGAATTTTATGGATTATTATGACAATTAATATTTATGTTAGTTTTTCCTTTTCTAATGAATCATTTTTTATGAATTTAACAAAAATCAGTTACTAAATAGTTTCAAAATTGACATAAATGAGTTTTTAAAACAAATACTATTTTATTAAATGACTTAAAAGTCATAAAAATATAATATTAAGCGAACTGACTTATATAATGATAAAATTTTCATTAATTATCCACTTCATGTTCTTTAGAATTTTATAGTAACAATATTAACCCCATAGGGTAAAAATACAAGAAGAGTTGGTAAGAGTTAATTTATTAAACTAAGGGTTAAAGCCAAACGATAAAGTAAACTTTGTGACCTAGACATATCTTAAACCTATTGGTTGATATTATTTCTACCAATAATCATATTATACTTGAAATATATCACTTTTTAGCTATTATAATTCTAATATCAATTTATAATAAAATAATATTTCAATACTTTCCTAAAGTGCCCCTCCTCCCTCTTATAAAAGGCCACCACCTCTACCCACTTATTCACACATCTCAAGCCACTTGGATAATCAAAATTATTCTAAAATAAACTCCAATCATCCCTAACTTCCTCATATAATCCTTAACTTGGGAATATGGCAATTCAAGAAAGCCTTTTGGCTAAAACAAAAAAGAGTTACCTGAGTTAGAGGTAGTGTCTTCTCTCAAGCTCATTTCATTTATTTTCCTTATCCACACCCTATGATCTTATTGTTATATAGTTACATAAAAAAAAGTATCCTCAATATACTAGTATTTTTTATTAAAATTATTATAAATACACTTACACACACCTCTATCTAAGGGATAAGGACATATTATTTCTGTATACGTTGAACTATTGCCTTGCGAAATGATGATTGTGAAATTTTTTCCTACCACCTCTCATGGTGTCCATTATGATGAAAACTATATTTATATATGATATATATTATATTTATATTTTATCTATGCTTCTGTAAGTTTTATTTAGAACTTACCTTTATTGATTTCATGTTATGTATATATGATAATTTCACTTGAGGAAGTATAGACTACCGCCCGATCGAAGTGATAAGACTCATTCATTCCATACATCGAATGTATAAAGGACTGTGTTAATAACCTATGTTACATATGTTATATATATATTATAATGGAATTATAATATACATATGTATCATATAGTTTTTGTTCCATTAATATGACAAATAAATGAAAGTAGCATTCATGTGTACGTATGATATACCTTCTCCCTATATGGTGAATTTCATTTATTATCTCCAAAATGTCTTGAACTATTATAAATAAATATATAATGGATATATATGATATTAAAATCATTATTATCATTTGTTATATTATTTAGTTATGACCACACGGACAATTTTAATCAAAATGAGTTCATTTTTTACTCAAGTACCAATAATAATAAAAAACGTATGATATGAACTCAAATAATTAACTAATTGTTATAACAAGGTAATAAGTGACATAAAATGAATAATAATATTTAAAAAGGTTATTAATAAATTATAAATTAAACTAACATTATTATTCATGAAAGTAAAGAACTAACGAGACAAGTCGGACAAAAGGTAAGTGAAATCTTAACCCAATCTCATTTCATTGAGTTAAATATCCATGTCATTGGTTTTATTTTTCTAATGAAATTTTTGAATGATCTATGTTAATTTTACATTGAATATATACTTATATTGTGTGTATTTATATTTTTCCCATACAATTATGTAATTGACTCATCGTTATTCTAAGGATATGATCTTTGTAAGGGACTTTGTCTCAATCTCCTTTCATTAAGGCATTTCATGATGATATGATGTTTTATTACATTATAAAGTGTACATAATTCACCGTCCACATTACATATCTATATTATATCTATACTCATGATATTTAATGTCATGTAAAATTTTCTACTTTCATGTGGCATATAATTTTAATATTCTATGTTTTAAATTAATCTATATCTAAAACATCATTTTAAATGTTTTAAAGATTTAATCTTATAAATCCTTCTATTTCATGTCCATGTTTTCAAAATGATTTTAAGGAATTATTTATATCTAAATGAATGTTTTTAAGTTAAAATTCCTTTCAAAAGTTTCAACGTGGTATGGGAAACTTTGATTAAAAAATATTTTTTTAAAATGTTTTAATTCTGTTTTAAAAGGGGATTGATTATTTCCGTAACTTTGAATGTTTCTTATATATACGTCATGAATGTAATTTCTTGATTTTATGTATCTATTATGTATTGAATTTTACATTACTATTTTACCATTTCATTTTAAAATAATTTGTTTTTATTTATGAGTGTGCGTCTTGTAAAGGTGAAATCAGATTTCAAAGTGGAAATGTTATTTTTCCTTTATGCTTGGTTTATGTGTTATAATTATTTTATGGTTCTTTAGAATTGCTTGAGTATATGGGTGGTCCTGTGATAAACCAAGGGTGGGTGAACCTGTGATATCTCTCTAATGCATTGGGTAGCATGAAGAAGTCAAACATTAAAGTTTCTCCTAAGAGATTTCATGAAATATATTGTGATGGATTTTCAAAATGTAACCATGATGGTTACTCCCAAGGTGGTTATGAATGATATAATGTAAGTATGATATGTATTCCACAACATACCATTTTGATTTATGATTTCTACTAAGTTTTCATTATTATTATGAATTCATGGGTTTGAAAATATTCATGGACTAGCATTTTATTTCTTTATTTTTCCTTTACTGAGTTTTTATTTTCATCCATGGTTTTTAAAATAAATTCACAGGATATAAGGATGGGTAAGAGGGAGGAAAAATGAAGATGAATGTTATTATGATTTTTATAAAGAAAAAGGAATTAAATTTTTATATTTAAAATTGGATTATGACAATATTGATAGTGTGTAGAAGTGTCTACATTGTAATATTTAAGATGCTAGGTAATATTTATGGCCTAATTCTCCAAAACTCTAAACCTAAAAAGATCATTGATATTAATTAAAGTAAAATTATTTACTTTTCTCAATAATATATAATGTTTTAAAATTGGGGCCTTAGAGTTACATTTTGTTCTTGATATTAAAGTAATCTGATAGAATCACATATGTTGGTTGTAAAGAGAATTATGAGATATTTCAAAGGAATAAATTCACATGGGTTTCTCTACAAGAGAAATTTTGAGATGAAATTTCATGGTTATACTGATGCTGATCGAGTTAGAGATTTTAATGATAGAAATCAACCACAAGAGGAAAATTTTTCTTGGGTGAATTTTGTGTAAGTTGGCATAGTACGAAAAAATGTTTAGTAACTTTGAGAAAAATGAAATTATAATATGTTGTGGATACTTATACTTATACTCAAATGTTGTTGATGAAAGTTCAGCTAGAATATTTGAAAGTAATACAGTCTAAAAAATTGAAGATATTTTGTGATAATAATTGAGTAATTGATATTTATTAAAATCTTTTCCAACATTCAAGATTAAAAAACATTGATATAAAGTTTCACTTTATAAAAGAGAAATATTTTTCTGGAGATTTTTTTCTAGAATATATCTCAATGATTTATCAAATTTATCATTTCTTTACAAAGGTAATTCCAATAGAATGTTTTGTTGAGTTGAGGATGAAACTTCATGTTCATCCTCCTCTAATGAATTCCAAAATATCATGAGTAATACCCCCATAATTATTTGTATAATGTTGAAAAATGGGGAGATAAAGTAAAATATTTTTAGTTTTAAGAATATTTTACTCATATTTCATTTATAAATATAAATATTTGGTTATAGGGGAGAGAAAAAGAAAAGTCATAGGAAAAGATAATAGGGATCAAGATTTTATCTTAATGTGGTTGCAAAATTTTCTTTTCACCGAGGAATTGGATTCCCATAAAATCATTACTTTATCTATTAGTGTGGTTTTAGGACACCCTCTTCTAAAAAAGAATATGTTTTGATAAAAGTTGTAAACATTGAGTTGTTTCAAAATTTTGTTGTGAAAAAAGCCTCGCTGTTTAAAAATTAGTGAGTTGTAAAAGATATTAGAGGATGTTTTCAAACAAATACAAAGGGGGAGATTGAAGAACTTTTATGGTGTTTTTTTTTGAAATATTTTTATATTTTTTGAAAACTAAAGTTCTCTAAAATATTTTTTTAAAATAGTTGAAATTTGCTGATATTTCGAACCGAAAAATAAAGGGGGTGATTTTTGTTTTAGAGAGAATTGTTTTATAGATACAGAGGATTTAATTGAGCATCACTGAACACAATGAATTATAATAGGTAGCTTAGGTCACAAAATTTCTCATAAAGATAATTTTTTTGATTAGGAACATCATCAGTCTCAGATCCATCAGCATGAAGATAAATATCCATTGGACATGATTTTTGATGGAAATAAGTTGCTGAGTTACAATGTCAGAATGTTTCTGAATAAGTTGAATGATGATAGTTATTGTAGGAGTTATAAATTTCTTAAAAAATCTAACCTTAATTCAGATGATGCTTTTCCAATCTTGAAGTTCTCATAAATAATGAAAACTCTCATGAGAAAATCTTTTTAAGAAATAGAGGAATCATAAATATTTTATCAACTCCAAAAATCATGAATATGTTTTCATCGAATCTAGAACTGACGAATACATAATTTTTGCATAATTCTACATGAATTTTAGCAGATGAGGTTTGAATAATTTCAAATTTGTAGAGTGGAATTCCATCATAATGAGAATTCTATCATTATGAGTATTATATCAAACTATCTCTAAGAAGGAAAGTTAGTTGTAATGAATATGGGAATGAAATTCAATCAGACTAACTATGTATCAGAAAGTTAATAAGACTAAATCTAATGATAAAGCTTCATCATAAGGATCTAATAAAGTTTCATCATAATGATCTGAGGATGTTCCATCATAATTAGCTAAATTTGTTTCATTTTAATGATCTAAGGAGGTTCCACCGGACTAAAGAAAGGTTAGGAAGACTGAGAAGGGTGAATATGGAGAAGAATCTAGAATATTTGTGATGATTTGAAGTAGTCAAACATGAAATTCAAATATGCATAAATCTTAGTGTTTTTGAATTTGAGATCGTAGGGAAAGTTTTCAAGCTTCCCACATTTTCCATTGTGATATTCCTATAAATAGAATCACAATAATTCATAGTTTAAAACCTTGTCATGTTCCCAAAAGGCATATCACTATAGAGTTTTAGTATTAGTTCATTCTAGACCGAGATCTCATTAAAAGATCAAATAGGTGAATGTTTTGTTTAGCTAATTGAGGAACATTAGACTGACGAAGATAAGACTAAGTAGATTGAGAAGAGTTTTAGAAGTAAAGTTTGAGAAAAGGGATCATCATAATTATTCCATCAGACGAATTCAATAGGACTGAGCCAATAGGATTGGGGAAATTAGCACTAGGGGAATCAAACTGAGGTTATGGACATAATTTAGTGGGGAAAATTTGATCTTTTCTTTTCCGTATCATTTGTTTGTTATCAAAATTTTTAAACTGATAGAAGTCAGTATAATCATTCATATCAAGAGATAGAAGGTGTATAGTGGTAGTTGTAACAATTTATATTCCCTTCTTCATTATAGTAAATTTACACAGACCCATAGGAGTGAATATGACAAGGATGTATGTTCTCACACTAATGCTTAACCTTGTATATTTCATGTGCTTTAATTTCATTCAAAAAATTTCATGCATGAGTATTTACTAAAATATGATAAGAATATAAACTTTAATAGGTTGTAGGGGTTATTTTTTTAAAAGTATTGAAAATTATAAAAGCCATCAATTCCTAAATGTAATAAATGAATTATAGATCATTGAATATTTCTATCAAATCTGAACATATATCCGTAGTTTTGAATGTGGGACATATTTTTTTGAATGAAATTGATGATTTTAAATAAAACCATGAAATTTTAATCATACAAAGAACATTATGTGTCATATCGATGTGTGGTTAATTTATACATGTAAAAAATTATTTATCGATCATTGTCCTATAATATCAAGACTGTATTAGTGTGATTTATAGGGTTTGAGTATGTGACACTTGTTTAGATCTAAAATGTCAATTTCAAAAAAAACACAATTTTGATCATACATTAAACATCATGTGTTGGATTGACATGTAGTCAATTCCTACATATCAAAAATGAAACTTGGATTGTTATTCAAAAGTATCATGAAAATCAAGCGTTTTTTCTTAGTTTTGTGTATGTGGCCCTTTTCTGAACTAAAATATCAATTTTAAGTAAAAACATTCACTTTTATTCATACCAGACACTCCTTGAGTCAGATTGATATATAGTTGATTCATATATATAAAACATAACTTATAGATTTCTCTAAATTGTAGAAAAAATTCAAATGTGTTATCAATATTTTAATTATTTAACTCTTATTTTGAAAAAAAATATTTTAAGTAAAAAACATACACTTTCAGTCATACTAAGCGCACTTTATGTTAGATGTGCGGTTGATTCCTATACATCACAAAATAATTGATAAATTGTTTTCCTAAAGAATCAACAAAATATGAGCATGTTTTCATGGATTTGACTATGTCAATCATGAAGAGAGTGAGCATAAATATTAATAAGTACCCCAAAATGATTAGATAAAAATAAATACAAGTGATACATTATTTTATATTTGTAGAACACCATTTTTTCTCAAAAACAGGTTATCAAAAGTGATTAGACCCAAAAAGGAATACATTTCATCACTACTAAACATAAATAAATTAAATATAAAACAAAATAACTTAATATATGGAACATTAAATAGTACCTTGGTGCATCATCATGTCACCACCTTCATTGACAATTTATTTTTCTCCAAGAATTTTGTGCCTATAAAGTGTATAAAGGCCTCCAAACCATCTTTAGGGTCTTTCTTGAAGGCTAATATCATTTCCCCTTTAAGAACCCACTTTATCTCAATTAATAATTTCCCCTTCATAATTAGTGTTTCTTCTCTATGGAAATTATTTTTTCATTCAATAACAACCATGAAATCTATATAGAGGACTTTTTATCATTTTATGCACAAAATAATTAAAGAAAAATCAATTGTAAATCACCACTTCATGAGCTCTAAAAAAAGTAACTAAATAATTAGTAGATAAAATTATAAGAAAATTAATTAAATAATTATTAGATAAAATAAAATAAAATTAACTAAATAAATTTCATTTAAAACAAATCTTTATGATCTATGTGAAATAAAAGAAATACATATTTGATAGGAAATCACCTCTTCATTTTGTTTTCAAACACTCTAACACCATGAATTCTTACAACCCATTTCTAAAAAAAATTACTTCATGTTTTAAATACGTGGACTAGCAATAGTCATGGTAGTATTAGAAATATATAAACTAAAAAATTAATAAAAAATAATTTAAATAAAATTGTAATTATAATTAGAAATTATTCTTCATGGAATATAGTTTTTGGATGGAATATAATATATTTCATAAATTTAGAAATGTAATAACATCAATCGTTGTCATTAATTTCTTCCATACACTGCATAAATATTATGAAAAATAAGCATTATGTTTTCATATATGTTTTTATAATGAAATATTTTTATATAATCATTAATTATTATCCACATGTAGATATCCATGGGATTTTTGTGCTCACCTACTTTCCTCATTCCGTGATTTTGATGATATTTAAACACTACACTATCATAATAAAATTATCATTAAAACAAAAAATAAAATGTATAATTTTATGTTTATGTGTAAAATGTTGAATGTAATGTACTAAAAACTGATAAAAGTCATCATGTGTTGTTTATCTGATGGATATCCATGATTTAAATACAAAAAATAAATATTTAGATTATCCAAATTGATTGCAGTGAGCATCTAATACTTCCTAAAAAAGCAATAAGTAATGAGAGAAATAAAAATTTATTTTATGTTACTGGATTATAGAGTTTTACAGTAGAATTATGGGTATAAGAAGAATATTCTATTTGTAAGATTATTTATAAATGTTTTGAGCTAGTCACTTGAAAGTAATTGGGGGAGAAATACCCATATTTCTAATCCATCGAACATACCAGAGGAAACAAAAAAGATCTTTAGGAAGTTTTTCAAAAAACATAAGTTGAAAAACATATTGTGCTTAATAGGACTTGGTAATGAAGTAGAGACCACCCAACTCTTATATATAATGTGGGGTACACTAGAAACAATACTGCAAAATTAACTATATTTACTACTTATCATCATTTATAAAATGTTGAAAAGTAATGTGCTTTTATCAGTGGTATTTAAAATCACTGATGGGGGTGTGGTTTATCAATGTTTAAATTAGCTTTTATCAGTGATTTTTTAGTATTGATAAATGTATCATCTAGGAATTTTTTCTTATCATTTTTTAGTAATATTTTATTGTTGGTAGAAACCTCATTTACTTTCACTTTTTTAGCACCACTAAATATGACCTTTACAAAGAAGTATAAATTATTAAAAAACAAATTTTAAAATATAAATATAAATATATTTATTTATATAAATTTTTTTTATAAATATGATGTATATACTAATAAATATGTATTCACACTTTATATATAATATATTTAGTGAAAATTGTTTTAAAAATACTTAAAAACTAATATTAATGAATAATTTATAAATTAGTGTTTAGTAATAGATATTTAATATCAATTTGTTGGTATAAAAAATTAATAAATTAAATATTATCTTAAGATAAGTTGAAAACATGACTTTAACTTCAGACGATCATAACTTTTGATTCAGGTGTTTGTTTGGGTATTACAAAGTATCAAATGGAAGTTTGTAAAAAGATCTAAGCAATTTATGTTTATGAGGAACTTGAATTATAATGAATCAACCCATCCCATTGGCTTGAGAAGAGGTAGAATTCCACTAACCTTAGGTGACATTCCCCAGACACCAAAGTATAATAATAAATGAAATGGGTTTAAACCTCAGAAACATGTGGGAATATTTTACCCATTAAGAAACTCACAAACATAGAACAAGGTATAGATAAATAGACCAAATACATTTATATAAATGATGCATGAACAAAAATCTAGTCAAGATGAACAATGTGACCAATCCATCAATAAAAAATAAAACATAGAAAAATAATAGAGTAATAATTGAATAGTAAGAGATAGAAACTAAAAACTACAAAGTAGTAAAAGACTCGTGTACCAAGGCAGAACCAATTTTGACCCACACATAAATCAACTCCAATATCCAACTCCACCGACTACGACAATGACAACAAGGACCACTTCTAGAAAACTAAGAAGATTTTCCTTTTCTTGTATCATTGAAAACAATATCTACAAAGGAACCAAAGTGCATATAGATGGGGTGACTAATAATACCCAGTAGGAAAACCCAAATATTCTTCCCACCTGATACAAAGACCAGAAATAGTTTACATCATATGACATAAAACTAGCAGAAAGAGTATCGAAGAAATAAAAAAAATTCAAAATATAAAATATTTCATATGAACAGGTTTTCCAAAATTAGTTTAAGGCATAAGATCATTTCTCTTAGAAAAATCATAAGTATTTCATAATTACCAATTTGGAATAATCAGCTAGGTTCACACACACACACACATGCTTGCCTAAATGACACCCATATACTCATGAGTAGTGGTACATCCTCCACAAATCCATCATTGGTGGCATATTTCCCCTTGTTCCTTTCCAATTGACACCAAGCCCTAAGATTATTTCAAAAATACCTCATACAATGAAATAATAAACACACACCAACCTATGCCTTTCTAGATGGAACTAATAACCCATTATGCCAAGAACATGTGTTAAAACAATATTTCATTTATGTAAAAACATTTAATCAATTCAACAATCAAATGTGGGAAACACCCACAGTCATATTTCAATACAACCAGTATAAGAATTATCAGTAGAGTTTTGCTGGCGAAACACCATTGAAAATAAAGGAGAAAACTCTTATAAACCTAATAGGCCTTAAATTTCCAATAAAAGTGGAAAGAGGATAAAAACACCAACCTCAAGTCAATTGGCATGATTGATCAAAGTTGATTCCATCGGTCAAACCTCTGCCTTCTATTCCTCTATAAAAAACCCAACAAGATCTCATCAACAAAAATCTTAACCCGCAGATATATGTATTATAACACTGTTTTATGGTTCAATATAATACAAACTGAGGAGATCCAAGACAATATTGTAGAATGAGATCCTAACATTTGATCTCCACAAATAAACACCCAACTATTTATTTGAATTGGAGTCTGGATTTCTAAGGTAATCAGAAATCACTAAGGGTAGCCCTAGATGTTGAGAGGAAGGTACATAAACCAAATGAGGAGTTACATCCATTTACTAGGTAAAAATTGGATGGAATGGGAAGAATTTATGATGTAATCTAGGGATTTATGTTGTAGATTCCTTGAGGGTTAGATTCTGCTGAAAAACAAATCACCTCTAAATTAAATCCTAGAAAAACAATTTATAACATAAATTTATTTTACATCATAAAATTCCTCAGTCAAAACATCTTCCTCATAACATTTATATCGTAAAACCATGATTTATTGAATAAATCTTTCCTGTTGATTTCCAGAATCCTTTTTCTAGACCATCTCCTCTTTATTTCCTTGAACTCTTCAAGTAAGGTATTCTGAAGAATTAAAATGAAATACAAAAGTCATAAAATGATGATGTACCTCGACCCGAGGTATGGTGCAACATTCTCCCCACCATTGGTATTTCTATCTCTAAGATGCTGAATAACAATGTTTCCTTTTAACAAGTCCAGCCATTGCTCTCATATAAACTTCTCTTGTTCCCATGTTTCCTCTTAATCCTGATCATGCGGTCAAAAAACTCTCACTAAGGAAATATATCTCCCATATATGGTCTTTTCCTTTGATCCCCCATGAGGTGGGATGGTCTTGGATGTGTTTCGATTATTAATCGAAGTATGATCATCCATTTTTCTTCATTTTTTGGTTTCCCCCTTCGATACTCTTTAATTTACTCTAATTTTATCTAGATTCTTGGTGTTGATTACATTGGAGCAAGGTGGAATCGAATGAGATGGATGAGTATTTCACTTAACCTATGTACAGGGTATCCTAAGATGCAGTGTACCTACCATCGCATGTTGTTTTGGTGAGGTATATCACTGCAATTATTATTATAATATTTACCGAATAGATTAAAAAATAGTGATTAAATTGTGGTTATAAACTATGAATTTTCGTTGGGATGGTGTAAGAGGTACACTATAGACCCTCTACAGGTTATTGGTTGTGGTTTTGGTGTAATGGTGACTCACGATGACTGAGAGAATAAACAGCGCTTTGTTGGATTAGAAGAGCTTGGTGGAGGCACGATCAGGCTTAGCGGGTGGTTGGACGGGGCTTAGTGGACACCACAGGAAAACTAAGTAATTGGGGTGGGCCATTTATGAAGATCCTGTATCTCATCAAAAAAAGACCTTTAGAAAAAAAAATTGCGACGAGAGAACCAGCCTGTCTCAAATAATACAGTTTTTGCAATTGGGTGATGGTTCCCTTCGTAAAGGCATTGGCACACGTTGCGTGCCAAAACATGGGAAAGGGTATTTACTAAAGGCTATAGTAGCTCGTCGCAAATACTATGTCGGCAAGTGGTCCTTTGCAATGGGGCACATCGTAAAAGACTTTCTAAAAAAATGTATTTGCGAAACGATTACCCTCGCAACTAATTTAACCTATATATACCCCCCAATCGTTTTTCCCTCATTCCACTCAATTCTCTACTCCACTCTCTCTCTAGTGAAAAATTTTACTTCAAATTTTTTCATAATTTAACATTTTAATTCAGTGTATTATTCGTTGCTTATATCCTTCAAAAGTGTCATCTATATCATTTATTTTTTTACTTAATTCATCTTATTTTATTTTAGTTATTATTATTGTTAGTTAGCGGTAGATAAATTAAAATAGAATTAGATAGTTTTATTTATCATTGTTTATGTTTATTTTTACAAAAACTTTTGTGTGATTAGAATGAATTAGTATTAATTAATAGTTATTATATTAATTGTACTAATTACTATTCAATTGTAATAATAAGTATTAAATTGTAATAATTTGAATTAAATTGCAATAATTAGTAATCAATTTGACCAATTATTAATAAATTCGAATAATTAGTAATAAATTGTAATAAATAGTAATTAATTGAAAAAATTAGAAATAATTTGTAATAAATTATAATAAGTAATAACAAATTATAATAAGTTTTAATAAATTATAATAAGTAGTAACAAATTATAACAAATAGTGTTAAATTTTAATAATTATTAATAAATTTTAATAATTAGTAACAAATTGTAATAATTATTAATAAATTGTAATAATTAGAAATAAATTGTAATAATTAGTAATAAATTTTAATAATTAGTTTTAATTAGTAATAATTTGTAATAAATTCTAATATTTAGTAATAAATTATAATAATTATTTATAAATTTCAACAATTAGTAATAATTTGTAATAAGTTGTAATAATTTGTAATAATATGGAATAATTTGGAATAAATTTTAATACTTTCTAATAATTAGTAATATATTGTAATGAAATGTATTAAATTGTAATAATTAGTGATAAATTCTAATAATTAGTTATAAATTATAATAATTATTAATAAATTGGAATGATTAGTAATAAATTGCAACAATTAGTAATAAATTACAACAATTAGTAATAAATTGAAACAATTAGTAATAATTAGTAATAAATTGTAATAATTTGTAATAATTAGTCATAATTCGTAACAATTAGTAATAAATTGGAATAATTAGTAATAAATTGGAATAATTAGTAATAATTTACAATAATTACTAACAAATTGTAATAATTAGTAATAATTAGTAATAAATTGTAATAAATTGTTTTAATTTGTAATAATTAGTAATAATTAGAAATAAATTCTAATAATTATTAATAAATTCAAATAATTAGTAATAAATTCTAATAATTAGTAATAATTAGAAATAATTAGTAATAAATTAGCAATAATTACCAATAAATTGTAATAATTATTAATAGATTTTAATAATTAGAAATAAATTGCAACAATTAGTAATAAATTGAAAAAATTAGTAATAAATTCTAATAATTTTTAATAAAGTGAAATAATCTGTAATAAATTGCAATAACTTGTAACAAATTGCAATAATTAGAAATAAATTCTTATAATGGAAATAAATTCTAATAATTAGAAATAAATTGGAAGCATTAGTAATAATTAGAAATAAATTCTAATAATTATTAATAAACTGTAATAATTAATAATAAATTAGTAATAATTAGTAATAAATTATAATAATTAGTAATAAAGTATAATAGTTAGTAATAAATTATAATAATTATTAATTTAATATAACAATTAGTAATAAATTCTAATAACTAGAAATAAATTACAATAATTAGTAATAAATTGAAAAAAGTAGTGATAATTAGTAATAAATTCTAATAATTAGTAATAAATTGAAATAATTATAATAAATTGTAATAAATTGTAATAATTAGTAATAAATTGTTATAATTATTAATAAATTGTAATAATTATTAATAAATTTTAATAATTATTTTTAAATTGTAATAATTAGTAATAAATTGTAATAAATTCTAATAAATTATAATGATTAGTAATAAATTGTAATAATTAGTAATAAATTCTAATAAATAGTAATAAATTGAAGTAATTAGAAATAAATTGGAATAATTTGTAACACATTTTAATAATTAGAAATAAATTGCAACAATTAGTAATAAATTGTAAAACTTATTACTAAATTGTAATAAATTCTAATAATTTGTAATAAATTCTAATAATTTGTAATAAATTCTAATAATTAACAATAATTAACAATAATTAGAAAGAAATTATAATAAATTGTAACAAATTGAAATAAATTGGAATAATTTCTAGCGGGTTTTTGGGTCCCTATTTTTCAACGTCTTATCACCATACAATTTTCACCGATTGAAATCACTATGAAAAATATTTCAACATGCACAGATATCCATTTTCGTAACCACACTAATGAAGAGTAGCATGGCGAGTCCTTCCAACTCTATATTCTCATGCATATGAAATTGGATATGTGTAAGTCAAAGTATAATTTTAATATAGATTTCAGTCAGACAATGTTCTAAGAAGACGAGTCATCAGGAAAAGAGGCACTTTTCACGATGATTCATCTCCACTATCTCCGACTGAAATCACAATGAAAAATCTGCTCAGACATATGAATATCAATTTCTATATGCATGAAGATGGAGAGAAGCGAGCCCTCATCATGCTACTCTCCATTTTCATGCATACAGAAATGGATATCTGTACATATGAGCGTATTTTTCATGGTGATTTTAGTCGGATATAGTAGAGATGAGTTGTCTGGAAAAGTACTTTCGCCAATCCGCTAGAAATTGTGTCACTGGTAATTAACAATTATTATTACAAATTAGTGGTATTTAATAATAATTAGTGGTTATTAGTATAAATTATTATAAGTTAATTTAGATTGGTATAAATGTTTTAAAAAATAATATAAATAAGTATGGAATAATAGAAATTACTCTAATTTTATAGAAAATTAACTTTAATTGTCTAATCCTTTTTGGATAGTGTTTTTCTTATATAAAATTGTATAAAAAACTAATTATTTTATATTATTTAGTGAAATATACAATAATGATGTTGAAAACAATCATTATTAGATGATCGTGCATGGATAAATCATCACAAGAAACCAAATGGTTCTGGTTTAAATCATGTATATATTGAGGGTGTGGAAGCTTTCTTATTATTTGCATCATCAAAATCAGAATTTTTTTTAGAATGGAAAATTATACTTCCATGTAAAAAATGTCCTCTGAGGACGTTTGACACATTTGAAAACATTGGGGGGTATTTATTGCATTTTGGTTTTTCGCCAGATTATGTTTCATGGTATCAACATATAGAATGAAATTCCAAAGAAGGTACTAATAATTTGGTTACGAATCCTGCATGGTTTCAAAAATTCGTACATGATGTGGCAGGTCCATCTTTTCAACAAGCTAAAACCCAGGATGATATTAATTTAACTCTTGAGTTGGAACCATCTCATTTTTATGAGTTGTTGAGTTCCGTTAAGGATGCCTTATATCCTTGTTGCAAGATCAGATAATTTTTAGCATTTGAAAAATTTAGGGATGTTAAATAAGATAATGGAATGCCAAATTGTTGTTTTGATGAGATATGATCTTTGGTAAAAACACTACTACCTGATGGAAATGTGTTGTCTACAAATTTATATGAGAGAAAGAGTGTGGTTCATAATCTGGGTCTTGGTTATCAGAGGATTCATACATGTTCAAATGATAGAATCTTATATTATGGTTCAAATGATTAATTTTATAGTTTTCCCACATGTGGAAAATCAAGTTATAAAGAGGCTAAATAAGGGAAGTCTGGATTGATTCTTGTAAAAAAATGAAATATTTCCCAGTTACGTCTAGATTGAAGAGTTTATTTATGTATCAGAACAAAACGTCATTGATGTCATGGAACTAAAATAATATTCCCACCAGTAAAACCTTCATGGAATTTTTTTGAGAAAGTGTATCTATATTTTTCATTAAAATCTCAAAAATCTGTGATTAGTTATTTCTACTAATGGTTTCTATCCATTCGGTTCTTATAGTAGTTGGTATTCATGTTGGAATATCTTTATAACTTTATACAACTTTCATTCTTGGATGTTGATGATAGAACCATATATATTTTTGACTTTATTAATTCAATGACATCCAAAAAATAATATTTATGTTTATTTGTAACCATTGATTGATGAGTTAAATTCATTGTGAATTAATGGTATCAGTACATTTGATGCTGCTGTGAAAAAAAACATACTGAAAGATGCATTGATATGGACAATTAGTGACTTTAAAACATATATAATGTTATCTTGTTGGAGTACACATGGTCCAAAATCATGTTCATATTGTATGATAGATAGTAAAGCATTTATGCTTGTTAATGGGGAAAACCTTGGTTTTTCAACTATCATCACAGATTCCTTCCAACTAATCACCATTTTTGGATAAAAAATATCATTTTAGAAAAGGAAAAATTGGAAGAGATGGACCTCCAGAAATTATTTCAGATACAAAGTTAAAATAAATTTTCTCTTCATTAGAATCCATTACATTTAGACCAACAATAAACTAATAGAAAATTGATGACTTTGGAAAAGAACACAATTGGATAAACTGGTTCATTTTTTGGGATTTTCCATATTGGTCTGATTTTCTGGTCCTGCACATGTTGGATGTCATGAATATTGAGAATAACTATTTTGATATTTTATTTCATACAGTTTTGGGTACACCAGGTAAGACCAAAGATTAAGTAAAGGAATCATTAGATCTTGCCCAAATTTGCAAGTGACCAAAACATGAACTATTTGAAAATGTCATATCATAAAAGTTAAAAATACAAAAGCATCTTAGACACTCTCCAAAGAGAGTAGCTTATTATCTTGTCAGTGGATTGAATATTTGAGACTTGTAGATGGTTATGATTCTAATTTGGGCAGATGTGTCAGAAATTGTTATATAACTGGATTAAGAAGTCATAACTGTCATATTTTCATGGAAATAATCCTACCAGTTAGATTAAGAGGTATATTGAATTCTATGATTTGGGATGTGCTAACAGACATATCATATTGTTTTTAGAAATTTGTGTGGCGACATGTGACTATGATGCATTTAGATGATTATAAGCAGATGTGGATTTAATTATATGTAAACTGGAAAACATATTTCTGCTGGCTTTGTTTGAATCAATGGAACATTTGATATTACATTTACTGTATGAAAAAAAATGTGGAGGTCCAGTACATTTCTGATGGATGTACCGATTCGAGAGATGCATGTAGAAATTGAAGAAAAAAGTATGTAAAAATGTATCACTTTAATGTTCAATTGCAGAAGCTTATTTTCAAGAGGAAACTTCTTTTTTTTGGTCTCATTACATTCAATATGAATATAACTCAAAACCAAACCACATGGGCTGTAACAAGGGAAATGTCTACAATGAAATGGGAAATCAATTATTCGTTTTCAATTAGCCTGAACATGGATTTGGTGGAGTTCATGAACAATGGATTTCAGATGATGAACATCACAGAGATCATATATATGTTCCTATAAACAATGAAGAAATGGATCCATTTGTACAGTGTGTTATCCGATCACTTATTCTATAATTTTTTTTATAGTAAATTAAACATTTTTATTTGTAGGTTATATAATAATCATATCAATAATCAACGTGCACAAATTACAACAGTTGTTCTTGAAGAGCATCAGCAAAAAAAAATTTCCTACTAGTTTAAAAAATTTGTAACATAAATTATTTATGGTTTAACATGTATAATCAATTTATTATCTGTTATACTGATAGTTGTTTTAAAATTTTCCACATATCTCAAAAGGATGAAAAAATTGATAATTGATTGCGTGTATTTGGTAAACCACCATAAGAAATGGTTAAACATAATAATTCACCTATGGTGAATGGTTTTATATTTCATACATGTGCATATATGGAATCAATAAAAAAAGGAATATTGGTGTGTTCTTGAGAGAATATCATCATTGATAAACTGAAGTTGACTTTTTTGGCATAATGGAAGAAATTATTGAACTATGTTATCTATAACAAAATTACATGACGATGTTTAAATGTTAGTGGGTTGATATTGATAGAGGCTTATGTGTTCCTCTGACCCATGGAATTATTGATATTAAATATAAAAGTCCTATTTTATTAAATGAACCTTTTTTATTTTCTCATCAAGAACATAAAATTAATTATTCAAAATACTAGGCTGCATCAAGATAGTTTAGTGATTGGTGGAGAATAATAAAAATTAAATCTCAGTCAAATTAGTTTACTAAAACTGAATGTAGTTCTGTTGAAGTGGACTGAATTGAAATTTTTCAAGGGAATGCTCCAAATTCATATTTTTCATGAAGAGATGCGAATATAGATAATGACACCCAATAGTTAATATTCGACGGTGAAGATTATGTTAAGGATGTTACAAATGAATTTGAAATGACAATAGATGATGAAAATGAAACTCATATAGAAATTGATGACGCTGAGGAGGAATATGAATACAATAACATCGTCAGATAGGAAGATAAGGATGAATATGAACATTGAAACATTTCAAAGATGGTTATAATCATTTATAATATATATCGATATATAATTGTTGTTTTCGACTTATTACTAACAATTATAATTTTGTGTTTCAGTAGGATGAAGATCTATTTCTTATATTAGAGGGAGCTGATCAACTTTTGGATGAGTAGGATGTTGGATCATCTGACACTTAGATAAATATTGGTTTAGGGGGGACTCTTAAGAGTTGTGGTATTACGTGATTGATGATTAATCACCTGATACTTGAGTGATATCCACATCATGGCTTTGATCCACACGTGTAGAGGTATGTTTACCTGTGTATTTTAGTTAGTTTTCAATAATTTATTTATATAATAATTGTTTTAATATTTGTTCTTTTTTCATAGATTTACAAATATAGCTACGGGATAGGGGATCTCTATATTGTGCAATTATATTTCTGAAGCATGGGTCTCATGGGATCAGATTCCCATTGATTTGCAGCACCACATGTTTGATCTTTGGATAGTATGTAAATAAATAATATTTATTTTGAAATTAATTTAATTGATAACATAATATTATAAATTATTTGTAGGGATTATGGTATTCCATCAATGAGAGCATGTATGGGGCTATCTAGAAGGCATGTTAGGGGACTATACGTCATCGTTGCAGTCAGTTTTTTGCACAATTTGAGAAGGAAAGAAATAGAGAAAGAAGAAGTGATAGAGTTTAATGATTCTTATCAAGACAATAAATTTGATTACATTTCATATCAGGTTTAGGATGGATTATGTTTACACTATTTTGGTGGTCATTTCTATAGGAGATCATTGGTTGGTCGACAAAACCCGGGGAGATAAGAGGTGACACAATGTAGTTGGTGTTTGGCTTAGAGGTAAGCACCCCTTAATTCTACATAAAAAATGGGGGTTCAAACCCCAGTAGGCATAGGTACTATAGAATACTGTATCAGCAGCGACACTGTAGCAATGGCGGGCACTATAGCGGCGGCAGGTCACTGTTGCGGTGGGTACTGTGCAGTACTGTAGCAGTGCGGTACTATAGCAGTACTATTCACAGAATGGGCTTTGGGCCAAAAAATGGGCATACGGGCCATGTAATGGGATAAATTGCCAATGGGCCTTTGGGCTATGTAATGGGTCTCCCTCTACCCAGTTAAAGAGATATTTTCTTTGCTTAAATAATAAATGAGGCTTCGGCCCCAAACTTTTAATAAAATACGCATAGGGAGCAAATGGTAGGTACATTTTTTAAAATATTTTACAGAGTTTTAAATGTAAATGGTTTATTTTATATTTATATAAGCAGTCAAACAGTCCGATATTTCGGAGTTATACATTTATAGGATGATGTATAATGATACGACCATTGTAGGGGTTAGAGGTGCTCACCAATGTCATATTCTGGTCAGTATATTTTCTTTTTTTAGTTTAAAATTTAATTGAAAATAATATTTTAACTATTTTACTTTTAAATTTAAATTTAAGGAGTCATATTAGGTTACGATGTCATAGAAACCGACTGAGAGTCAAGCTGAGAATGATACATAGACTACTACCCACCACTTTTATGAGACATCATGGATGCAGGAGACCGAGTATGCCTTTGAGAAAGGTCGAGTTGTTGGAATCAACTCTCGATTGACGCATATGGATTGTTATGGCACCGCTGCGATGTCAGAATCAATATCGAGAGGATCTAATGGAGATTCATCATCTTCTGCTATACAGTATCAGGAGAATCTACGAGATGAGAGTCAGCTTATAGAGAGTATGTGTAGGGATCCAGATCAGATGCATCAATGGAAGCAATAGTAGCATTAAGACTTCCTACGACAGTAGCAGCAATAACAGCAGTAGCAGCAAGAGATGTAGGGGTAGATGCCTAGATGGGGGAAACAGTAGGAGCAGGAGTAGTTGGAGTACATGTGACATCTCACTCTTGGTTTAGGGATGGAGTTCCCTCCACCATATCCTCCAACTCCTCTAGATGACCCTCCCCCTTAGTGATCTATTTATTTTTTATAATAAAACATTTGAATGTAAATTTTATTTCTAATGTTAACAAGTTACCTTTCTATATATTCTGTTATTTATATTGTTGCAAATATTAGATTTTATATTATTCAATTGATTTTATATTATCTTATTAATTTATTTAATTTTATTATTATTTTATTAATTAATTTTTTGATTATTTTTTTTTTATTTTTTTCTTGAATATTGATGTTTTCATTATTTTATAATTTTTTATTTTATTAGTAATATTAATATTATCATTTCATTAATATTAAAATTAATGATATTATTATTTTATCAATGTTATTATTATTATTACATGAATTTTATTTTATTACTTTATAATTTATTTTATTTTACTAATATTAATATTATTTTTTCATTAATACTTGTATTATTTTATTATTTTTATTAACATTTTTTAAAAAAAATTCACCAAGCCCCATTGTAAATAGAATTTTCTATGGACCGTCATAAAAATGTGTTTCAAAAACTCAGAAATAATTTTTACAGTGGGGTCCGCCGCAAAAAAAAAGTATTAAAAAACACTAGAAATCTATTTTTGACATATACATATACCATCGTAAAAAAAATTTTTACAACAGACTATCACAAAAAAAACAATATTTGTGATGCCCTTTTCTGCAATGGGTCGTTTGCGATAGGGCCCCGTTGCAAATGCCCTATTGTAAATACCCCATTTTCTAGCAGTGGGGGCTTTTTGATGGGTTGACAACATATGTGAGGTTGGTGGACCATATTGTTGACCTCACCTATTTTGATAAACCCAATTATGCTTTCATATACTTTTATAATCTCAATCTAATGTTTTTGTATGTATTAATACTTTCAATCTATTATCATGATGATAATAATATTAAAATGATCCGTGAGATATGTTAATCCATTTTTATCCATGTTTATATAAGTTCTGGAGTAATTCTAACCCATTCAGATATGTTTTTCATAAAATAGACAAGTGTTATAGCTACTTGTATAGAGCTACCAGTACTCAGTCTACCGATAGACATAGTCTACCGATAGACAGAGTCACCGATACACTAAGGTCACTGATATAAACAGAGTTACCAGTAAGTAGAGATAGAAGTCTACCAATATAACCAGTCTACCAAGCTACCGACAGACAAACAGACCAGAAGTCTACTGATAGACAGAAGTCTACCGATAGATCCAGTTCACAGATAGTTATCGATACAAGTATAGTAACCGATATATCGAGCTACCGACAGAAGGCTGCTGACAGTATAAGTCTACCGATACACTACTAATGAAAGATCTACCGATGGAGAGACATCTATCGATGGATCAACAGCTGCCGATAACAAGAGCTACCGATGGAACTAAAGTCACCGGTATATGAGCTACCATTGCAAGTTTAAAAGAGATAACGATGGAAGGTTCTGGGAACACAAAGTCCACTGTGCACGTCTACCAATAGAATGCTTCTAATGCTCGACCAACCCGTCATACCCTCTACTCTTCATACTATTTATTTCTTATCGAACGGTTACATTCGATGGTTTTAATGCAGTTAATGTTATTTAATGATTTCTGTTTCATGTCAGGGAACCGTACTTAGTACCCATGCAAAAGGCGATTATTCTTTTTTGATGAAGCTGAAAGCTACAAAGGGACAGAAAAAGATCATGCAAGTGACACTCCTCGAAAGCACTACGGGTGATGCATATTACACGAAAGGCACTAAGAAGACACACAAAGGGTGAAAGAGACAAGAGCTGAACAACATTCAAATGTGGATCATTTTTCTCTAGTCTACATCCATACTCCAAGAATCCTGGACATACATGAAGAAACTTATTATAGAGGAGAACACAAGCTGCATCTTGAGTGAAGAAATACAAAAAACATTCCATGAATTCAGGCTGATAAGCTGGAACAAGAATCAAAGAAGAAAACAACACTCTATTTTCTAAGAAAAACCAGAGAAGGACTCAGAAGCTTTTCTGATAAACCAAATGAGTCCAGAGATGCACTGCTAATCACTAAAGCATTTCTAAACTCAATCATACTTCTCTTAGTGATTCTATATTTATATTTTGAGAAGTGTGTGTACCCTGTTTATTTTACAAACACACTGTCTCTTGTGCTAAACTGGAAGATTCTTAAATCCTCACTCAAACTCCATAACTCTTTTGTTTCCCACTGTGGATGGCGGTAGAGGTCGAGTAAGACCTGAAAAGCTTGTGAGAAGTTGTTTGTTTTTCCCACGAAGAACTGTGGTAGAGGTCTTTGTACCTGGATAGTAGTGTACTGTTTTTTACCCCCAATCCAGGGTGTGGATCAATTTATATAAATTGTTGATAGGACTAAGTATCGGCTTGGGACTGAACCTCTTGGTTAACTTTGTTGTTCTATTATATTAAGTCTGTAAGTATTACATATATATTTTACATATTCCACTGCTATTACGTTGAAATATAAAACTATTTTAAAGCTAAATTGATAGTTAAATTAGCAAGTGTTTATGCTAATTGTAAATCAGTAAGTTAGTTTCAAAAGTTAATTTAATCTTCTAATTATGTTATCTGAGACCTAATCAATCTTTGAGAAACTAATTGAACCTTTAAATTCTGTATAGATTCACTACAGTTTAACCTTGTTTTTAAATTGGGGGATTTTAAGAGAAATATTTTCAACAGAGATTTAAATTGGAACTCAATTCACCCCCCCTCATGAGTATCTACTCCGACCAACATTTGGTATCAGAGGTTTGTTTTTGTTCAAGGATTTTTGAAATACTCTGTTTTTTAACTGTGATTTTAGTTGCATATGTAAAGATCTTATGTTTCTGTTAGTTCTAAATATTATCTCTTTAAACCCATTTTCTAAAATCTAGTTATGGATAACAGACTAGAGGGTGCTACTACTAACCGACCACCTTTCTTCAATGGAACAAACTATACCCAGTGGAAACATAAAATGAAAATTCATTTAGAAACCATGGGATTTGATATTTGGACTGCTATAGAGTATCAACATAAAATTATAGAAACTGAAAGAACAACATGGGATGAACCTACAAAGACTACTTATAATAATAATTGTAAAGCTATGAATGCTCTGTACTGTGATTTAGAAGATGAAGAGTTTAATAGAATTTCTACTTGTAAAACTACCTTTGAAATATGGGATGCTTTGGGTGTTTCTCATGAACGAACAACCAATGTTAAAGAAATGAGATTGAGTACTTATACAATTAAATATGAAAATTTTAAAATGAAAACTGATGATCCTATTTCTGATATGTATCTCAGGTTTAATGAGATAGTCAATACAATGAGTTCACTTGGAAAAGTTGTTCTAGATAGGGAAAAAATTATAAGGATTCTGAGATGTCTACTAGAACGATGGAGAGGCACCTCTATCTCAATCAGAGAGTCATGTGAAATTGGAGCACTTCCAGTAAAGGAGCTTATTGGTAAATTAATTATGTATGAGGAAGAAATCAAGGTGAATAAGGAGTATGTTGATGAACCTAAGAGAAAATCTATAGCTTTCAAGTCTACTTCCTCTAAGAGTAAAGACAATGAGAAAATGCAAATACCTACTCAGAGTTCAACCAATGAAGATTCTGATTCAGATAGTGATGCTGAGATGGCTCAAATAGCCAAGAGATTCAAGAAGTTTTATAGGAAGAAGAAATTATTCAGGAAATATAACTACAAAAGAAAGTATGACAACAAGGGGCACTGGAAGAAGGATTGGAAGAAAGATGACAAGAATGATGAAATAGTATGCTATGAGTGTAAAAGGAAAGGACACATCAAGGCTGATTGTCAAAAGTTAAAAGTCAAAAAGAAATATGATTTTAGGGATAAGAAGTAAAAGAAAGATATGAAAGCAACCTGGAGTGCATCTAAAGACAGCACAAGTGAATCAGAAGTTTTTGATTCTGAGAAGAATCATGCCAACATTTGTTTCATAACCAAAAAATTTGAGGTAACCTTAGATACTCCTATTTTAAATTCTTATTATTCTGAAGATGATACAAAATCTGATTCTGATTCTGAAAACATGACTAGTAGGGAATTATTTGAAAACTGTAATATGCTGGAGGAGACATGAAATGAACTTAAAGATAAATACAAATAATTAAAGAAACAACATTCTCTCACTACTACTGTTAAAACCAAACATCCTATTGAAAAAGAGAAGAATGCTCAACTATTAAAGGAAAATACAGAACTGAAAATGTCAAATGAGAAACTTAGAAAAGACCTAGAGAAGTTTACAAATGGAAAAGACACACTTACTAAACTGTTAGGTAAACAATTTTCACCTAAATACACTACTGGTTTGGGATACCAACCTGGACAGAGATAGTTCACTAAAACTCAATTTATTCCTAAGTCTGGACAAAATTATTCTTATTCTAGTTCTGGAAATTCATATGCTTCAACCAGTTATTCTTATGGTTATAGGTCAAATAAAGTTTATATTTCAAAATATTTTGATTCTATAAATTATATGAGACCCATAAGACAAATATGGGTACCTAAAGCTTTTATTTCTAACCTTTCTGGACCCAATAAGATCTGGGGTACCAAAATCATTTCCCATCTAAATATGTTTTATAGGAAACATGCTTAATGAGTTCTCACAAGAAAGTATGGTACATGGACAGTGGATGTTAAAAACATATGTCTAGAGATTATTCATGTTTAAAAAGTTTAATAATGGTTGATGGAGTCCATGTCACCTTTGGGGATAATTTTAAAGGAAAGATCATCGGCCTAGGCCAAATTGGTAGCACTGATTCAGTTTTAATTTCTAAAGATTTATTTGTTGACGGAATTAAGTATAACCTGTTAAGTATTTCTCAATTATGTAATGATGGATTTAATGTGAAGTTTGAAAATGATTCTTGTAATGTTTTTAATTCAAAAAATGTTTTAGTATTTTCTGCTTTAAGAAATGGAAATGTTTATGCAGTTGATTTAAATTCTTTAGTTAAACAAAATGTTACTTGCCTAAATGTTTTTCATAAAGAGTCTTGGCTTTGGAATAGAAGATTAGGAAACTGCAACATCTATTCACTTAGAAAACTAACTAGAAAGATCATAGTTAGAGACCTACCTAAACTTGAATTCCCAAATGACAACGTTTGTAATCCCTGTCAAAAGGGAAAGCAACATATATTTTCTTTTAAATCAAAGAAAGAAGTTTCAACTTCTCAACCTCTCGAGTTGGTTCTCATGGACTTTTTTGGACCATCAAGAGTTTCTAGTTTAAATGGGAAGCACTATGTATATGTTCTAGAAGATGACTTTTCTAGATATACTTGGGTATACTTCTTAGATCACAAAAGTGAAGCTTGTTTTTTTTAAATACTCCAAATCTGTTGAAAATCATAGTGGACTTAAGATTAAAACTCTAAGAAGTGATCATGTCCGTGAGTTTGAAAATCATGAATTTGAATCTTATTTCTCACACAATGGCTATAGTCACAACTTTTCTGCTCCTAGAACACCTCAGCAGAATGGTGTAGTAGAAAGAAAGAATAGAACACTTCAAGAAATAGCTAGATCCATGCTAAATGAATATGACTTGCCTATTTACTTTTGGGCTAAAGCTGTGAATACAGCTTGTTATATTATTAAAAGAGTCTTAATTAGACCAATTCTTAAGAAGACCCTTTATAAGTTGTGGAATAATAGAAAACCTAAAGTTAGTTACTTTAGAGTCTTTGGATGCAATGCTTTTACTCTTAATACAAAGGATAATCTGTTCAAGTTTGCTTCTAAGAGTGATGAAGGAATTTTTCTTGGTTATTATTTAACTATAAAAGCCTATAGAGTCTTTAATAAAAGAACCAAATGTGTGGAAGAATCTGTTCACATCAAGATTTATGAAACTGATCCACATGAGCCTGAAACCACTCTTGAAAATCGTGAGGAAGAATTAATTGTTCTGAACCTTAATGATAAATCTATAGAACCTACTGTAAAAACATCCAGTTCTGGACATATTCCATAATCTGCTACTATGGACCCCGAACCTATAGACGAACCAGAAATTTCTAGTTCTACCTTTACTAGATCAACAAGAATTCTAAAGAATCAGCCTTTGGATGTTATTGTTGGTAATCTTGATAGAGGGACACAGACTAGGGCTTCTCTAAGAAATCAGGTTGAACATCAAGATTTTTTGTCACACCTAGAACCTAAAAATATCAATGATGCTATCAATGATTAATTTTGGGTAATGTATATGCAAGAAGAGTTAAATCAATTTTAAAGAAACAAAGTCTGATAATTAGTTGACTGACCTAATGACACTTTAACAATTGGCACAAAAAGGGGTTTTTAGAAACAAAGTTGATGAGTCTAGAAACATAGATAGAAACAAAGCTAGACTAGTTGCACAAGGATATAGTCAAGAAAAAGGAATAAACTATGAGGAAACTTTTTCACCTATAGCCAGATTAGAAGCCATCGGGATCTTACTCGCATATGCTGCTCATCTAAATTTCAAGCTATATCAAATGGATGTCAAAAGTGCTTTTCTAAATGGTTTTATTGTTGAAGATGTTTTTGTTGAACAACCACCTGGATTTATTAATCCTCACTTTCCAAATGAAGTTTATAAACTTTCTAAAGCTTTATAAGGCTGAAAACAAGCTCCAAGAGCTTGGTATGATGGACTTAGTAATTTTCATATTTGAAAATGTTTTACTAAATGGATTGTTGATCCAACTCTTTTTATTAAAATAATTTCAAAAGATGTTTTAATAGTTCAAATCTATGTTGATGATATTATTTTTGGATCTTCTAAACATTCCTTATGTACTGATTTTTCAAAGAATATACAAAATGAATTTGAAATTAGTTTAATGAGAGAACATAAATATTTTCTTGGATTTAAAGTGTTTCAAAATGAGAATGGTATTGTTTTGAATCAAAGTAAATATACAAAGGATATTTTAAAACTTTTTTGGTTTGGATAGTATTAAGGAAATTGAAACTCCAATGAGTACTGTTTATAAATTGGATGCAGATGAAACTGGGAAACCAGTGGATCAAACCAATTACAGAGGTATGATTGGAAGCATACATTACCTTACTGCTAGTCGACCAGATATTATGTTTAGTGTGTGTATGTGTGCAAGATTTCAAGCGAATCCAAACAATTCACATTTACTTACTGTTAAAATAATTTTTAAGTATCTTAAACATACCGTAAACTATGGTTTGTTTTACCCAAAAGGACAACCCTTTGAGTTAATGAGTTATACAGGTGCTGACTTTGCTGGTTTCAAGGTGGATAGAAAGAGAACTTCTGGAACATGTCATTTATTAGGAAAGTCCATAGTATCTTGGTTTAGAATTAAGCATAATTCTGTAGCTTTATCCAATGCTGAAGTAGAGTACATTGCTGCTGGTAGTTGCTGTGCACAAATTCTGTGGATGAAACACACTCTTTTGGACTATGGATATGACTTTAGACATGTGTCAATCAACTGTGACAATACTAGTGCAATAAATATCTTGAAGAACCCTGTGTCTCAATCCAGGACCAAACACATTGATGTAAAGAACCACTTCTTGAGAGATCATTTCCAAAAGGGTGATATTACTCTTGAGTTTATAAGCACTGAACATCAATTAGCCAACATTTTCACTAAACATTTCAGTTCGGATAGGTTAAGTTACATTAGACACAAGTTAGGAATGTTCAACCTCAATCGGTAGATATTCTCACTGATGTATCCTCACTGATGTAAAACCTCACCGATGTAAAACCTCACCGATGTAAAACCTCACCGATGTAACCTCACTGATGTAAAACATCACTGATGTAAAACCTCACCGATGTAAAACCTCACCGATGTAACCTCACTGATGTAAAACCTCACCGATGTAACCTCACCGATGTAAAACCTCACCGATGTAAAACCTCACTGATAGAAAACCTCACTGATGTAACCTTGATGATAGAAATTCTCACCGATGTGTGCGCTGTTTTAAAACTTCTGTCTGCCGCCAAAATATAAATCGTTTTTACTTTATTTTATTTTATTTATTTATTTTATGATTCCTAAATGATAAAACGAAAGTTCGTTCTACTTCAAAATCCACCGAGCCTCAAACCATAACCCTCAAACCTTAGCTCCTGAATCCTTAGAGAATCCTAAATCCTTCTAACCAGCAATGGAAAAAACCAAACTTCCTACCATCAGAGATGACTCTCCTGAGCCAAAAACAAAGAATAAAAGGACTGAGCAAGAATCAAGTGGTAGTGGAAGTGTTTCAAGAACTAGTTCGGGGAGACAACCAGTGAATCCTCATATGAAAAATCGAGTTATTGTGATTGAAAAGGAACTATGTGTAGAATGGCTGCTGCCTTGAAGGTACTTAGTGCTCGATGTTCTTGAAGATCAAGAATGGGAAGAGGGTTTTTCGAACAACAATGGTCCATACTTTCCAAAATTAGTGAAACAGTTTTATGATTTTGTAACATTTGAAGAATCGGAGAATGAAAATCGAGTAACATCTTTTGTGAATGGAATGGAGATGTCATTTTCATCTGTTCAATGGGTTGAGTGCTTGAATGTTCCACATGAAGGAGTATCTGGATATGTTACGAGAGCCATGCCAACTACCAGTGCCATATTCGATTATGAGAGTGCCCTAGAAGAGCTGACTGGTGATGGAAGTCAAAGACAAGTACTTGCTGCCAAAATGGATGGAGAGAACAGACTGCTGTTCAAATTTGTTCAACATGTCTTGATACTGAGGAGAGGAGACTTTTCCAATTTGAGATATCAGGATATTTATCCCTTGCACCTCTTAAGACATTGTGTAAAGGTTAATTTGTGCAAATTGTTGATGCTCCAGATGGAAGATATGACAAGGATGAAATCAAAGACAAATGCCCTATTCTTTGCTAAGCTAAACTCTGTGATGATCAAGGTAAAAGGGGTTGCTGAGTCTCAAGATGATACAGTGGTAGTAAAGAATAATTTATGTATCACAACTATAGTTTGTAAGTACATGAAAATAAATTGGAACCCTTGGAGAGGAGA
Source organism: Viscum album (assembly GCA_963277665.1). Taxonomy (NCBI): domain Eukaryota; kingdom Viridiplantae; phylum Streptophyta; class Magnoliopsida; order Santalales; family Viscaceae; genus Viscum; species Viscum album. Next base: position 34,651 of record CAUJRU010000706.1, on the reverse strand, counting down.
ATGGGTCAATGATGACCGGAGGGTGTGTGAGAAGTTTAATCTTGTGAATCATCCTTCAAGACCAAAGGATGTGAGGGATATAGGTCTGGGACCTGATGAAGAGGATCCAGAATAAAGTGATGATTCAGAATAGGAAGAGTCCTCTGCTGATGAAGGAGGAGACCCTGAATTTCCTCCTAGCCCAGCTCCTGAAAATCTAGTTCAACATATATCAGATAAGGAAGAAGTTTCTTTTGAAGCTGTTGAAGAGGCTATTGTACAGATTGAAGAAGATCTTCATGAGAGTGAAGCATCTCTTTCAGCTGATTTGAGTCTAAGTTCAGTTATTGGACAATATTTAGTACCTAATGAGGAAGAAAATGAATTTAAATACCCTTACCTAATTCAGAAGACCCTCCTACTACTGCAGTGATGGAATTGATTGTGGAAGATTCTCCTTAGGATGAAAGACTTTCTGAGGATGCTGCTGTGAATGGTGATGATAATGCCGTTATCCTAATTGAGAATGCACCCATTGAGGGGGAGCATAAATTTAAGCTTGGAAGTGTTACAGTGGTTGTTGGTTTTAATGATTGGACAGAATACCCTAGTTTTGTAGTCTGTCATTTAGACTATTCAGATTCAGATAATGAAGCATCTCACAATAGACCTAAGATTACTTATCATGTCGATTCTGAGTTATTTCCTGAATATGTGGTCGGAATGCATGACCTGGATACTTTAAAGGAAAATCTTAAGGAATGTTTAGTGGAGTAGGCAAATAAAATTAAAGTTTCTATGGTATCTTCAATTCAATTAGTTATGACTAACTCTGTGGTCAACTTACCTTCTGAAAGAGCATCTGCAGCAGTTGCACCTGCTGATTTGGTTACCAAGGCTGATATGGATATCTTAAGAGATGAGCTGAAAGAATATTTTCATGCCTCAGTTTTTGAGATGAAACACAGTTTTTCTAAAGAAATGGTTATGCTAGAAATATCTTTTGAACTATCTCTTGGCTGTAATTTTTCAACCATTATGGGTGAAATAGTTAAAAAAGTTAAAGAATGCCAGGCTAAAGTTTCTATACTTAATGCAGATCTTGAATTTCTAAAGGAATATTTTTCTTCTTTAGACTCTTACATATGCTCAAAATCCTAGGAATATAAGTACTTAGCTTAGGTGAAGAGTGTTGTAAGCTAGATGGTTTCAGTATTTGAAGGTTTCAAAACTTCTATGAAAGATCATTTTAAAACCTAGGAATATGATGTTCAAAATCTTTTCATTGGATTTACCAAAAGCTTCAAAGAGACTATATCATTCTCTGTTGGTTCTCTTTCATATATGGCTTCGATGGATTTGAATCAAATTCAAGCTATGATGAAAGAAGAGCTTGGTTCTGCCTCCACCAGTGGCTTTGTGGACTCATCTGAGCTGAGCAGAGTTGTTCTCTCTACCAGAAATTCAGCCAGAGAAATTATGATGATAGTCCAAGAATACATGAGAGAAGCCTCTGCCTCTCACAAAGAATTGGAAGAAAAGGTGGACTCCTATTTCACCAAAATTTACACAATGACCAAAATGACCAGTCATTTCAAGCTTCTGATTGAGAATATGAAACTGCCTCCTGTCACTCAAGCCTTTAGAGAGCATGTTCGCAAGCAAAGAGAATTGAATACAGCTTTGGACATGTTTATGGAGAACAAGGATGACTTCATATCTACAATGGAGAGAGGGGGAGGAATCATTATGGATTTCATAAATCTTTTACTGCCCTTTCTGCATGTTGATGCCAGGCCAGTAATTGTCCCTCCTGCTTTTCCTACCTCTACCTCCACTACTTCTCCAATTCAAATGACTCCTGTTTAAGCCATTTAAAGCCTCACAGCTATGATCACACAAAGGATTCCTCAATACAGGCTAGGCACAGTGTCAGTTACTCAGCCTCCTGTGGTCATTTTAGGAATTCCTAAGACTTTACCAGAATCCTCACCTTCTGAATCCTCTTTTGACCCTAAGGGAAAATCTCACATTGAGGATGAGGATTGATCCAGTATCTGGACTATTTGATAGGACTCATATGTATTTTGTTTTCTGTCTTCATACCTTTTTGTCAAATTCAATACAACTGATCCTCTTCTATTCCTATTGTTCCATTATAATTTATTATTTCCCGCTTTTTGATTATCACAAAGGGGGAGAAATATTTTACAAAGGTGGATAAATACTCTCTATGTATCAAAAGAGGAAGACATCTTCACCCAGAGGGAGAAATATTAATGAAAGGGGGGGAAATTTTAACTAAGATCTATCATTCTTTTCACCTTTGATACCTCTGAATTTCATCCTCTAATACTAGTGATATTTCTCTCATTCTCTGATATCATTTCATTTAGTTCTCTGATGTTTTCTGATACCACTAAATTTTACCTTTGATATCATGGATTTTTCTTTTATCTCTGATACATTTAATTCTATCGCTGATAAATTATGTTTTATACCATACTATTTTCTTTGAGAAAATTGAGTGTAATTACATATCATCTATTACATTTTTTTAAATAATAATATCATAAGTTGTGACTATCAAAAAGGGGGAGATTGTTGACCTCACCTATTTTGATAATCCCATTTATGCTTTTATATACTTTTATAATCTCAATATAATGTTTTTCTATGTATTAATTATTTCAATCTATTATCAAGATTATAATAATATTAAAATGATCCCTGAGATATGTTAATCCATGTTTATCCATGTTTATATATGTTCTGGAGTAATTCTAACCCATTCGGATGTGTTTTGCATAAAACATACAAGTGTTATAGCTACTGGTATAGAGCTACCTGTAATCAGTCTACCGATCGACTTAGTCTACCAATAGACAAAGTCACCGATACACTAAGGTCACTGATATAAACATAGTTGCCTGTAAGCAGAGACAGAAGTATATAGATATAACCAGTCTACCAAGCTACTGACAGACAAACAGACCAGAAGCCTACTAATAGAAAAAAGTCTAACGATAGAGCCAGTTCACAGATAGTTACCGATATAAGTATAGTCACTGATATATTGAGCTACCGATCGAAGGATGCTGACATTATAAGTCTACCAATAGACTACTGATGAAAGAGATACCTATGGAGAGACAGCTACCGATGGAGCAACAGCTACCGATAACAAGAGCTACTGATGGAACTAAAGTCACCGGTATATGAGCTACTAATGCAAGTTCAAAAGAGCTACCTATAAAAGGTTCTGAGAACACAAAGTCCATCATGCACGTATACCAATAAAACGCTACTAATGCTTGACCAACCAATCAAACCCTATACTCTTCATACTATTCATTTATTTATCTAACGGTTACATTTTTTGGTTTTAATGTAGTTAATGTTATTTAATGATTTCTGTTGCATGTTAGAGAACTGTACCTAGTACCCATGCAAAAGACGATTATTCTTTTCTGCTGAAGCTGAAAGGTATAAAGGGACAGAAAAAGATCTTGCATGTGACCCACCTCGAAAGCACTACAGGTGATGCATATTACACGAAAGTCACTAAGAATATACACGAAGGGTGAAAGAGACAATAGCTGAACAACATTCAAATGTGGAGCATTTTTCTCTAGTCTACATCCATACTCCAAGAATCCTAGACATACACATAGAAACATATTCTAGAGGGGAACACAAGATGCATCTTGAGTGAAGAATTACAACAAACATTTCATGCACTCAGGCTGCTAAGCTGGACCAAGAATCAAAGAAGAAAACGACACTCTATTTTATGAGAAAAACAAGAGAAGGAATCAGAAGATTTTCTGATAAACCAAACGAGTCCATAGCTGCACAGCTAATCACTAAATCATTTCTAAACTCAATAATACTTCTCTTAGTGATTCTATCTTTATATTTTGAGCAGTGTGTGTACCCTGTTGATTTTATACACACACTGTCTCATGTGCTAAACTGGAGGATTCTTAAATCCTCACTCAAACTCCATAACTCTTTTGTTTCCCACTGTGGATGGTGGTAGAGGTCGAGTAAGACCTAAACATCTTGTGATCTGTTGTTTTTTTTTTCACGAAGAACTGTGGTAGAGGTCTTTGTACATGTGCAGTAGCATACTGTTGTTTACCCCCGATCCAGGGTGTGGATCAATTTATATAAATTGTTGAGAGGACTAAGTCTCGGCTTGAGACTGCACCTATTGGTTAACTTTTCTATGCTCTTATATTAATTCTATAAGTATTACATATATATTTTACATATTCCGCTACTATAACATTGAAATACAGAACTATTTTAAAGCTACTTTGTTTATTAAATTAACAAGTGTTTATGATTATTGTAAATCAGTAAGTTAGTTTCAAAAGTTAATTTAATCTTCAAATTATGTTAACTGAGACCTAATAAATCATTGAGAAACTAATTTAACTTTTACACTCTGTATAGATTCACTACAGTTTAACTTTGTTTTTAAATTGGGGGATTTTAAGAGAAATATTTTTAACAGTAATTTTAATTGGAACTCAATTCACCCCCCCTCTTGAGTATCCACTCTGACCAACACATATGATACAATTATTATATTTTTTATTCATTAGTGTGTATACTTTCATACTATATGGGGTCAAGGTACATGGTTTAGGGACTGATGGGGCCCTCGGTAGATGAAGTAGGATGGATCTATGCCTTATATGCTTGGAATAAGTGTTCTTGAGAACTTTGATGTTTTGGGATCACGTGATGAATTTTTCTCCAAGGGGTTATTCTATCATTTTATCTAATATGAGGCCTTGATAAGATCTCATGGTTAATTTTGAGATGTAAAAGACTAGGTTGGGTTACATAATGATAGTGGTAAGGAATAGGTGACTTGGGGTTGGATTATAATGGGAGACACCATTGTATGTCTTGAAGATGATGGGAATGCCCTCTTGATACTGAAGGTGGGTCTCAGTGTATGAGGTTAGTGGAATAAGTCCATTAGGACATAGGATAATATTTCTAAGGGGGGTTTTTATTGGGATTTAGACCTCGTATATGAGGTCAGAGTCAGATAATATGTGATGACTTATGATGATCCCTAGGTTACAAGACTGAGAGCACTGAGGGACTTCGATGAGGTTGGACTAAACCTTGAGGTATGGATCAAGGTGAGCCTTTGGGAAGTGATGTCAGCAGTAGTTAATGGAAATGAGGTGGTATTAATAAGCATATATTTTGGAAGGTCTAGAGGACTAAGTGGATTTCCTATTGGAAGAGTTGAGATGTGTTCTGATGAGGGGATACATATCAAGTTACTAGAACCCGAGGATTAGCTGGTGTGCTGAGTGAAATGATTTATCCTGGTGTTATTGTTTCTGAGGGACCTTTCCCTTAGGAATTATGGCGCAAGATACTTGAGGTGACCTAACTATAGCGTATGGGGATGGATCAAGATGTTGATGGACCTTCCTATGTTTATACTTATGGTCTAATGTTATTGGTTACCTTTCTATTTGTGCTTGGGTTGTTGGATGATTTTTACCTATTTTTTCAGATATTGGGTCAAGGAACATTCCTTGTGTGTCTTTGGTTAGTGGATGACCATGCCCTAATGCTCAGGTATCAGGTTGAGGATCTTTCCAAATATGGCAAGGGTCTGTGTGAATGATTTCAACCTTGTCTTTGTAATCTTAGGCGAGTATAAACCTAGGATATCGGTAATCATACAATGTGACATTGATAGATATACATTGATTAAGAAGGATGGGCCAATTTATTTAGATGTATGACTATGCCTAGTGGTTGCTTGTTTTAGGGTGAGGTTTTTGAAATCACAATACCTTGAGTCTTTAGGTATGGACTAGGAATAAGTATGATTGTATGACACGATAAGAGGATTCGATCATGCTGACAAAGCAAGTATGGGAAAGCACTATGGTTTCCTAATTAGCGTATTGTGGCATGATGTGTCTATCTACTCATTAGGTGTCCTAGCGGCCTAGTTAGCAAAAAATGACTCAACGAGTGTGTTTATTTATATATTTTGTTTCCTTATGAATACACATGAATATAACCACATATATTAGGGGGGTTTAGTGAGACCCTGTTGAGTTTTTTGCTCACATGCTGGATGGGAATCTCGGTGTGTGCACAGGCCTTATATTTTCATTCTGTTCAGAGCATGGGAAGATTAATGGATTGAGTTTTGGTATCTTAATATGCTGTGAATATAGTGTATTTGAGGCTTTGTGATGTTATTAGGGGCAGGGTCCATGTGTGTTTTTTTATTTGGGTTGGCCTGGTTAATGATTAATTGTATGTTGTGTATAAAAGCATAATCCATGTTATTATTTGTGTATATTTACATTTCCTAATATGAAATGATTTGGATAATGATTGGTTATTTCCACTATTAATATTACTCTAATTCAATGGTATAGTCTCCCCACTATATGGGTCAGGCCCTTATCACTAGTCGGTAGTGTCTGGTGTATGGTGAGGCAAGCTTGATGCCATGTGGCACTCTCACATAGACAGGATCTAGGATGGGGTGTCACAAAGGGGTATCAAAGGCTAGTTTTGAAGGGTATAATTGGTAGAAACCAATAGTAATACCTTTCAATGAAACCTCTATTTGTTAAATATAACAAATATACCAGATGAGACAATGTACATCATAAGGAGATATCTTTCCATATGGTCACTTCATCCATCCTTCAATGAAAAAACAAAACAATTTTATCGAACAAATATTTTAACTGATAAATTCATCCTTTAGAGTAATGTTCCCTAGAATAATGAAGATAGGATCAACCAGATCACTAAAAAAACTCATTATTTTACTTCACATATATCTAAAAACATGGAAAAAAGTATTTAACATCATTTGAAAAAAGTCCTGCATACACTGGTGAACACTGCAAACATTTTTCATATCAAGAGATAAAAGGGATTACAAAAAGCTTTCACACTTCCTATCCAAAGCATGGTCTCAAAAAAGTAATTTAGAAACATACATTATTCATAAAGTTATCAGTTTTACATCAGATATGGCCCACCATCATCATTATAGAGTTCTATTTCTAGAAAAAAAGTTTTCACAGACCTCTGAGTTTCACAACCAACCTCCCACTGACATGAGAAATTGTCAATGAACTATAGAAATACCCAATGAAACCACCTATTCCAGGCTACCATGAAACAAATAGATCCTATAGAAAGGTAACCATTAACATCAATAGAAAAATCTACAGTCAATGATCTATGTATGATCATAAAAACACATATATTGAAAACCCAATGTTTAATGAAGTTATTTCCTCTCAAACTATCTATGATACTCACCATATATGGGAAGTTCTATTTGATGATAAACCGAATACCCAAAAAATTATCTGATATAAAACAATAGGATAAACTTTCATATAGTCTGTCTAAAGATCCATGTCTAATCAAATCTGACTAGAAACACTCAATCTGATGAACCTGAAGAAAGATCAACAAAACCCAACAGTCTCCCACTTGGAAACATATAATATTAGGGATTAATTTAATATTCAATTGATAAATGATACATAGGAACATGAAAAGGATTAAATTCCAAAAATCAATAAATAGATTCGATCATGATCAATCTATTTAATAAATTGGGGAAGATTCTCAGAATTGATGAGTCCTAGCTCAATTTGGATCATTCCTTGATGAATAACTCCCTCTCTCTAATGAATGAGAGAAGTTATTTCATTCACTTCACCTCAATTCACCTTGATCTAGTGTTTCGTCATCATCTGATCATTCACCAATAGAGGTAGAATAAATCTCCTATAAATGATCCTAGGGTTATAGAAAAAATCCTAGATATCCTCCATGATGAGTTATGTAAAGATGGATTCCAATTTTAGATAATTTAATTCAAATAATTAAATAATGTTTTTATTTAACTAATTTCATCCTGTAATGACTTGTTCTACCTGAACTTCCTATGAAGTCCTATTTTAGGTCATTCCTAGGGTGAAACTCACATTATGGATTTAATCACAATCTTATATTTTTTATCCCAAACTATATTTAAGATTTATCCCATTTTCTTAAATAAATAATGTGAATCAGAGATAAAAATATATTTAATATTTTTATAAAATTAATTTTCATCACACCGGGCCTCAAAATCTCACGCCATCATAGCCCCTAGATCCAAAAATATTTCCAGATATATTCAAAAGTATTAAAGGGAAAAAAGTGTGTCTAAAAGTCCATACATTTGTTAAAAACATGGGAGATTATAGAAATAACTTATAGGAAGAAGATTCTTCATAACAAATGAGTTTACAACTGAAGGACGATAAATATGGTAGGTGTAAGTAAATATATGTTAGTTGTAAATGAATTTTAATAGAAGGGATGAGTATATTTATATAAAAAAAATTCTCTAGTAATTAAGCATAAAATTATTCAAATAGTGTATATTATATTTTCATTGGAATATCTTTATCTAGAGAAGATGAATGTGAAGACAATTTTCCTTCATGGATATTTATATTATCATATATGTATAGATAATCTGACATGTTTTTAGGATCAATAGAACCAAGAACCTGTGTGTAAATTCAAATCTGGCCTTTAGAGTTTGAATCAAGAACTAAGGTGTTATAATCATATGTTTAACATTTTCATGATTGAATAGAAGTTCTTCTAGAGTAATGATGACCATTACTATTACAAAAAGGACTTTGATGATGGGAGTATCATCATCCTCCAAATTTATGATGTTGATATGCTAATAATGGGTCTAATGAAAGAAAGAACTATTGAGACAATCAGGAAGTTGTTAGTTAGCTTAGATATGAATGATCCTGGTCTTTTAAATAGGATATAGGGGATGAGGATTATTTGAGACCAAAGTTTTGGTACACTATACCCGACCTAAGTTGACTACATCTGGTAGGTGTTGGAACACATCTGTTTTTCAGAAGTAACATATGAACACACCCTTGTACATACATTTCAATTTATATAATGAAAAGTCACCAAGAATAAAATTTAAGTTTGAGTATATATCAAAGGTTCCATATGCATCATCTATTGGAATATTGATGTAATCCATGGCCTTCACTCATTATTACATTACACCAATAGTGGGAGTTTTCAACTGGTTCATGTCGTACCTTGGAAGGGAACACTGGGAGGCTGTGAAACAGATCCTATGATATGTTAAGGGTAACAAAAACATGGATATTTTATATGAAATGGATGATCCTCTCTAAGGCTTTTCATACTCTAACTTTGGAATAGATTTTGATTCATGTAGGATCGCTTTAGGGAATGTTTTTACCATTAGAGGAACGATGGTTTCTTATATTTACAAACTTCAATCATTTGTCACACATTCTTCAATGTAATTAGATTATGTTGCTTTTTGGAATTATGGAAGGATATAGTGTGGATAAAGTGGTCACTGGAAGATCATAGAAAATAAATGGAAGTATAGAATTGATTTTTTCACTCCCAGAGGGTGATTCACTTAACTGAAAAACAAATGTTTCATTATCATTCAATGTATATTCCCATGATGTAACACATCATTAGGGTGATGTTGGAGGATGGTGTGATAGACCTAAATAAGATATATGTGGTGTAGAATCAAAGAGAATTTTTGATGAAGGTCAAAACTCGAGAAGTTCTGAGGCAGTGTTGCATCTTGGTAAGTTTGGGATGACTAAAAAAATCCATGGAGGGGAACAATGTAGCTTCTTTGATATAATTCAAAGGATGAAGTTTGTATGGGTTATGGTAATGGACATAGTCACAAAACTAAAAATAATATTTAGTGGGAGATTATTGATATGTGATCTTCATTTCATCAGAAGTAGAAAATATAGGATTTTTTATATAAGAAAATATGAAAACCTTATTTCTGAAAACCCTATGGAGATGGGGTATATGTAGTAGAATATTGGTACACAAGAAGATAAAAGATGGTGAAAGATTGGGTCCATTATAAGTTCATGAACTAGTAGATATGAAGGCTTTCATATCTATAATATCTTATGATAAGGAACATTTGTCCATCCAGACAAGTTGTGGTTGTCAGATTCTTTGACTATATTAAGGGTTCCTCCTTGAATCATAGAGTAGGTGAACTCCATTACACACCTATCTGATGACAGTGGATACATGAATCACCATAAGGGAACTAATATATATGGTAGGTGGATCACTTATAAAATTGGTATCTCTTCTGAATGATTAGTGAGATTGAGTTAATTTTAATCATATTTCTTCTTGAAACTTTGATTAAAGTGAAGTATAGTTCCCTCATGGATTAGGGTCCAAGCCTGAACCATGTAATCTCTTCGTTTGGTTCTTTAAATTTTATGTTTTTTATGATCATTTTTCCAATAGAATTTCATGAATTCTTCTAGTGGTTTTTTGTTGTGGTGTGGTGTCTTGGGTGTGTGCTTCTTCCAAATTTTGGGCATCATGAATGGCATTCATTCTATATATTTTTCTTTCATATGTCAGGTTCATATGGAGTTGTTTCTGATGGCTTGATTGAAATTTTTCCCTAATCCCAATACTTCATGTTATGCCTCTCTTGAGGAATATATGTACCTATGTGTTCACGTTAAATAGTTATGTATCCGAAACTCCAAAAACCCATCACTTTCAAGTTATTAATATTATAATAAAATGAGTTTTCATGAGAATTTTTGTTTTTTGATTATAGATCTGTAAACCATGAAATAAAGGAAAATAGTGGTTATGAAAATCGGAGAAAATAAAGGCTCAAGGAGTTCCTCCTAGGTTTTTTATGATATCTTATAAAGATAAAATGATCCATAAAAAATGTCTCAAGATCATGTCAGGTTTATTTAATCATAACTAATATAAAATTTTAATAATTTAATTGGTTTATAATATATTATTGGTTATATATAAAAATAATATTATCTTCATTGATTTAATTAAAAAATATTAAAAAAAATATTTTTAAAATATATTTTTACATATATATATATATATATATTATCAATATGACAAATTTAATTATTTATATTTTAGTAATATCACCAATTACATAGTTGTATAGTAGTATATAAAATCATATTTAAAAATATTATTTTCTATAAATTTATTTTATGTAGAAAATAAAAACTATCAATAAAAAACATGATAATGGATTTGACTGATGATTGATCATGGGATTACTGGCCAATGTTTTCTTTGAATTATATGGTATAATTGTTTTATATTTGGTTTCATAATTTATTATAATTACATTTACTTTTTTTCATGAACTATATTTCATTCCTATCCCTAACAATGTAAGGCCTTGCGTGACCATATTAAATTACTATGTATCTCAAACCCCTTGAACCCCCTACATTCATGTGAGTACTATTCTAATAAAAGGAGGTTCTATGCGAGTTATAAATGTTTGATACTAGATTTGTACACCATGAAATAAATAAGAATAGAGGTTACTATAATCTAAGATAATAGAGGCTCAAGGAGTTTTCCCTAGGTTTTATTTAGTTTATCTAATAATGATAAACCAATCCATAGAAAATTTCTCAAGATCATTTCATTGTTCATTAATTAGAACTATTTAAAAAATGTTAAGCATTTTATGAGGTAATATAAATATATATAACATTTTACCAAATTTCCTTTCTAGGTAATCATGTTTATCTCTATATACTATAAAAGAGAAGTAATTTATAATGATCAGGGCCTTAGATATAGTTTACAATAGGAAATAGTTTCGTAATCTTCATGATTGTATGATATTGGAAGAATTTATTATGAAGATTAATAATCGCATAAACCTTAGGTAAATATAAGTAATTATTTCAATCACATATCAAAATTTTCAATGTGTTGATCACCAATGGATAATTGGTTATTGTATGTTCGATGATGAGGATTTCATGGAAGCATCATCTATGTTTAGTAAATGGTTTAGTAAGGGTTTATTGTAATTGTATGTTTAAATTTATGTTATTTATAAGTTGAAACATATTCTTACAGGACCCTGTTTTGGGAGATTTTTGGAATTCATCCCTTATAAAAATTATCATTCAATTTCATCTCATATGAATCTTGTAATAGTGACTAATTATGAACATGGTGAATATAATATAGAGATAAGTATATGAGACATCCCTATTGTTTCATTAGATTTAATGAATAGGATTTTCTCTAATAATGAGGTATCTGATGATGCGACATGAGATGATGTTGGTGAGGAAGATATGGTCAATAGACCTTTTGTGGCTACTTTGATAGACATGGAAGTACCAGAAAGTGGTAACCATACTCTATTGTTGACTTCCTTAGTATAGGAAATATTGTGTGCACAATATTTTGGTTGGGATGTCTATACACTGAGTAGTGAATTCCCATGCATTGTATGTAACATGTCTTCCTCAACTGAGATGATATCCACTATTATTTTTGAGATGATATGAACATGTCATGTTGTTTTTATGTTTGGTATCTTATAATGAGTGTAACTATTTTTCAAATATAGGATATCCTATGGAAAATCTTGGAAGAAAAAATATAAGGAAATTATAAAAGTGTAGAGTAATTAGGATGAATCATATAAAGAATTTAAATAGCTAATGGGATTCTTTTATATGACAAATTTTATCATTTAAAATCATCACATATTTAATTATTTCTTTTGGGATCATAGGATTGATCAAACAAAGGTAATGTTTCATAAGATTTTATAAGAATTTAAACCATGTATATTCATATCTTCTTATTAAAAAAAATTATTTAATGTTTATGTAACTTTTCTTTATGGATTTTTTTGTGGTGTTCTTCTCATTTCTACCTCATTGGATAGTAATCATTCTCCTTTCCCACAAGAATTTTCTATTATTCAAAGGGATAACTTTTAATCAGAGAGTTGGTTCTTAGCTTGTATATGTATCCATATTATGAAAATACAAGGAGTCTTCTTGATATCATATTGACATAAATTAATTATAGAGGCTATTAATAGTTATGTTTTTTCATGGAGGGAGTGTAATTATTATCATTGATATTTCATAAAACATATTTTTAGTAATCGCTATAAGAATTTTAAATATGGATCAATAAATACATTGATCATCAAATTGGATTTTTCCCATAAACCTATATTTATTTGAATAATTTTTACTCTCCTCTTAAATACATTTTTATCTTATTGTTTTAGAATATGGGTTATGAAAGGGAAATTTCAACAAGTAGTATGAAGGAATTTGAAGTGCAAATCAAGAAGTTTCTGATTACATGATGCATATTTCAAAGGAGAAATAGTCATTACCATATGATGGTGGTTTGAGATATGGCCATATTACAACTAATATTATGAAGTTCATAAATTAGGTCTTCAAGGGTGTTCATAAACAAAAAATCACATTCTTAGTACATGAGATATTTTATTGATGCGTGATGTACTATCTTAAATGCTCACAATAGGCTTATAAGGGGATGCAACATGGGATGAACATTGATAAAAACATCCAAAGAGGCATCTATAAGATATTTCAAAACACATTATCATTCTTTGTTTGAATCTTTGATCTGTAAGGGAGCCTATTTTAGGTAAAAAAAAACCACCATGGCCCACTACCATGAAACAATAATCGAGTGCTGGTGATTTTACTCGAAAACATATACTATGAATGTGGTTCTTTTTAGGAATTAACATATCCCTATACACATGTCATCACAATTTTTCCATCAGTGAAATTATCCTTGGTATGGTATATAGATTTGGTATATCACTTGATCACTCTGGTTGACTTCTATAGTGTGCTTTGGATGCCTATTGGGGATTTTCATAATTTTTCCTTTTCACTGATCAACAGAATTAGATCCATGATATTACTAGGTTTCTCCATTGGGTAATACCAATGTCTACTAATATTAGATACAAGATGGAATGGCCTCAAGAATTGAGATTGGGACTATGATGCAGCATATGTCAAATCGAATGTCACAATCAAAAAAAATGTCCCAACGTGGAAAGAAGGATCTCCACTTCACATCACTAGTGACTATATTTATTTATTTTTTCATTTTTGTGCAAAAATATGATAAATCCCTATATTTTTTCATGTTTAATTTGGGATGTTAATTGTGTACTTCTTTTTTAACTTATATTTATTAAAAAATTATTTTCGAAAATGTATTTCATTTACTATAAATAACAAAAATTATATCATATATAGATATGGTAGATATTACTTTTCTCACCTTCCAGGATAGATATGTTTCTCGTCTTGTCTAAGAGGGTCATATTGTTCCATCTCTGAGTGGGCATATGTCAAACAACTTCCATCACACTGTACCCCCTCTGGAAATCTTCCCCCATTTTCAATGTGAAGGGTTCTAAAGTATATTAATGTGTGATTTCACTTTTGTTGATCATCAGATCACTGAAACCGTTGTAGATATATGGAGGCTAAAGACACATGTATTTCATCTACTACAGGGTGAGATGACGATTAGTCTTGAGGATGTGTCACTTATGTTAGGCCTCCCTATTGAGGGTGTGATTGTGACAAGTTGAGTTGTAGGTGATGGTTTTGATTTATTATAGAAGCTACATGGAATTCATGTCTGGGATGATGGTAGGTATGTATTTAGTAGTCGATTATTCATGTTGCGGATAGAAGAGTACTTCATCCATTTAGCTAATGATGCCAACGAGATCATTTTCTTGAAATTTACCTGCACATAAATTTTGAGACAGATTGGTGGCATGAAAATTTTCAATAATTCTACAATATTCTTTATTTGATGTATTTATCATTACCTGCGGACCTAGACTAGACAAGGAGGTATAACTCAAGTATTGAATATCATGGATATTCATACAGTGTGTTATGCATCACATGTAACATCGATTATATGTAGATTATAGTATGTGTTATCCTTTTTCAAAGTTGAGTATGAGAGTGCATCCCTTGTTTTGGTCCACATGTTCACACAACATTAACTATAGATATTATACATGGTTCCCTGTGTGGATGATGGTATGTTTATCCATCCTTTTTTTGAAAAGTAAAATCTGTAAATTTTTATTTTGAGACTATAGATTCAAAAATGTTATCTACTGGTGGATCCAGGACCATAGACTTTCAAATATTGTCAGAAATTATATCTATACCTACAGAGTTATGTTGGATAGTAATCAACTAGATAATCCACATGTTTTTTAGTTATATACTTAGATTATTATTGTATATTGAAAATGATTTATTTTATTAATTCTATATTCATTTTTTTTATTAGAGGTTTCATGAATGACACATGTTGGGAATGTTCTCTAGAGTCTCTCACCTTAATGTACATTGATTCTTACTTCCATCACATGTGTTGCGCCTCTTATTAATTTTCATATAATTGTATGGAACCATGTTAATCGAGTTATGAGGGATTCTAGCTTCCATCAACCCATTCCCATACAACTCAATCAGTTGTATTTACATCATTCCCTGAAGATTTTAGGGAAATGAGACTTTTATATGAGGCGATATCAGTTGAGATATATTAAGATATGGGATAGATGTCATGAGTCATGATTATAAGGAGTATGCGAGGTGTACATGAATGTATAAGAGTTGTTTGATTATGCGCCTTGGTACCACATGACCTCATTATTATATCTAATGCAACACAGACAAGGCTATCATGAATTCGTATTAACTTCTTCCCCATTTGAATAGATATTTTATTAAATATAGTTTACTGCATAATTTTTATAGAATTTTCATATGGCCCACCCCACGCACATTTCCAATCCCATATAGGGAGACACATTTGGCTACAACTATTTTCACAAAGCAGTGGTAGAGCTTCATCTACCCATAGAGGAGATCTGTTATGGGATTTTATTTAATGTGTGAGATGATGCCAAGCCTAATGTCGATGTGCCAAAGGGTCAATAGCCTCATATGGATGTGTTGAAGGGTGACATCCCTCTTTATGGATGTGCCACATAATGATGTGGAGCATGTTCGCCATGATCATCCAAATACTCCCAGTATTAATAAAACGGTCTTTAACATTGATTTTTAACATATGTTTGAGAATCCAAATATAAAAATGGTACTTTTGATGTCGATATTTATAAACCAACATCAAAAGGTAAAATATGTTCCTTTTAACATCGATTTTCCAAAAATCGATGTCGAAAGTCAGATTAAAATTGGGTTTTAAAATCATTTTTTGATAAAAATGATGTTAAAAGTCCGCATGGAAATATTTCAATGTTGATTATTCATTGAAAAATGATAAAACCCTTTATTTAACATTTTTTCTTGAAAACCTGATGCAAAAGGCCTTCATAGAAGACTTTTAGAGTCGATTTGTTTTTTCAGGAACTGATGTTAGAAGTCATTTTTGAAATAGTTTTTCAAAAATATGATATTAAATATGTTTATAAAGATTAAGATAAATTATTGATCTTCAATTTGACTAGTCATGGAGAAAAAGCGGTGTTACATATCAAAAGTTATGATTGCCGGAAGTCGGAATTCACTATGTTTAGATTGATACAACTTGTTTCAAAGAAAACATGAGAAACATGAATGAAAATTACATATATTAAATAAAAAATAAACAGAAAGTTTAAAAAATATTTCAATGATTTTAGGATCTTCTCTTAAATAGATATGTTTTTTATCTTTATTTCCCTTCTTTTAGGGTGAAACTCATACGGTAATGAAAATGGTGATCGATAATGAACTTTTCATCTCGATTGGTAAATCTCATCCAATTGTTTTATCTTCATAACTCGATCATAATAATAATTCATCATTATAAAGAGAATTATCAATATTTATAGTAATTAATGAAAATAATAATAATGAAATTACAAGATTTGAATAGACACCTTGTTCAAATCATTGATTGAAGACGCGTTGAAAATTTGATTGAATCAAAGAGGTCGAAAATGTTGAAAGTAAGAGAATATGGATTTATATATAGTAGAAAAAAAATCATTCGTGTTGTATTATAATTTAGTAAGGATTATAAATATTGAAATGTGCTTGGTGAAAAAATTTGAAATATCGATCCCACATATTTGATGTTTTACTTTTACCATTGGTTACTAAAAAAAAGCTGACGTTAAAAATCTTATAATTTTTAACTTGCGATGTCCATAATGTTTGAACTATAAGTCTATATTAGCTCCAAGACTAGTCAAGTAAAAACATGAGAAATGAACTACAACTTTGTAAATTTTTTGACATCAATTATTTGAAAAAAAAATCCAAAAAGTTACTTTCAACATCAGTTCCTGAAAAAACATGATTTTAAAAGTCAATCCATATAATGTTCAACTTCCGACATCCATAACTTTTGATCCTCAAGTTCGTTTTATCTCCACAACTAGTCAAATTGAATATTGAGAAATGAGATACAATGTGGTTTTAATTTTTAATGATAGTTATTTGAAAAAAAGATGCCAAAATGTAACTCTTAATGCCAGTTCCTAAAAAAATGATGCTAAAAGTCAAGTCTTATAATGTTCAACATCTTATGCCCACAAATGTTGAAACGTATGTCGGTTTTAGCTCCACGAAAAGTAAAATAAAATCTTGAGAAATGAGATACAACGTACTAATGTATTTTAATGTCATTTATTTGAAAACCAAATTCCCAAAGGTGACTTTCATTGTTGGTTGATGAAAAAAACTGATGTTAAAAGTCAAGTCTTATAATGTTCAACATAAAATGTCCATAACTTTTGATCTGTAATTCAATTTTAGCTCCACAACCAGTCTAATATAAGTTTTAGAAATGATCTACAACATTGTAATGGTTTTTTAACATTAGTTATTTGAAAAAACTGACACCAAAAAATGACTTTTGATGATGGTTCCGGAAAAAAAAATTGACGTTAAAGGTCAAGTCTTATAATGGTCAACTAATGATGTTCATAACTATTGATCCATAAGTTCGTTTTAGATCTATGACTAGTCGAATGAATCCATTAAAAATGAAATAAAACTTGATAATGATTTTTAAAGTCGATTATTTGAAAAACTGATTCCAAAACATGACTTTTATTGTCGGCTCTTGAAACAAACAGATGTTAAAAGTCTTCGATGAGGAAATTTAACATCGGGTTTTCTGGAATAGATGTTAAAAGTGAGATTTTAATGTCATTTATGGAATAACCAATGTTAAAATTCCTTGTGGAAAACTTTTAACATCAGTATCAAAGAACTGATGTTAAAATAACAGTGTTAAAGACAATTTTTATACTATTGTCCCCCACTTCCTATCGCATGTGAGCCACAACCACAGGTTATGCTTATAGTGACACTTTTTCTAGTGATTCTAATTCATAGTCCCTTACATTTTCATATTATGCTTCAATAATTAATGGCATGTGGAGTGTGTTTTGGTCTAATTTTTTTTCACTGAGGAGATACTCATTACACAACATTCATCTTCTTCTCATGTGGGAGAGAGTTCTAGTTAGTAGTCACTTTCCTTCTGGCTAGGATAAGGTATGGGTGAGGGGATTTCAGATCCACCATCTATCACACAGGATATTATGAAGGCAGTTGCACCAAATGATATGTAGGAGGTGCATATGCTAAAACATACACTTTGATAGACATGGCATGGATGCATTACTTATACCCCAAACTTTGGCACCGAGAAGCATCTGAGACTACAACACAGACAAGAATGATACTTTTTGAATTCGTAAATTTTGAACTATGGTCAATGTTATATGTTGATTTTTTTCGTTATTTAAAAAAGCTAAGTTGAAAAGTTGATATAATTAATATTTTGGAATAATAATAACACTTAATTAATTTAATAAAAAAATTGTCACCCAATGAATTAAAATAATTAATAACTAATAATATATGATCTTTCTTAATGCAAAAAATACCAATTGCTATAATTAGAAACTGTATTGTGAATAATTACTAATCATATTAATTATATTATTAATTGATAATAATATTTATAACTTAATTATTATTATTATTTATATTAACATGAATTTATTACTCTTTATTTACATCATGTAATGGATGAATCATTTTTAATTTCCCAATGTTATTTATTTTAATTTTAAAAATATGCATTATTACAATTTATATTATTAAATATTTACTATATGTATATATATTTTTAAAAAATAATTATTCTATTATGAAACAAATCTATTAAAATATATGATATAATAATATAAAATTATTAAGAATTATTTTCAATAATAATAATTATAATTATTTAGATAATTACTATTATTATTAATTATTAATATTTGATAATTATATTAATATTTGTTATTACCCCAAACTATATTATGAATATTTAGTGATCCTATTAATAGTATTTTTAGTTGATAATTTTATTACTATGATAATTATTATTATTTACATTATGTAGCCCCCTGAGTGTGTTCCGTCTCTACTGTAATTTTGATAAAACCTACGCTATGACTGCTTCATCGATGCCGCCTGCGTGGGCAAATGTGGCTTCCGGCGGCGGATCGAGCGACACATGGAGGACGCCGAGTGGGTAAGTGAGTTCCACATGTACATGAGTTCCATGTGCCCCTCCTAGTCATCGTTGTTGCTATGAAGGGTGGTTTTGAAGGAGGTGTACACGACGGTAGGGAGGGAGGCAGCAGCTTCCTGGCGCCCACCGGCCACCGAAGGCAGTCGGCGTATTTTAAAGACTAAGTCCCACCTGAGTACATCCCTACGGGAAAAATATCAAGGTTTACTTTATTAATTTATTTTTTTTTCTAAGATACTATCCATGATTGTATGACAATGAATTTTGCATCTATATGTAGCCTTGTTTATTCGTGCATCAAAGGAATGCGTGGAAAACCTCATATTTATTTTTAAGAATATAAATCCAGGATTTTCAAGCCCATTACGGGTTCTCATGGTTTTTATTTTCTTCCCAATTTTGTTTTCAAGGATTTTATTCACGTTTTAAAGGTTTGGAAAACATTATATTTATTTTTAATAATATAAATCATGGATTTTCTTGATAATCCATCTATAAAAGTGACAAAGTAGGAGCCCCCACCAGAGGAGGTAGTCCTAACAGGTCCCCAAATATTAGAATGAATATATATTAAGGGGCCAGTATCCTTAAAGCTTGACCTACTCAAGGTAACATTATTAGCCTTTCCCGTTATACAATTCCCACAAAATAGAAGATTAGAACATGTGATGTAACTCGACAACCCCATCTTGTTGAGTTCTTATAGTCCCTTGGAGCTAAAATGCCCCAATCTTCTATTCGAAAGCATAGTATTATCAATGTTGGTGTTGTAGACACCACCAAACTACCTTGAATGAGTCTTTCTATTCAATGCATACAACTCATTGATTAAATACCAATTAATAATGGATCTATAGCCTTCAGAGATTTTAGGACAACATGTTTTTGAGCAAATAAGTTTTCTATGAATGTTGGGAACCCATCTTATATCAAGTAAATTGATGAAAGAATGATCATCTAGTTATAACAAAATAGAGCCTCTTCCCTCAACTTTACACCTCTTATTATCAAATAATAGGACATATCCTTCTACCCTTTCAAGAAATTCATGGAATGACTCTTTAAAAGGACACATATGAAAGGAACAACCTGAGTCTAAGACCCACACATCATTGAGTGCAAGGCTGGACACATTAAGAATTTCGGCACTGTCATATCCAGAGTCATCAAAGAGGGACTGGTCAATGAGGTGTTTAAATTCTCACTCATGTTTGTGTTTTCTACATTTGGGCTTAATATGCCCACACTTACCACAATGAAAGCTCATCACATTCATTTCCTTAGAATTAGATCTTGGTTTAGGGTGTTTATTACTCTTTCTTTTATCCTTTGAAAAAATTTATGTTTATTTTTAGATTGTGGTATACCATTAGAGAATAAGCTCTCTACCTCACCATTGATTCACGGTTTAAAGTGTAGTTCTTTAAAAAGAATGAATTACATGACCTCTCCATGAGTAAATGAGTCTTGTCCATACATCTTGGCCACAACTAAAGTGTTTTAAGTATTATCTCGAGAAATTAAGAGAATCTTTACTTGATCTTCACCATTAATAGTAACATCAATGTTGGCCAAATCTATCATTACATTGTTAAATTCATCAATATGGGCTTTAATAGGACTACCAGGTTTCATTTTAAATGAAAACATGTTATTCTTTTTTCTAAATCCTACCAATAAGTGAAGCAGTAATGTATATCATTTCTAGATTAATCCAAATACTAGCAGCAGTAGACTCATAAGAAAATTATCTTAGAATTTTATCACCTAATGAAAGAAGTAAAGAGCTATGTGATTTAACTAACAAATCAGGGGAAACATCTCTGTATTCAGTAGTGGCATGTCCGGTTTCATTTACAGTAATAATAGGTTTCCTAGGCCCACAGAGGGCATCAATTATGCCCTAATATACAAGAAGGGCTCTCATATTAATTCTCCATAGGTTAAAATCCTTATCACAATCAAATTTCTCGATTTCATATCTCATTGTTGACATGTTTATCTAAAGAGTTGATTTCAAATTTTTGCAGACAACGTTAATCGTATACCCACAACAACTGACTGATCTCTTGGATAAATGATGTTTATCCCAAGGGATACGAAATACTAAGAAATATGAGATGGGAAAATGGCTTTAAACAAATATAGTATGTAAGAAAATGGTTAATTAAGAAGGAATTTGAGTGTAGAAATTATACAGAAACCAAAAATATAAAGTAAAAATAGGAATAAAAAAATTGACAGTAAAAGAAAACTAATATAGGCTCTCATACCACTTTGTGTGTGGAAGGGGTGTACCAAATACAAGTAGAACACCAAACCCCAGAAGGAACAAACTAGTTTATTACTTACAGAAGTCAAAATTAAAGATACAAACAAACAGAATACAAGATTAAATAATTTCGTAAGGGAATACAAAGATTGTAATGAGATTTAGTCCTGTGGGGACCTACGTGCACGACCAGAACACCATCCGCCACACACAAATTTTATTAATGGTTAAAAGAAAACAAATGATACAAGGCGAAAAAAACTAGAAATATCCAAATAAATAGGAAAAAAGGTGTAAAATATTTACAAATTTTGAAACGAATGAAACTAAATCTAATACTTGCATTTTCAGACGTGAAATGGTCCAGTCGTCCTAATCACATCAAGCAAGTGTGATTGTCTAAAACACATCTAAATATAATGGTTATTCTTATATCCAAGCTTGTAGAAATAATCTCTAAAGATGACCACACTTCTTCCTCCTTATAAGGACATCATATCCATGACAGGGCTCACAACGAGATGTATATCGGTGAGTATAACAGGATGAGACTGACCACTATAAAAGAAAAACAGTGGGATAGGGTTTCACTGAAGGAAAACATAGAGCCAAATGCATGAGCAATAGAAACTAAAATGATCCAAAATTGATAAATCTGGTGCAGGGGTGATGAATTCCCCATGACAATAGTAGATCCTCAAAATAGGAGGGAAAATCAAGAGATTCAACACACACACACTGACGAAATAGAAACCCAAACTAGTAAACATGTATTAGGACAAATGTGTGGTGCAGATCAAACATGTGGGGAAGGAAATCAATGGACAAGGATAATGATCCGGCAGATCTCTATGGTGTCATAGGGGAATTCAGGTAGCAGGTCGGTTAAAGGCCAAGGCCCAGAAAACTTTCATACGAAAAAATGTCCCATCGCATGAAAGAAGGTCCAACATCATATATATAATAATTGTGAATTTAAAATACACAAAAAATTTCCATGCATAACATGTTTAATAAATTAAATTTAACATAATATAATCAAGGAAAATTTAATATGAAATCATAATTGAATGTCACAATTCACAACCTTTCCTATTCATACTTCGTCCCTGCCCCACCCTTCTTCCAATGCTTTAGAAGTCCTGATGTTGCATCGTCATCCTTCCACATAAAATCATTTATGATATACATGGAAACATTGGAGGGCCTCCTCGACTATATTATCATAGCCACACTAGTTTCCCAGATTTCTGCCAATGACTCATGGGCGGTGAGGCTCAAGAAGTGGTGGTAGGAGTACCAGGGGGTGGCCAATTCCTACTTGATTTTCTCGATGATGCCCTAACATTCACCAACCACAGCCTCAGTTCCACCTTGGAAACCCCTTCTTTCGGTGACATCAAGACCACATTCGGCACCTGCATGCCACCTTGGCCACCCTTCCCTGGTGAATATTCTCCAACAGCCATGGTTGGTGGGTGTTGCACCAACTACACCCACCATGTAGGACTTCCATTTTGGGGGTTGAATATTTCACATGTTCATCAACTATTGTTTGTGAAACAATGGGAGTTGTCAAAGGTGTTGGTGGAAGCCATATTTGAAGTCCAATGAATGGTGGGGATTGTGTTGGAGTTAGTAGACTAGAACCAACTAATTTGTTCTTTATTGATTAATAAATACGTTATCACATCTTAATTTTTCTTCTACTTGAAAATGCATGTGATAATGTCCTAAGGATGGTTGTTGCACTAAAATTTCATAGCAGATCCCTACTATGATGAGAACTCGGAAGTGCCATAACAATATTTTTTAATATATGTTCTATGGATGTATGATGTTATTTGATGGACACAATTAATATAGGCCGTTAGGGGTGAACTCTCATAAAAATTTGAGGCACCTTCTCAGGGTGTGCGCCCTTAGTAATATCCTGTAGGATATTATGAGAATGAGACCCACCAGTAGAAAATCCACATTTCATAGTGTCATTGGATGTTTTTATCCATAGGCATGTGTATTGGTCCTTAGACTTTAAGATTATTAGTAATGCGTATTACAACTCACACACTTAGATGTATTGAAAAAAATTGTGATGACACACTATTTGTATTGAGGTAGGATATGTTGGGTGCATCGTGAGTAATACCGCATTAATTGATAATGTGAGAAAGGATTTGTCCCTTCTGTTCCATAAAGGAATTAGATATCTTAGGCCCTTTGATGGAATTGATATAGACTAAATATATCCAGGGTCATGGTGAAGAATGGTAAATTTCAATTCTATGAATTTAAAGAAAGAATAATCGGGCACATGGGATGATGGAACTATTATGCAACCCGTTTGATTTGAGATATCAAGACAAAGGGATTACATTAAACAGTAAGTGTTTGTAGGAGGTGACACATCACTGCAGCATTAACTTCTTTCTCTATGGGTGCCTTGGAGTGTTGCTAGATGCTAACCTTGGACTTTAGGCAGGATCCACCTAATTCCTCTATAAAAGAGGCCTATAGGGTCACACACTAAGTATGTCCAAGTATCTCAGTTAAATATAAATTTTAAATGTTGAATAAAGATTATTCCTGATTGTGGTTTAATATTTTTTCAAGGATACGTGATCACATTTATTTTGAAACTAGTTATTCAAGAGAATATGTTGTGGCAAAAATAATATATTTATTAGCAAGTAATTCCATGATATTTATTTGAGAAATAAATAGCCATTTTTAAGGTCTAATAAATGTTGTGGATGAAATAAAGTAAATGGGGAAAAAAGTACACAATGTGTGTATTAATATACACGCTGTGTAATTTTTCTGGGGATTTTTTAGAAATAATATTATTTATTTAATTAAATAATATTAGAGTTATTTTCTGGGTGTATGTCAAGTAATAATAACAGTCAACTATTATTATTAGACAATGGGTCTTACTAAGAATTAAATGAAATAAATAAATGATTTCAGGTAATTATTTCGTTTTATTATTCTATGTAATTAAAATCAAAATTATGTAATTATCATTATCCAAGAAATTTTTGTTTTTTTTAAAGACATATCTAGAGAAATATCTCAAGATAAGAGATAATTCTTTTCATCCCAGAATGATCTCATGCTACAAGAGATATCCTCTCCAACGGATCAAGGAGAGCGCTTTGCAAGCGGCTCTCAAGGCGATCGAAGGCGGACATCGCAAGAGAAGGCTCTTCTGCACTAGCACTCAGAGATCCCTTCGGTGATTTCCAGAGATACATGCAGTACATGTGGATCACCTCTATAGAAATCCTATACATAGATTCTACGACACAATGATGAATCACATCATATCGTGACTGTAAACATCAACGAAGAGAGAATTACATTAAGGTAATTCTTGTCTTTTAATTAAATTAATTATAACAAACATATAATGATCCGCTCTATGGTTATGGGACTCCCTTCCTTTCAATTGTTCTTCATTCTATTCCAAGGATCTGTCATTTTATTATCATGAAAGATCTCGTATTGATCATTGTTAATGAAAAATATTAAAGTTGTGAACTCCCACTAAGGCACTTCCACTACACCCAGAACCTACAAGTGGTATTAGAGCAGTCATATCATTGATTATAATTATTTATTTTTTCCTTGGTGATTTACACAATTAATAATTTAGTTATTTCAATTTAAGTTAATCATTCTATAAATCAAAATCTTGATATCTATTCCTCCTCTTTCGTTTCTCTTTCACCATAGAGAAACAATTTTTTCTTTTAATTTTCTTTAAAATAAAATAGAGGATCTCATCCGGAGGTGCCAAAGCTTCCTAGTCGTACAACACTAGAACACATGGTGTGTACTCTGGAGTACACGCTATTTAATATAGGTTCAATGCACCGGGACGGTCTTCCAAACCAAGTCGTGTCATTGGATTCTTTATAAGTCTTTAAGACTTCGTGTGTTGACCAAGAAAAGGTGGCACACAATTTCTGGATTACACATTGTGTAACCCAATAAACATAGTGTGTAGTCCATTTAGGTTAGGGTTGGACTATGTACCCCGTACATGGATTTCCGGGCTAGATAACGTGTAACACGGATACTACATGGTATGTGTCCCACTGAACACACCATGTACTCCAAATATTTCTACAGTACATCTACATTCCATATCCCCGAGTGTGTACTTTAGATGGATGGTGAAAAAAATTACACTCCATGTGGTCTGAACTACATGTCGTGTACTCATCCTAATTATGCATATTTTTAAAAATTTATTATTTAATTATACAAACCCTTGAGACATGTACCATCGTGTGGGTGTAAAGCTGATGCACAATACATGAATTGTGTTTTAGATATATATGTGTGTTTAATTTAACATCTGTGTAATGTTCATTTCTAATCATTGGTTAGTTTTGAATGGGGATTCACTGGGTTTCCTACAAGGTACAAGTTACATAAAAAGATAATTTTAAATGAATTTATTTGTTTAAAATTAGGATGGGTGGGAATCTCAAGGAAATTTAGAAAATGGTTTATGATAAAAGTATTTATTAGTTAAAGATAATTAATTGATTTGAGCTTTATTTATCTTAAAAAATAATGATTAATTAATTGAATGAATGTTTTATTTATGTGTAAATATCATTGCATGTATGCATGATCATGAGCTAGACCAAGAGCATTGTATGTGAATGGTTTCTTTTTAATTTATTTATTTAAATTAAATTTATTGTCCTTCGAGCCTTCTCCTCATTAATTTGTAGGGACTACGTGCCCAAAGAGTATTTTATTTAAAACCCCATTTTACCCTTCAACTGTGAGTGAGATAAAATCATATGTAATGGATGGAGCTCCCAAGCTAGTGGAGGTAGCTCAAGTTATGATCCAAGGTGAAACCAATCCAAGGAGATGCAAAGGTGGATAGGTAGAAATCTATAAATACGAACCCAAAAGATTCAAGGTTTTTCTCCCCTAGGTCTTGGGTTAGTTTATCAACTGATAGATAAACTAACCAATAGAAAAATATCATGATCTTACCATATATTTTATGTCTATTAGTTGAATTGTTTATTTATTTTGGGGGTGTTGTCATGGTCACACAATTAATGAATTAAACAAGCATGAAGATGGGTCTAAAATAAGACCATCTTATGCGTAAATATTATCTTATACATCGTTAATAACTTAAGTAAATCCCACTTAATAATAAAAAGTATATAAGAAAAGATAATAAAAGGGAAATTTACATATAAGGATAAAATCCCTAAAAGAAAATATTAAGACGGTACATAATATTGTTTAGAATCAAACCATAGTTCTAAGTGCTTGACCAACCCTAGTTAGGGTGCTTTCAATTATCGAGGAATTATAATTCAAGATTTTGTGTTAACTTGACTTGGTTGACATCAAGGGTTGACTGCCACAGTTGGACTTGGTGTGACCAAGAGGCAAAGGTTGATTAAATCCAAAATAAAAGGATTTTAGGATTGGGGAGTCCAATCAACTGATCAAGGAGATTTTAGTTAATGTAGTTGGAATTTGGAATGCCGACCTAAAACCCTTCAAGTTTCTTGAATAACCCTAGTTGGGTTAATGCAAAGGGAAATATTGATACTTTACACTAGAATATTTATGCTACAAAATATTCTGATATCAATGGTGAGGGATATTGGATTTTGATAAAATAGTGGGAGACTAATAAGTATTAAATTATTTATTTGTTTACATTTTATAATGACAAAGTACTATAACTTTACGCATTTTAAATTGTATAAACAAAGAGAAAAATGACTTCAAACATATCATTGAAAACAATACTTGAGAAGGAAATCCTTCTCATCAGCACCAATTTCCAGGAATGGAAGAGGCGTTTACGTGTCTTCCTTCACCCCGAGAGGAAATTATATGTGCTGGAAGAGCCTGTTCCAATTGTGCCTAGAAAATAGACAAAGAAGAGGAATTATCTCTCTACATGAAACATTGGGATGATGCCAAAGATGTACAATGTTTCATGCTATTATCCATTTCTAATGAGCTCTTGAAGCAACATGAAAACATGGACACATATAGAATGATGTCTCACCTTAAGGATCTCTATTAAGAGAAGGCAAGAAATGACATATATGATATCTCTAACACTTTGTTTAAAAATAAGCTTGGAGAGTCTGCACCAGCTGGGCCACATGTAGTCAAGCTTATTGGATACATTGAATGCATATAAATCTTATGGATTATGTTCCTAGATGATTTGCATATAGATCTCATCCAATCACCACTTCCCAAGACCTTATCTATCTTTATTGTCAACTATAACATGAGAAACAATGAGAAGATTCTATCGAAACATTTGACCTTAATTCTCCAAGTAGATAAGGTCATGAGGCTTGAAAAAACCATAATTATTATGGTGAATAAGTAAAGGAAGGATAAGGAAACGGGTCCAAGGACTTATAATTTGTTTGAATCCCCCGAGCACCACCCTCCACGTAGGTGATGATCCATATGTAGGGAAAGGAAGGGGAGGCGGTGTGTTTTTCATGTGGAAATTCAGGAAACTAGAAGATAAATTACACCCAAAAGTGTGGGGATGCTAAAGGTAATTTTTTTATCGAGTGTAATCTTTCCATTTCTACACATTGGGTATTAGATACAGCTTGTGGGGCTCACATCTGAATTCAAATGCTTGAACCAATTAGATTTAGAAAGATTTACAGAGAAGAGGCAGATCTTCGAGATACCAATGGTTTGAAGCTGGCTGTGTTAGCCATTGGATATTACCACCTCTCACTTCCAACTGGGATGATTTTGGTTTTACATAACTGTTATTATCTTCCTAGTGTTACCAAAAACATAATTTCATTATCATGTTTGGATATGGATATATTTATTTTCAAGTTTGGAAGTAAGAGTTTCTTCTTTGATAAGAACAACATATATTATGGTGTGACACATTTAAATAATGGTATATATGTATTAAATTATGATAATGAAGTGTTGGAAATATACAACGAAACAAACTCACATGACTCATACAACACTCAGTTGTGGCATCACCATCTTGGTCATGTAAAGGAGAAGTGCTTGACAAAGCTCTTACAATATGGTTATTTGGACACTGCTAATCTAAAACCACATGATAGATGTCAAGCTTGTTTAAAAGGTAAAATGAAAAAGCTTCCTTTTGGAGGACAGGGTGAAAGGGCCATAGATCTTCTAGGATTGGTGCACAAAGATGTTTGTGGACCATTTCTAGTAGAATCTAGAGGTGGATATTCTTAATTCATTACTTTTAATGATGACTTGAGTAGATATAACTATATCTACTTAATGAGGTATAAGTGAAAATCCTTAGAAATTTAAGGATATAAAGAATGACTTAGAGAATCATTTTGGTTAAATGATAAAGAATCTTCGATCAGATCGAGGTGGAGAATATCTGAACCAAGAGTTTATCGGTCTTTTATCCGATTTTGGGATTCTATCTCAAGTCACTCCTCCTTATACACCACAATGGAATGGTGTTAGTGAAAGGAGGAACTTCACCTTGTTGGACATGGTGAGGTTAATGAGGAGTCATTCATATCTTCCATTATCCTTTTGGGGATATGAATTACAAACTACAGTATACACATGAAACGGAGTACCATCTAAGGTGAAAAATGAAATTCCCTCTAAGATATGGAATGAAAAGAAACCCATTCTGTCGCACCCAGGGGAATGAGGATGAGAGGCATTTGTTAAGGCCTTCTTGGGAAACAAACTAGCACCCCCGGTCATGAGGTGTATCTCTATAGAATATCCCAAGAAAATGAAATGATATTACCTATATAACTCTACAGACTGTAAAGTGACTATCGCAAGACAACCTGACTTTCTTGAGAGAGATAATATCCTAAAAAATGATAGTGGGAGAAAGATTGACTTCGATGAAGTTGATTATAAAGATACATAAGAGTTGGTATAGGAACAAGTTCTACAGGTCCCTATGGAAGAGGTTCCAGAAATAGAAGTACTACTTTGGAGCTCAAGAGAGGTAAGAAAACTAGAGAGATTTGGTTACAAGTCACATATGATGGTGAATCATTATTGTTGGAAAATGATGAACTTATATCCTACAAGTAAGCATTAGATAGCTTAGAAGCAGTAATATGACTATAATATATGAATTCTGCGATGGATTCCATGTATTAGAACCAGGTTTGGGTTCTGGTCGATGAGCTAGTTGATGTAAAGCCTGTTGGATGAAAATGGGTATTCAAGAGAGATTTGGACATGGATGGTCAAGTTATAACCTATAAAGAAAGGATAGTGGTTAAGGATTTAGACAGAGTCAAGGAACTGATACGATGAAACCTTTTCTCCGGTTTCCATGTTTAAATCCATAAGAATCATACTTTCCATTGCATCTTACCATGATTACAAGATTTGGTAGATGGATGTCAACACAACATTCCTTAACGGGAACATTCAGGAAGAAGTCTATATGACAGAACTAGAAGTTTTTGTGACACTAGGTGAATCCAAATAGGTTTGCAAGTTTCAAAAATCCATTTATGGATTAATGAAAGCATCCAGGTTAGGGAACATTTGATTTGATGATGACATAATGGAATTTGGTTTCATTTAGAATGAATGTGATCCATGTGTTTATAAGTGGTTTAATGGGAATGTGGTCATTATCCTAGTAGTATATGTTGACGATATATTACTTATTGGAAATGATGCACTGGTCTTACAGTCAATTAAGGACTGGTTGAACAAGTGTTTCTCCATGAAGGACTTAGGTGATGCGGCCTACATTTTAGGGATCAAGATCATTCAGGACAGATCCAAGAGGTTTCTTGGACTATGTCAGGGTACATACATTGAACAGATACTAAAGAGATTTAGTATGGCATAATCCAAGATGGGATTGGTCCTAGTGTCACAAGGCCTACATCTCTGTAAGATAATGTTTCCTCAGACACAACAAGAGAAATAAATAATGAGTAATATCCCATACTCTTCGGCTATAGGATCCATCATATATGCCATGTTATGTACCAGGCTTGATGTTTCCTATGCACTGATCATGGTAGGAAGATATAAATCAGATCCAGGAGAACAACATTGGACTGCTATTAAGACTGTCCTTATGTATCTGAGAAGAACTGTAATGACCCAAGAATTCATGTTTCGCGTAATGATATGTTTCCCTTTAACTGGACCATCTTTCTATAAAAAGAAAATGAAAATAAATGAAGAACCGTAGCAACAAGCATGAATGAAATACTCCTTTATTAAGAAACACCTTGACGATTACAACTCCCCACGATCAAAACATCACTAACCAAAGATCCCAACCAAGAACCCAATTACAATAATGGGAAGACTGCTTAAAACTACTAGGAGCCCGAGAATGCGGTAGGGGTTTCGAGCGTCCATCATAAGGAACATAAGTATGGATGAAGCCACTGCCACCGTGCTCAGCACCAAGGGAATCACACGAACCATCTTCCTTTATCTTCTTCGGTCACATGGAGTAAGGGACACCCGAGACCAAACCCTTTTTATAAGCATCCCGATATGACCGTTAAACACCAACGGATAAAAATGTAGCCGTTGGATCTCTCCTAACTGGTTATATTTTAAAGTTTTAATTTTCAAAACAATGGTATTTGACACTAAGTTTTACACTATTTGTTATATATATATATACATTTAACTTGAGCAAATAATTATTTGTTTAATTTATTTTCTTTTATAAAAATGGTTGACTATACTGAATTTGGTGAGGTTTTACTTCTTTTACAAATATATATGTGCAAACTCTCGGTTTGTAGACGTACATGTATATATATTTATGTTGTGACAAACTGTATGTTAAATGAATTATACCTATTTTCTAAATTATATATAAGTAATAATAATACAAATGTTTATAACTTGATTTTATAATTAATATTTTGAAATTATGTCGATGTTTCAGTTTTTTTGTTTTTCAAATTTTGTGGTGTAATGTTAAAATTTACATTAATGCACATTTAATGGTGTAGTTTATTTAATGTTTTGTGTTGAATGTTTAATGGTGTAAACAATGTTAATGTAAGATAAGATGGGTAGAGAATAATTAACAAATCTTGACCCTTGTTAAAATAATAAAAGCTACAAATAATTGGAGTATAATTAATAATTAATGTTGTGAATAATTGAATGTTAAATAATTATAAAGTTTTTTTTATAAGAATGATAAATTAAAAAGTTTTTTTTTAAAAAAAAAATAAATAAATAAACGCGGACCAGGGAGGGTAGGGGGAAGACCCGCGTTGTTTTTTTTGTTTCCTCTTTTGCGCCGCATTGCACCCCAGCCACCGGATCTTTCTCCTTCAATCATAGTCGTCCGATGTTTTTAAATCAACGTCAACCTAAGCCGTCGATCGGGCTGTTTTTAATCTCAGCCGTCATTTTTGTTTTCTCCTTCTCCACATTGGGCTCCTTTTCCTCGCACCGAACCAGCAGCAAGCTGCTGCATTTTTCGTCTTCCCCTAGACTGGCGAAGCGGCCCCACCGTAGCCTCTCCTTTCCACGCGGTTGGCACTGCCGATCTCGGCCACAAGATTCTGTCGTCTCCCTCACGCAAAGAAACCCCGACGTCTTCTCTTAAGCCGCGGACTTCACCGAAGGAGATGAGTGGCTCTGCACCGTTGAGGAGTGCGCTGCAGCGAGCTCTTCTGGTTGCCGACCTCCGACTCGGCGTCACCCGGCCTTGTCACCCATTTCCTCCTCCTCTCCTAGTTAAGTTAAGGGAGAAGTTTTTTTTAGGTTCCTGATTTTCGGTGTTTATATATATATATATGTGTGTGTGTGTGTGTGCTATATATATATGTATTCATATGGTGTTTGTACAACCGAAGCCACTGGATCCACTTGCTTCATTTATCATTTCCCTTCCTCCTCTCCGAAGGTAAGAGGCATGTTTTTTTTAGTTGTGTTTGAGTTTTGGAGTATATATATATATATATACATGTTATGTGTGTATATATTTCGGGTATACGTGAACCGGGTGCGAACCCAGAATTTGAGATCTCTCTCAGTTTGATAAATCAAATAGTGTATATGAATTTGCATCATGGCATTAAGAACCGATTACCACTGTTTTCATCATCCAGAATTCGACCAAGTTAAGAGCAGTTTTATTTTGAGGTTCATTTTAACTCAGTTTTAATGTTATACACATTGTGTATATAAATGTATATATATATATATATATACATTTATATACACATAAGTATTAGAGGATATATGCAAATATACAATTCTTCTTTCGTGTTTATAACCCTGATTTTTATTTCGCCTATAAACATGGAGGTTTTGGGTAATTGTACGAACATGAAAAATCATGCTAGTATACGAAGTATATTGGTAAATACATACATGAAATTATATCGATGTGTATGTACACCAACGTGTACTTGTTTTTCTTATCTTTTTGAAATGTATTACGGTATAGCATGATGAATTTATGGGTTGGTTGGATTTCAAAATAATTCTCGAAACTGAGAATTTTCATTTATCACTTCTTTGGATAATCAGGATTTTACTTAAAATGGATAGTATGGGATTCTTGAACTTTTATAAATGCATTCATGTATTAGTAGGTGTGTTCTCATGTCTATTTAAAGTGATAATGGAAGAGTTTACACAAATATACATGATGGACTTGATTATGCACATTGTAACCTCAACTGTCTGTATTAAACGCCTAGGATATCCATTTATCATCACATGTGTAATTTATGAGTGACCATGCTTTAATTGAGAATTTTGATGTATGGAATGTTAAGTGTTATGTTTACTTTCTTAAAACCCATGTTTTTGAATGTTAACTTTTTATGTGCACGAAGCATGAGCATGCATGTCTTAATGTTTTTAATGAAAGAACTGTTTTCATGTTATGTATATGTATGTGAAAATGGGGTTAGAGTAAGAATTCATGGTACCCCATTAAAGAATGACCATGTCAAGATATGTGAGGGATGTATAGGACTTACATGTGACGGGTGCGCCCAGAATTATATAGCGCAACAAGAATGATGTGACGGGTGCGCCCGAAATTATACAGCGCTCCAATTCATTGGGTAAAGCAAGAGTCTCATGAGACGAACATGTGCGACGGTCATGGAAAGTTAGCCTTGGATTGAGCAAAGGAAATGGGATGGGCAGTGAGCCTTGAACCGTTAATTATGTTATACGTTCATGATGAAAAGTCTTGACAAAGTCCAGGATTATACATTCCCTCTGCATGTAATGATAAAGGTTAACCAGGGGTTTGTTCAACTAACAGGACGACCCCTAGTTGAAAGCTCCCAAGATCATGAAAATTAACTTTATGTGACAAGAACTGTTTTTCATATGGTAAACTGTTAGATGATCTTCTTTTTACTCATGAACCATGATATGCATGTTTTCCCTACTTCGTCATAGAATTATTTTAGAATTAAAGTAGCCTTGGTTTTAACATTATGCATTTTTTATTCTTGGTATATTGCGCACTCTGATCATGTTTACATTAAAATCTCATTTCAAGTACGGGCTTCTTTGTGCAAGTGGTTTTCAAAGAAGGAAGGATTTCTTGTTTTATGAAATGATAATGTTTTGTTTTAGCAAATTATTTTTTATTCTTTTCAAAAGGACTTATTTAAGAAAGGATTTTCTTAAAATGTTTTAAAACCCCTTACTGGGCATTTTTTCTCACCCTACGTTTTGTTTAAAATTCTTCAGGCACGGTTGATACCTATGAAGATTAATTGAAAGCAGCTGGTTTCCCAGAATCCTGAGCCTCGTCATCTTCTATAGAAATGGGACATGATATTTAAC